>VXAC01007179.1:11461-24245 GCA_013399225.1 Rhipidura dahli
AAAAAAAGGAGCAATATATTAATTTTTACTGTGGCTGTGATTAAGTACTTAAATTTTGAATCGATTCTTCATCATTAGGGATATTTCATTCAAGACTGGATTACTTTTTAAACGAATTATCTTAGCTCAAATAAGGCTTTATTTGGGAAATTTAATACCTCTATAATTAGACACTGAATTAAGATGACCTTGCCGTGGAACAACTACATTTTAATTTACTCTTCATAATTAAAAGCAAATCTCTAAATACCTTAGGCTGATTTTTTTTAAACACCCATTTAAATCTTCCTGTTGTTCTAAGCGAACATCTTAAAACGCCGGAGGTTGGTACCAAAAAACTTCTAACCCTGACATCCCTTGAAATCTGGCAACACATTTTTAATTAGACAACTCGAGTGCTGTGCTCCGTGAGCTGGGCAAGCACAGCTGAAGCAGCGAGCCTTGCAATCCCTTTTACAACCTGTTTAGGACCGGAGACTTGGGGGCACAGGAGGATGGACGGACAGGCTGTGCCCCCCTGAAAGGTCCTGTGCCCCCCTGAAAGGTGCTGCATCCCCTTGAGCTCCCAGCAGCTGTTCCTGTGAAACCAGTTCTGCCATACCGTATCTGGCATCAAAACGGGCAACGTGGAGCTTGGCTTTTGCATGAAGACAGCGACATTTCCAGCTTCTCTTTCCCCTCCCCATTAGCGGGTGTTTTGGTTGTCGCACCAGAAGCAAGCCTGCTGTTTTAATGCCACCATGGATGGAGGTGGGATCTGTGCGGTCGGCTCTGTGTTTGCTCCCTGCAGCTGCGCTCAGCTCAGCCCGAGGGCATCCCGTGCAGCAGTGCCCTCGAGCGACGTGCGGAGCCCCCCGGGGGGGGTCCCTGCGGCCCCGGGGGCGTTCCGGCAGCCCCGGGGGGGGGGTCCCTGCAGCCCTGGGGGTGTCCCTGCGGCCTCGGGAGGGTCCCTGGAGCCCCGGCAGCCGCAGCTCCCCGCCCCCGCCGGGGTCGCCGCTCGGAGCAGCTTTGTGCGCGCAGCCAGCGAAACTCAACGCGTGCGCTTATCAAGGTGAAAACTCAAACTGAAACGTTCACCGAAGCGTTTGGCAGCCAACGGGGTTGCGAAATGGGTCCCGTAAGCCAGATTTTCGGTAAATCAGAACAGCTCTATGAACGCTCTGTCCCAGCACACGAGGAATCGTCGAAGAGCTGCGAAAAGACTTGTGCCGCAAACATCACGACACAGCGAGTTCCTCATGCTGCCCCGAATCTGACAGACCCTGCTGTTCCTGGCAGTTACTCAGAGAGAAGGGGGGAAATTCCCTCCTGGCTCTCCCTGGGCTACGGCAGGGCTAATCGGGAGTGCACAGCCCGAGTTTTTTGGTGTTATTCACGATTGACTTTGGCCTCTAAACCAGAGCTGACTGTTGCTCGAGTACTTACTGAGCTCGGTGCAGGAGGCTGCATCCTCGGCTGCTTCAGTCGCTCTCAGCCCATTCACTGCCTGGCAAGAGCGATGCCAATTCCGATCAAACCCTATTGTACACTAATGACATCCAGGCGGCACCAGCCAAGCGCTGGGAGCAGCTGAGCTCTCCCACTGCCTGGTGCGTTCAGGAAGAGTTACAGGTGTAGGATTTGGCTTGGCTGCTTTGTTTTTGCCTCATCTATTTTCATACGTGTTTGAGCCTTCCATGACACATCACTAAATTCCAGACACAAACATTATCTTCAAGGAGATTTTTTTGTTTCGAAATGAAGGAAAAAATCCCGCTGCTCTCTACCCTAGTGAAATCTATAAAAGGTAAAAGCTCGACCCTTCCACGGCTACTTTAAGAGCCCCCTGCAGCACAGCCCCCGTCAGTGAGTATCAGCCTCCCTCCGTACCTGGGGGCAGCGCCGGCCGCCCCTCCGGGGGCTGAACGCAGCGGAGCTCCGGCGGCAGCCCCGGGGGACGGGCACACAGGCGGCGAGCAGGTGGCTGCACACTCTGCCTCTCCCACCTGCTGCCCCGTGCCGAGCCACAATGAACTTGTCAGGCCGTGCTATTGTCACCGAGAGCAGATGTCGGCTGGGCAGCCGCGGCCCCGCTTTGCCCGGCCGTGCTCCAGCCGCTCGCTGCGAGGCGCTGCTGGAGCCGCTTCTCGGCGCTCCCTGTTGTTCAGGGGGCTCGCCTGGGTTTCCTCAGGCCCCATTTCTCTCTCTCGCTTCCACCCACTTTCTTCAGCTGTTCTGTAACCGCTGCTTACTGCACTCTGCAGGGTTTTTGGGTCCTTCAGGGACCACAAAACACTGCACACTACGCTGTGCACTCCCCCCCTACCCCTCAGCAGGAACTCATGCCAAGCCATTTCCATTTCTAAGGCAGCACCCGGTACAGCCCCACTGCACTGAGGTTTCAAACACAAAAAAGATTCCTTTTCCATCTGAAAGTCCAGCAAAGCCCTACAGCAGAGCTTCCCACCACTCTGGGCATCCTCATGTCTCTTCCCCAGCACTGCAGCTCTGCTCAGCCCTTCCCCTGATCTCTCCCAGGTGTTCCCATCACTCCCACCACCAGATCTGATCTTCTTGTTCATTTCCAGCTTCCCCCCTCCTTGTTTTTGTGTGCATGCACAGAGGTCTGGGATGTTTCCTGTCTCTGATCTCCCCCTGCAGCTTTCCCACTCGCTGCATTTCCATCGCTTCCAGCCCTCCAGTCCCACCAGCTCGTGCCTCATTCGCCCTCAGTCCCTCAGAGATTTCCCACCTCACTCAGTGCCACAACCAGCATGGCCAGAGTGTGGATCACACCTCGTGCATTTCTGCCTCTGGCCCATTGTTAATTTTAATTGATAAGAAGGAAAAGTCTTGGCCAGAGAAGAAGACAAGGAGCAAAGCAACAAACACCACTGAGAAGAAGAGCCAGCACCATGGCATCCAAAGCAAGTAAGGAAGCAGAAGTAAACAGAGGTGGACAAGACTGAGGGAGGGTCTCCTTTTTCCGTCTGAACCAGTGAACAGTGATTTGTGATATGCACTTCAGCCTGGTTTCCTCTGGTTTAGCTCCTACTCATGGAAGTCTCTTCTGAGCTGTAGGATCACGAGCCTGGATGTGACAAAGGCTCTGCTGTGCGTGGTGTGACAAAGGCAACTGCCCTTGCAGACCTGACTGGGTACCCTGCAGAGCAAACAGGGAAAACCAGTTGTCCATGTGAATCTTGAACAGCACAGGAAGCTAAAACTTTAACTGGGAAACAGGAGATTGGTGCCAGAAGGATCTCCCTCGGAGCAGTTTGACAGTCAATCACACAGAGGTTGGAAGTCCCATCTAAGAATGTTTTTGAAAAACTGTCTGCAGCTTGCAGGAAAGTCCTGGCATGAGGAAGGGACACAGGCTGCTTTATTTTCCTGCCTTATTGAGTATGGCAGTGAAAAGGGGCAGAGGTTTCACCCCAGCCCCTCCACACAGCAGAAGTACTTCCTTTCCCCTTTGAGCACTTGGCTGGAGACAGAGAAGGTCAACTTCACAGGGATCAATGTAAGAAAGCCACAAGCATGACAAGGCAGAAAAAAACCCTAAACCCCTACAATTTGTACCCTTGATGATTTAGAGGAGGATCACATTTCAGATCTCCAAAAAGGTCCTGCAAGTGTTTTTATCCTGAGCACTTCACTTATTCCAGGTACTCCAAAATATTTCAGCCTAGAAGGGATGGAAAAGGCTTTTTCCCTGCTTGGGCTCTCAGAGACAGTCTTCTTTTGCCACATGCGGAGGTAGCATGGGTCATGCAAGAGCTGGGCTCAAAGGCTCTAAAATGGAGTTTCAAAGTGAAACTGCTAACCCCGACGTGCCGATTCAACACAGAAAATGCTCCTTCCCCACAGGCCCCACACTCACCGTTGGCCTCCTGCTGAATAAAGGGGACAAATTCAAGTTGAAAGCATTCCTGATGAACAGTCTGAGGACAGGGGAACCTCCAGAGCCCGTGACAATCTGGAAGCAATGCTGGGTACAACAGCTGCTCCGCTGGAGCACCGAGACGGCAGAGCTCCCCAGTGCAGCGCAACAGCTTCAGCGAGCGAGTCCCCAACTGTGCAAACTGCTTTCAGAATCAATTACCCATCTCAGCTTCTCTGGGCAAGATGCAACATCCCACTCTTTTTTTTTCCTCCAACCCTACCGAAAGAAGACAGAGCAATATTAGGGTGCCATTCAAGCAGTAAAATGCTGAGGGGCCTCTTGGCTCCAGGCAGAGAGCAGCCATGCACCTGTGCAGAGAGGGAAGCTGGGAGTGGAGGAAACCTGGGAGCAGGGGGCTCAGAAGCTGCCAAAGCTGACTGAAAAGAAAGGCTGAGGAGATGCACAAGACCAGAAATAGGCAGACTGTGACCTGAGAGACAACAACACGTGCCTCAGCCAGGAGCAGAAAGGCAACATGGAGACAGGATGCTCACAGAAGACATGTCACGAGGACAAAAAGGAGTATTTTTAGAATATCCAGGAAAAGCATGGCTAAGTACTGCTTTGAAGGTCTATTCAGGAGCACAGATTAGGATAATCCATGAAGCAGGGTGCAGGACTCTCCCCAAAGAGATTTTTTGGTGCTAGAACCAAACCAAGATGAATTACCACAACGTCTCTGCTGCCTGTGAAGGAATCATCTCCTACACATCACCCCGCAGATGCACCCACCTGCCTGCCCGTGTGCCAACCTCGAGGGTATAAAAGACATAAGAAAAGGGACTTGATGAAAGATCTTGAAGGATCACTGTTTCCTCCTCCCAGTCTGCAGCTCTGTGACAGCCGAAGCATCCCCATCTCCTCTGCTTCTCCTGTGCCCCAGAGCTGGAGTTGGGCACACGTATGGGCAGTACAGGAGAAGAGCTGGCATGGAGGAGCAGCCCAGCCTGGAGCCTCTGCCTGTGGGCTGCAGTCAGGAGGCTTCATCCCAGGCTGCTCCTGGATTACCTTTTGCCCAGACCTAGATACATTTTCTGCTGTGCTAAAATTCCCTATTTTCCTGATTTCCACTGCTCACACCATGGTTCATGCCATAGCTGCCTGCAGCGAAGGCATGACAGGAGCTGCTCCCCACCCACTCCAGCCTCATGCCCTGCTGGCAGGATGCCCTCCTGGTGAGGCCACAGCACACACCCAGCCCTCGCAGGTTCCCTCAGAGCTCTTGCTCCATCCCACCAGTCCAAGGGAGTCGAAGGCTTCTTTAATTATTAACTGTTTTGCTTCGGTTTCCCACTCCACTTGAGAGCATGGGCTCTCTGGAGCCTGGGAGCAGCTTAACAGAGCAGCAGCCCTGGTGGGAGTAGGCTGGGGCTGGCACCAGCCATGCCCAGCCTGGCTGCTCATTCCCCTACAGGCTGCTCCCATTACCAGTAATGGGAACGGCGTGTGCGGGTGAGCGAGGAGAGCCTCTAATGTCTTTATGTTATACCACCAATTAAGTTCTCAGGGTCATGTCCTCGGCTGATGTAAAGTAGATGAGATCCACTGAAGTTAATGGATCTTTGCTGATTTACACCCTTGGAGGGGCTGGCCCTCTCTCTCATATGAGAACAGCCAGACCATTCCAGCAGCCCTGGTGTTTAACAGCTCCGTGCTGAGCCAGGCCTCTCTAGCACTGCAGTCCATAAACCACAAGCTTTATTAACTAATAATTAGTCCTTCAGTTGAGTTTCAGGGTTATGTTTTAAGAACTGCTGCCCTCAGAGCTGGAGTGGGGTTTTGAAGAGACCTGAAGCAGTGGAGAGAAGAGTCTGAAGAAGAGGAGAGGCAGTGCCAGGCTGCCCTGAAGATGCAGAGGGTCTGGCACCTACTGCCCTGTGGAAGTACCTGGGAGTTCAGCACTTTGAATTCAAGCTGAGGCATTACTCTTGCAAACACAGGTTTGATTTTAACCACATAACTTCAACAGGACTCCTGAGCTGTGCTGGGATGAGTTTGGGTGCAAGTTTCTGCCTGAGAAGGGCCCAAGTGTAAATGCTGGGAACAGCAAGCTGTAAAGTACACAGAGCAGTTCTGGCACAGGGAAAGCAGGGTGATTTGGGAGGGCAGACAGCTTCCCTCATTTTTCTTGCAGTTGTACATAATCACTGGTCAGAAAAATGACGCAAAGCTGGGTCACATCCTTCCCTTGTGTGCTGCTCTCTGGCCACCCGGGTGGCACAAGTGTCCTGACATGGGTAACACACTAGCCCAGTTAGGAGGCTAAGCTTGGGAAGAATGGTGGATTAAACTACAAATAAAATAGGATTTTTCTAATCATAGATTAAAACACAACTTCCCAAACATTAGCTTCAGCTAATGCTCCTCTTCTTCCTTCTCTGTCTGGATTGAGTGAAGAACATTGAGTGCCTTTCTGCCACCAGAAGGAATAAAAGTTCTGTACAGAACTGGGGAATCACGACAGCCTAGCACACAAATGTTCTCAGCAAGGAATGCAATACAGGCAGCTCTTACTAAGACGGTTCTTGTGCAATAACTTAAACAGTACAGATTACTACTTGGGGAAATAAAAGATAACTTTAAAACTTGAAAAGCTCTTTCTTCGTTGTAATCAATTGCAATAATCCATGTCAGTGATTTAGATGAAGATCAACTTTACCTTTCTTTGCTGATGACACAAAACTAAGAGCAATAAAAAACTTAAGTGCATTTGTGCACGACTAATGGATTGGATGTGGCATGTGCCAATGGAAGTCGGTATGTATAATGCAGCATATACTGGATGCCAAATTAATGGGATCATTTGGGCATTCTGGAACACTTGTGGCATTGAGTTTAAGTCATTTAAGGAGTCTGGCAGGGGTTGATGACCTTCTGTTTTCAAAAGATTGAAGAAGCCTAGTACTACTGTAGGCAAGCCACAGTATGAATTTTACCCCCTCCATCAGCTGCTACTCAGTCCAAAGATGAAAGATAATAAAAGCAAGGCAGTGAGATCGTGCCTGGTGTCCCTAATAAGAAGTGTATAAGAATGCAGATTCACCTGAACAGAGCTGGAGGTTCAGACACACAGATGGTGGACCAGATAGCCCAACCTTGTACCAAACGTGAGGACCTCACCAGGGCACGGGGCTCACGATTTGCCAGGGCACTGCTTCCTGCCTGGATTAGTTCCTGAAGGAAACTGGTCAGAGAATGGAGTGAAATGCATCTCACTGCCAACAGGTAACATCTGGAATTACCTGATGAGGGGCAGAGATTCATTCAAGGAGCTCAGATGTGCAGCAGAGCTGGAGACAGGGCAGTTTTCTCCCACCTGCCCATTCCAGCAAAGTGGGCCAAGCTAGGGTGAGGCACAGGTAGTTTTGTTGGGCTGGCTGGCACAGGGACAGAAGAACAGGGTCTGATCCCTGTGGTCAGAGCAGCAGCAAAGGACCCAGCAAATCCCACATGCTGCTAATAACAAAGGTTCTGCTCTCTCTGCCTCTTCATGTGGAAGTGGGAGATGCTCTACAGAGGAGCAAAACCACTCCCTTGGACCCCCAGGAGGTGAATACTTGCAGGCTCAGCTCAGAACATTCACCAGGGACCAGCACAGCACCTTGATGTCTGTATAGATATTGCAGATGTTACTGGGAGATCTCTGGGAATCCACTATCCACAGACAGATTTCACTCTTTTTATCTCATTTTTATCTTTTAAAGAATGGCCTAAGGTCTGAGTTTGTGAGGGTGTTTAGAGGCTGCCCCGCTCATCACCGCAGCCAGCTCAGGCCCCACTTGGTGGAGCACAGTTTGTGGACACCCGGCATCACCCACACCAAAATGTCCCAGGCCAGGTTGGACACTGGGGCTTGGAGCAGCCTGGGACAGTGGGAGGTGTCCCTGCCATGGCAGGGGTGGGATGGGATGAGCTTTCAGGTCCCTTCCACCCAAGCCGTTCCATGATTCTGTGATCACACAGCTCACGGTGCTGGGGCAGAGCACAGCTCACACCTCTCCTGCAGAAGTGTGGAAACTTCCATCTGTGCTGCCCAAAGAGCACGAGATCCCTCTCAAACATCTCTGCTTCCTGCTCCCAGCACCCCAGCTGTGGGCACGTCCCACAGAGGACACATGGACATTTCTGAATGCACAATGCAGAGATGCCTTTAGGCAGCTGGCTCCTCTTGTCACAATGATCTGGGAAGAATATTTTATTTCTTATCCTAAAATTAAATTCATGGGAGTATATATCTAAATACCATTACTGCTCTGACCTTAACAACAGGTTTTTAAGGTCTCTGAAATGTCTAGAAATGCTGAGACCCCATCAAAAAGGGAGGGGTGAAAGCACATAGGTGGCAAACTGCCCCAAACTGAACTGTGGCTCTGCCCTTCAAAGCCACCTGGGTACCTCCAGGAGGCAAATTCAGATACCCAAAAACAAGTGGACACCAAGTGGAAGTATTTATTCTGCTGCATGAGGAAAAAGTTAGGAGCTTAAAAGAATCAAAGGAGTGGGCAAGGGAAACACACGGCGTTGAAGGGAAATGCTCCAAACAGCCAAGACCAAGGGTGCAAATACCTCTTCCCAAAAGATGCCCACCTGCACAGAAACAAGTACCTCATCCACCTGGTCCAACTCACTCATGGCAACACAAAAGGAGGGAACCTACTGACTGAGGAGGAGCAGCTACACGAGCAAGTGCTCACCTGGGTGAGTCAGAGTGTTAAATTTTTACTCCTTGGCAGCAGGGATGGTTTTGGTGCAGAAATATGTGCTTCAAGGAAAGTTCAGAGGTGCAAGGTAAACCTCAGTATTATTTATGTCAGCTATAAATGAGCTAAATTATGACCTAGCTGAGCAAAACACTTCTGTAAACCAAAGCATTGAATATTGTGTAGTTTGCATGTTTAACAGGACCAGGCTTTCATCACGGAGTGGAGCAGAGCTAATAACCCATTGATTTTAGGGCCCATTTAGGAAAGGAATTGCCTATACAGATTTGATCACCGTGCATTACTTTGTAACATCTAATACCCTGGGCACAAAATAATGCTGAGAGAGGCAAATTGTGGGGCCATTTTTATCCAGAGAGGGTTTGTGCATGAGGGCACAGGGGCTGCCTCAGGCTGGGCTTAAGCAAAGCCAGGAGGAGTCTGAGGAGATGGTCGATGTTCCTCCAGCTATGCCAAGCTCTGCCTTGTGCATCCACCCACGGAGCTGCTCGGCCCTGCCTGGGAGACCATTCACACACACAGTTAAGCAAAGCTTGGAAAACGACCTGTCGAAAATTAAGTCCCACTAACAGTTCAGCAATCCTTAATTCTCACTGCATTTTTCCACCCTTGTTCAATAAAGACAAGTTTTTCTGGGCTTAAAACTTCCCAACAGAGGAGTTTAGGTACATAGCATAGGCTTTTCAAAACATAAATTCACAGAGATATTTCAAAGATATTTGCAGACTTAAGACTGCTTTAGAAAGATCATCCAAATGCTAAGAATTATCAATTTCATAGCAGCATCAAACATCAACAGATTAACACTCAGCTTGATGGGATGTGCAGCATCTTCAGCACTCTCAGACCACATCTCCATTACAATTTTCACTGCCTACACTTAAATGACTCCCCCTGAAACAGCCATGCTGCAGTTCTGCTGCAGGAGCTGCTGCTGCCCTCACCCTGCCTGCACACACCGATCTCCTCCTCGGCTGACTGCAGCGCTCTGAGGAGTCTCCCGTGCAGGTAAAGGAGCATTTAGTGCTGAGTGGGAGGGTGAGAGGTAAACCATGCTCCCCCAGAACTAGCCAGGGCCTGTGCTGCGAGAAGGTTGTTTCAGAACCTGGGAAATCAAACAGCTGCCCATACACAACAGCTCGACTTCAGCTGCCCACCCCATAGCCCAAGTGCAAAATGTGGACAGGACAATCAACAGGATCAGGACAACAGCCAGCCCACGCCCAAAATGTGTCCTCTCCTCCACCAGGCACCCACATCCTCCACAATTACAGTTCTTGGGATGAAAAGGCTCAAGCTGGTAGGGTCTAAAGTCCGTGCAGGTCCTTTCTCTCTCTGTTCATAAACCTTCAGAGAGACACGGCAGGGACCATCCTGTCACACCTGAACCAGGCTGGCAGGGAGCACTGCTCTCATCCACAGGGAGAAACGCCGTGTGTTTGTTCCTACTGCTGTTTCCCCGAGGCTCCTGTAAACGCTGGATTAACTGGACAGAGTAATTGGAGGTAAGCCCCACTTGTGTGCCCCTCAGCGCGACCGCACACATCGGAGCCCCTGCACCGCCCACGCGCTCTTGTCCTACACGACACGGATGCACGAGGCAGCTTGTGTCCCTCGTCCTCAGCACAGCTCCGAACGCACCTCGAGACAGCTCCTCGGGAACAAAGACACAGCCACAGACTCCAGCGAGCCCAAGGCAGCTCCCGGGACATAAATCCTGCTATTTGATGACTACTCAAATGGTTGAAATGGAAGTTTGGTTGTGGTTTATTAAATCCTTTGACAAACGGGGGTGCCCCGAGGCTCAATCCCGCTGCCTGCGGCACAGCCCACGGGCAGCAGTGGCGAGGGGACCCCTGGGCTGTCACTGCCGAGCTCGGACCATCTCGGCACTGCCGTTCATTACAGGCTGTGAGCACCCTGTGGCTTTGCGCAGGATCCCCGCCCGTCACAAAGCCGGTTCCTGCAGAACGCAGCAGCATTTTGCTCCCCGCAAACACACTGCTCCTGGCTCACAGCAGCTTGGGAAAAACTGCAGGGAAATCGGGAACATAGAAGTTTATAGTTATGGGGTGTTCGAACAGTTAAAGAACAATGTTGTGTTGAACAAAACACACTTTATGGATGTTCGACGGTGCAGAAAGAACGCAACACCAACACACACGTTAATATGTGTGCCCGTGTGTGCCATCCCCATTCAGAGCTGGATTCTTCCACGCTTTCAGTAACGCTCGGGTTTCTCGGGTCTGCTCTGTGTACGGTACCGGGGGGTCCCTCCCTCTCCGGCCCGCATCTCCGCGCGGCGAAGGACGGTGGGAAAACGAATGCACCAAACCGGGCCGGGCTGGGGCTGGGCCGCAGCAGTGGCGGGGCGCTGGTGGGGACAGTGGACCGGAGTGCGGCCGTCCCTCGCACCCCGTCCCCCGGTATAGATTTGCCCGTTGTTTTTTCTTCCTTCTCTTCCAGAGACCTCCCCTCGATCGGTGTTTCAGCTTAGGCTGCACGTTCTGGCTGGTGAACGGCACCATCAGGGCAGCTGCACGGCCCCAGCAGCATCACCCCGGTGTGACCGGATTTGGCCCTGCCGTGGGACCTCCGCAGCCTGCCCCCGACAAACCAAATCGACCGGAGCCCGTGCCCTGGTACATCTGAGAAAAGAAACAATTAGGGAAATATTTTCTCCGTCCCTCGCCCTGCGTGGCTGCCTGGCCCTGAACTACCCTGTGCCGCAGCCGGGACCGGGACCGGCGAGCCCGGGAACGGCGTTACCCTCCTGCAGCCTCCCGCTGATCGAGGCCGGGCTGCCGCTGTGGGAGCGGCAGAGCCTCCTCCTGCCGGGAACGCGGCTATGGGAGCGCCGGCTCCTGCCCGTGGCCGGGGGAAATCCGCCTGGCCGTGCCTGCTTTCTAAAAATGTCAGTTTTGCAGCTTCTCCCGCTGGTGGAGGCCGGGGCACCCGGGCCCGAGAACTACGGGAGGTTGTTCTTAAAAATCCCCCTGAAAACGGTGCTGGGGACGAGCACCGGGAGCCTCGGCCGCAGCCACCGCTGTCCCGCTGCCGAGGCGGTGCGAGCAGAAAAGGCAGCAAAACGAAAACCCCCGGGCTGCTCCGATGGGCGCGTCGGGACCGCGTGGCTAGCGGGAAGAAATTACCGGGGACCGGCGGGGCCTTCCCGGCGCCTGCCCCGGGGAGCGACGGCCCCGCACTCCTCCTGCCCGGCCGCCCCTCGCTCCCACGCTGCGCTGCCGACCGTGTCTCCAGCCGGGATCGCTCCCGGCCGCTTCCCCCGCACCGGCGGAGAGAGCGGCAGCACCGCGCACAACCGGAGCCCAGCTCCGCCGCCGGAGCCCAGCTCCGAATCCGCCCGCCCTCCCGGCCCCACTCCCCGGTCCCCTCGCCGCCCCCATTTCGGCTTCTCTCCTCCGTGTCCGCCGAGCGTCCGCGGCGGCNCAGGAAGCGGAGAGACGTTTGTAAAGAAAACGTTTATTTACACGTCTCGGCAAGTACAAAGTATTATACATGGTCTGTGTCAACCCCAAATCTTCTTTATTATGAAACATAAGGCGCTTTCTCGAGAGCCGGTGGCGCAGGGAGCGAATGCTGTTTCGGGGCGCTAAAGCTCATCTGCTGGGAAGGTGAGGACAGAACGGCGTGTTGTGCCTGGAAGGAGCCCTTATTACTACGGTGAATAAATTACAGCTGACATTAACTTCACCTGGGACAGATGGGAGCTACCGCTTTTCAGTTTAATAGGGTTTCCAAAGCTAATGAGTCATCACCGGCTCCACCGAGTCCCCTCCGCTAAGTGATAGGGAGGTATTTTTTTCTTTACACTATCCTCAGAACAGGAAAAAAAAAATAGCCTTTTGTTCCAAAGCCAACACAAAATACCTATGTTCAGATTTCGATATAAATAATCCAGGTTTTATATAATTCCATATTAATAGTGCCCAAAATCTCGATGCATAAATAAATTAAAGTATTAACACTTCTTACAAAAAGTGACATATTTCCCTTCCTAGTGGAACATCGACACAAATATACAAGCGACTCCGCTCCGCGCCGGCCTCGGGGAAGCGGCTCCGGCCCCGGCTCCGGCCGGACCCAATCCAAGTCTCGGCCCCGCGGGCGCCGTTCG
>VXAC01007202.1:0-26018 GCA_013399225.1 Rhipidura dahli
GAAAGAAAGAATTCAGTGTAGCTCTGCACAGTTCTCCAGTGCAATATTTTGAAGGGTATTGTAATGAAAGTGGACTGCAAAACAAATCTAAACATGATGTGCTGGCACAGGGCAAAAAGCAGCCGCTGGTTGGGATGTGGGAAGTTGTGCTCCTCGTGCTGAGATAACAGGACTTGTCTGGGGCTGGTGGGAGATTACTGAGGGGAGGGATTTATTACATGGCTGATGGAAATCAGGCCTTTGGATTCATTCCAAAGTGTCCAGAACGCTCTGGATTTGGTCCAGAATCCAACTCCTCGGTGCCTCAGTCCAAAGTGTTTCAGAGAGAGCGTGGATGGGGAAGGGGTGAATGGGACATGAGGAGGTGGGGGAGTTCTGCAGTCATGGAATGCCAGGAAAAGGCTGGAAAAGCCCTCCCAGCCCCTGGAGTCCCAGCTGTGCCCAATGCCCACCTTGTCCTCAGCCCAGAGCTCTCAGTGCCACCTCCAGGGATTCCCTGGGCACCTCCAGGGATGGGCACTCCAAACCTCCCTGGGCAGTTCCAAGGCCTGAGCACCCTTTCCATGGGGAAATTCCTGCTGCTGTCCATCCTGCCCCTCCCCTGGCCCAGCCTGAGGCCATCTCTTCTTGTCCTGTTGAGTTGTAAATCTCTGGGCCAGCAGAGCTTTGAGTTGTGTGGTGTTATTAAATTAATTAAATAACTCCCAGGAGCTTCCCACGTGTGGCTCACAATGGATTTCAGTATGGAAATATGGCTGGGCACCTCTAACCTGTGCCATTTCTGCCTCCAGCAACATGCAGAGGTCACTGCATGGTCTGGGGGCTTTCCTTCGTGGAAATCCACATGGAACTGTGCTGGATTTTAGGGAAAAACATCTCATTCCATGAGCATTTCCCATAAAACGTGGATATAGTGTGTATTGGAAACTCCCAGGGAGCCTTGGCCCGGTGTCCTGGATCTCATCACACCCAAACACCTCAAGGTGTCCTCCCAGCACAGAAAATTGCACAGAACAGGTCAGATTTGGGAGCTGGGAATAGCTCTGGTCACTGCTCCTGCTTAGGGGAGCGTGGGGTTGAAGTGACTTTTTACCTGGAGGAAAAGGGAATTTAGAACCATGGAATTCCACAGTGGTTTGGGATGGAAGGGACCTTAAAGATCCTCTAATCCTCACATTCCACCATCCCAGGCTGCTCCAAGACCCATCCAGCCTGGCCTTGGACACCTCCAGGGATCCAGGGGCAGCCACAGCTTCTCTGGGCACCCTGTGCCAGGGCCTGCCCACCCTCCCAGGGAACAATTTAATCCCAATATCCCACCCAACCCTGCTCTTTTCCCTAAAAATATTTAGATACTTTCCATGGATTGAACAGTTCCGTGAATTTTTTAGCTCTTTTCAGTCCTGTTTTGTTCCAGGTGCAGTCCAGACAAAGGTTTATCTGATGAGGTGGTGATAATCCTGTGGTGGAGGTGCAGTGGGAGCTGAGGCAGAGACTGTAGGAATAAAAACTTACTTTGAGGTCTCTCTTGCAAAAAGAAAAGCAATTCCTGGATATTATTTGCTCATAAGGCCCTAAAATAGCAACATGAGCCACAGCAAGGCTGGGCTGAGACATGAGCAACTTCCCCTGCACTGGGTGCTCCCAGTATTTTATCAATTTTCTGATTTTATTGCATCACAGAAGGGTAATTCTCACTTAATTCACAATACCAGGGAAATTTTTTACCTGTTGCAGCCTTCTGTGGCACCTACAGTAAAAATGCCACTTGCAGCTTCCAGCAGTGAGGTGAATTCTTGCCTGCTTTCGATGAAACCTCATCTGCTCCTTCCTTAATCAGAATAAAACCACTCCAAGCCCCAAATTTGTGAACTGAAAACCTGAGCAAGCCCTGCACCGTTGCCAAGAGCTCTCCAAATGCTGTTTCTGTGTCCCAGCCTGGCAGATTAAAGGGTGGATTGTTCTGGTGGGAGACCAGGGACACAGCTGGGACCTGGGAGTCCGTGGGACACTCGCTGTGACCATGGCGGGACAGGAGCTCCTCAGGCCCCTCGTCCCTTGCTGAGGTTTGGGGCTGGCCAAGGGTTGCATCCCCTTGGAATGCCAGGGAGGGTGGAAGCAGAGCCCTGCAGAGCAGTTCCAGCCCATCCCAGAAACCTTCATCCTGCACAGAAGCTGAGCTCACCGAGTCCTTAAGGTGGGGAAAAGCCTCCAAGATCAGGGATTGCAACCTTTGGCCAATTCCCTGCTCTTTGGATCCCAAGGAAGGGGGGTCTGTCCAACCAGCTCCTTTTATCCACATTCCTTCTTGGAAATGCCCTGCTGAGGGTTTGGTTTGTTTTTTTGGTTTTTTTTTCTCTTTTTGGAGCATTTGGAACTTTACATTTCTAAGCAGCACTTGTAAAGGGAATGTTCTGCATGAGGGTACTTAAGGGAACATTTTCCAGGACTATATTTATGCCTCTGTAGTCTTCTTTTAGTGGTCTTGAAGGAAGGAGCTGTTATTACTGTTAAATATAGATGTAATGTGGTGTTATTGCAGAAATGTCTTTATGTTCCATTTCTGGCTTAAAAAAAAAAAAAAAAAACCTTTTCTTATTAAAATCAGTCCAGTCTATAACATTTATTATGTTTTAACATGTTGGCATAATGTTAGTGTTGGGAATAAGGCAGGACTGACAGCTGATTGCAAATAAAACCTCCTAATGATGTTACTACAGCAGTCATCAGTGCCACCCTGTATTGGAATTTAGGATTGTTGCTTTTTTCTGGTGTATTTACTATTTAAATCCCATATTCCATGTTTGTCTCACCTCAATGTCCAGTCTCAAGAATTAAAGTCTCACCTGGTGAGCTTGAAAAAACTGTTTTGGGGGAATGACACAACTCCTGTCATGACAGAAAATCTGTGAGGGGAATTATTGCTGAGGATATTCAGATTGTTTCATAGGTATTCAGAGATCAGTCACTGCTGCTGGCTTTTCCCTTTTTATTACCCAGTTGTTTGGTGAGATGATTATTTTAATTCAGTCGAAATGCAGGAGGTTTGCATTTTTATGGATATTACCAAAGCCTAGAAGCAGCTTCCTTCACATGAAATTCATTCGATTTTCTAAGCAATTTTTAAAGGGCATTAATTTAGTCATCTGCTGATGCTTCTGAACAGAAGCATATGTGAAAATATTCAGTGAAAAGATGCATCCCTTAATTCCCCCAAACTGTACCTCAACTATTTACCAGCAGTTGCACTCTCGTAGCTTTTAAGGCGTAGCTCAGTTGCATCCACGTATAAACAGAAAATGCTGGCAGGATTCTCTTTGCTCTGAGCCTTATTTTGATGGTTCCATTGACATTTAAAATTTTGATTTGAAGCTCTGGAAATAGCTGCAGCTGTAAACATCTCCCTGAGTTCTTGAAGAGGGCTGAAAGGCTGGAGAGAATTATGGCTCACGTGTTTCCCACGTCTGTGTCTTTCAGGCTGTTTGATTGGAGCCAAGGAGTCAGGAAAGAAACTCCACAAGACAACTTGGATCATGAACAGAAGATAAAAAGAAAACAAAAAGAATGTGGCATATAAAGGGTGTAATACCTGGAGGTATTGGATCTGACTCATATTTATAAAAATGAGACGAGCTTTCACAAAATACGAGTTATCTTAGCCAGTCATCAAGCTTGGAGCCATCATGCTGTTGAACTAGAAATTCTCCTTTTCCCCATTCTCCTTTCTGACAGGTAACAAAGGATTGGTGAATTATGAATTTCCCAAGTTGGAAGCACTAATTTTTATCTATAGAGTTCATCCTTATGAATATATAAGGAGTTAAACATTGCATATTTAATGTGGATTATAATGGGAAAGTGACTCATTAACCAAAATGGCCACTTTTAAGGACTTGGTTTCAAACTGAGCTGGAGCCTCCCAATGCACTTTGTAGGATTTGGGGAAAGCTGTGCTGCAGGGCCTGCTTTGGGAGGCCAGGATGACATGTAGTAAAAGGATATCACCTTACTGTTGATATCTTTGAAGACTCATAACCAGAAACAGGAAAATGAATGGTGGGAAGGAGTGTGACGGAGGGGACACGGATGGAGGGCCACCAGCAGTGCAAGTTCCCGTTGGTTGGCAGCGGAGGGTGGACCAAAGTGGAGTTCTCTACATCAGGTAAGGTCACCTCAGGGGCTGGGCTGGGGTTTGGTGCACTTTGGCCAGAAGGTGCAGCAAATCGCTGACTCGGCGCCTTCCTTCTGCTCAAAAACGTCGAGAAATTGTTCCTCGAGTGCAAGATCGTCTTGGGAAGCTCAAGGAGGGGAGATTTAGGTGGGATATTGGGATGAAATTGTTCCCTGGGAGGGTGGGCAGGCCCTGGCACAGGGTGCCCAGAGCAGCTGTGGCTGCCCCTGGATCCCTGGCAGTGCCCAAGGCCAGGCTGGATGGGGCTTGGAGCAGCCTGGGACAGTGGGAAGTGTCCCATGGCAGGGATTGGAGCTGGATGAGCTTTAGATCCCTTCCAACTCAACCCATTCCATGATGTTGCAATTCTTTTCAATGTAAATTAAAGTGATGTGCTACTCAATAGCTCCAAACCCATTTTTTTATGCCCATGAAGGTTCTGTGTTCACTATCACTGATGTTCTCCAACTTCTATGGATCCCTCACATTTCTCAGGTAGAAAAAAAAAAAGCCAGGAACATAAACCTAAATCCGAAGTTTTAGGTACTTTATTTGTTTATTTTTGTAGCTGATTGGAATTTTTTTGCTTCGCCCTGGAACGGTCCCAAAGAAATGCATCGAAATTGCTGTGAAATAAATGCGTCCAGACAAAGAGAGTTTAAATTAAATGTTATTGGAAAAAAAAAAGATCGAAGTCAGCTTTATAAAATGTGGGGACATTGGGTTTGCATCACACAGGTCTACATTATTATCAGTCAGTTCTTTGCTTCAGTTTCTCCCACTGTTCTATGATGAAAGCAACCACTCTCCCAGCATTTTGTGTATTACCAATGGCAGGGTCTGTAATGAGCCAAAGCACACTCCAGTGTCACACGAAACCACCAGAGAGGATCAGATGCATTCCAGGATTTCTGGTTTGTGTTCTCAATTAGCAGAATCCAAGCCCAGCCATGTCAGTGATACCCATGGCAAAGAGAAACCACCTTGCCCTTGTATTTCTCATTAGGGCTGTAATTCTCTGGGCCTCTGCCTCAGTCACAGTTCAATGGGAAAGGAAAAGTTGGGGATTAGTGGGGTTTTTTTCCCAATAATCTCCATATCCAGACATCAGGAAAATAATGCTTTGGTATTTTTATGAACCTGATGATCCCACCAGCTTTTGAACTTCACTTTGCACAGCTCTAACAAGTTTTACACATTTTCAACAGCTTTGGGGAAGCTCATTCCTGCCCTTTCCCCAAGTTTTCCAATGTGGGTTTTTTTGGTGAATTTTCTGGTTGCCTTCTCTGAGCTGTTCTGATGAAGCCAAGTATTTTACACTCCTGTTTGGTGCAAGGCACAGAGCAGGATGTGTTGGTTGGAAAGGATGGAAGTCCAATAATCCAATGTCAGCACAGAGCATCCACAGGGCTCCATCGGGGCAGCCGAATCCTCCAGGATTGAGTTTCCACAAGCTGCTCCCTGCCCTGCCAGCATGCACAGCGTTCATGGAGACAAGGAAAGGTCAACCAATATTGACTCCACAGCTATCCCAGGGAAAATTAGTGGATATATTAAGATCTGACATGATATAAGTGGAATAGATGATCCCAGCTGAATAAAGAGTCTCTGTTTGTGCCTCCTTGGGAAGCATGGACGCTCTCCTGTCAGCTGTCAGCAGTTGCTTTGGATTAAATCAAGATTAAATCCATTCATTAACTGGTTTTCATTACCTGGTAGAAGCACTGAGTTGGCTCTCAGGGCTTTTCTTAGCAAAACAGTGCTGCTAAGTAGGGCCTAAATCATCCCTGGAAGTGTCCAGGGCCAGGTTGGACGGGGCTTGGAGCAGCCTGGGATAGTGGAAGGTGTCCCTGCCCATGGCAGGGGATGGAATCAGCTGATTTTTCCAACCCAAACCAGTCTGGAATTCCATGGTTTTGTGGTAGTTTCTTGCAAAGGAAGCTGTGGATCATCCTGTGTGTTCCTGAAGTGTCAGGAACTTTGTGCACACACCAGAGACTTTGCAGAGTTACAGCTCAGGATCGAGGCAGAAACAGGGGAGAAAAAAAGCCCCTTTCTAAAATTGGGTTGGGTTTTGTGGACAATTAACCTGCCTGGGTGTGCAGTGGAGGTGCTGCATCCCACATCCCACACAGTCAGTGGATTGCCCTTCCTTCACATTCACTGACTGCCAGCACTCTCCTGCTTTTTCCAGGCTCCAGGATCTCCTGGAGCCTGCACTGGTTGTGTGTGCCCAGCCCAACAGCACACCAAGGTTATTTAAAATCTCTTCTTACTAAAATTATCCCAGGAAAAACAGCCTTTTTTAGCCAATGGAAATAAACCAGCATCCTCACTCCAGAGCATTTTCCTGGGAATGCCTTTTAATGGATTTTAAGGATCACAGAAAGTGTCTGGAGAGGTTTTGGGTGTCATTGGGATGGTCCAGAGCAAATGTCAGTCTGGGATTCTCCCATGGGAAGCTGTTCCATCCTCAAGTGTGGAGCTTGCCTGGGCTGAGCGTGATCAGGACAGGTGGGAACATCCAAAGGGATCAGGCAGGATCCTGATTTAATTAAAATAAATAAAAATAAAGAGCAGTTTGCCCCTGCTTGCCAAGGATTTCACCCAGGGAGGGTTTGACTTCCCGACCAGAAGTCACCAGACCTGTACCTTTATTTTTAGATTGCTCTTTCATCTTCCTCACCCTCCAAACTGTCACTGTTACACATATTCAACCTGAGCACTTCTCCCAAAAATAACTATTCCAGGGCATGTCTGGCAAAGAAATTACTTATTTAAGCTGTCAGCAGAGCCTTAAATGTCACTTGCAGATGTTGCTTTAGATGTGACTCGGTTCTCGTGCAGGGTGAGGTGTTTATGTGTTGGACTCTAAGCACCAAAGTTGGTCACAGCTTGGATTTTTGAGTCATGAGTGTTTTTGTGATCCAAACCATTCCACTGGAGTTGGTTTTGTTTGAATGGGGGCTGTTTACAGCTGCCATTAATAAGCAGTGTTTTATTCCTGATAAACAGTTCAGCTGGCCCAGCAATAAAGAGCAATCTGCAAGTTACAGGCTGGGGACACGAGAACTCTCTTTTTTTTTTTCATCTTCTCAATTAGTGCTTTTGCCATAACAGAGTTTCCAGTGCCCTATTTTGGGATGTGGAGTTAATGATTTTCTGGTGGGAGTTGGAGAAATCCAAGTGCAGTTTGTCAGGAGCTCTCTGGCCTGGCTTCTTGGTGTAATATTCCTCACTTTCAGTGAGAAGGCTGAAATGTTAGCTGAATGAAACCAAACTTTGTGCAACAAAGACACCCAGCTGCAACAATTTTGTTTTGTTTTTTTTTTAAGTGTGTTTGGGGGGTTTTTTGGTCAGTATTATCTCAATTCTTGGGTAAAAGCAAGAAGTGCTATGAGAAAAAAAAAATGAAATGTGATTTTCCCCCCTGTCCTCGTGAGCAGGTACAAGTCATGACCTATCAAAGAGCTCATATTCATCATCTCTGTTCCTTTACAGTCCCAGTGGGTCTTTATTATCCTGCTTGGAGCAGGTGAAGACTTACTTGCTGACTGATGGAACGTGCAAGTGTGGCCTAGAATGTCCTCTTGTTCTTCCCAAGGTAAAGCACAGCATCGTTTTGGATCTCTGTGCCATAATATTTATGAGCTGCCCATGCTGATGACTCAATCTGTGTTCAGATCATCTCTAAAATAACTGGTGTCCACCCAAAGTTAGACCTTAAAATACAGAATTCAGCTGCCCTCTGCCTTAGCCCCTCGTGGAGAGGATCTGACTCAGTTATTATAAATATATTCCTTTTTTATTTGTTGTTTCCTGTCAAGGAATCTCTTGGGCAATGCAGGAGCAGTCAGGAACAGAGGAAAAATCCCTCTATTCTCCCTATAAAATCCCTACTTTATGTGAATTTGGTGACTTTGCTGCCTGTGGTCATCATTTTAAAGGCTGCCATTTCCACTGGCAGGTGTTTAACTTTGATCCTGGAGCTGCTGTGAAGCAGAGAACTGCCGAAGATGTTAAAGCGGACGAAGATGTCACCAAACTATGCATTCACAAAAGGAAAATCATCGCTGTGGCTACACTGCATAAAAGCATGGAAGCACCACATCCTTCACTGGTTCTAACTAGTCCTGGTGGTGGAACAAGTGAGTGGAATGCAGTCATGCAGAATCAAGTCCATAATCTGATTTTTTTTTTATAGATAATCACGATGCAAAAGCAGCCCGAAAAGTCTTACGATGAGTGCAAAAATAAGCAGATTGAAGGAATAAATAATGGGAGTAATCAGAGATGGAGGGAGATGGAAAATGAGTCTAAAAGCAGGTCAGCCCAGACTAAGAGCATGATTTTCTTGGAAAAGATATCAGATTGTTCTAGACAAAGAAAATACATTAGCTCTCATCTTTTGGAACTGTCGTAATATGTCTGATATTCTGTCACATGGGAAATTAGAGGAGCAGAATAAAGTGATTATGAAGGGATTAGGATGTGGCTAAGGACTTGGCTAAATGGGAAATTGTATTGTCAAGGAGAATAGAAAGCAAGAGGAGATCTCCACTGTCATTTCTCAAGGATTATTTTTGGCCACCAACCTGGATTAGCATTTTAATTATCCCCATCAAGAAAAAAAAAAGAGGAAATTTGTTGGTGCCTGAAGTTGACAGGTACTCTCCAAACAAAAGATCAAAACATGGTGTAAAACTGAGAGGGCTCCCTGAGACCTGGAGTGAAAGCAGAGTTAGCACTAAAACAGCTCCAAACCCAGAAATTCATCAGAAATGAGGGGCTTTGTAAGGATCACAGGAACAGCTCCTGAAAGGGAGTTACAAATCCCAGGGCAGGACAAAGGAGGGAAGGCTGCTGAGTTTATGTTTCTGCACTCTGGTGTTGCAGCTCCTGGGAAAAGGCCTGAGAGCTCTTCTGCACCCCTCACTTCTGGGGTAACACCTGGCCAACTGCTCTTCCCACTTCAAAGTGGAAAAGTGATAAGAAAATCAAGAAATAATAAATTTGAGATACGTAGACAGTGCTCAGATACCCATAGTGCTGATGTGCCCCTGAATTTTCACACTGAAGTTCAGGATTTAAAACCTTCTTTGGAAATTCTTTCCAGTGTAGTTTTATTTCTAACTAACAGTGCAATTCCCCGCGTTACTGTGCATTTCCCTGCTTCATTTTTTTTAATGAGCACTACTTAAATTACACTCCTGTTTTCCAAAAATTAGCAAAACAAAGGAGGTAATTTATTTATATTTATGTGCTCTTACCTTCTCTGTCGGTCAGACTTCTGTGCATAAGCAAAGAAGAAAATTCCCAATAAATCCCTTTGTAAGCAAAAGGTCTTTTAATTTTTTGCACACTGATATGTGACCATTTGCTTATTTCCAGCCCTCAAGGCGAGGCCTCTCATAATTATTTTATTTTGCAGCTCAGCCTTTAGTTTTGTCCCCCTAAATGAGACTTTGGTTGTGTTTTGGGACAGAGAAAATGTTAGTTTCTCTCACTTTGGAGCAAATAGGATAAAGGCAGGATTGTCAGTGCCCTCTGACCAGGCTGAAGGGAAGATGAGCAGAGGAATTTCAAGGCACCTCTGAGTTCATTTGAACAGGGAATTTTTAGCTCCCGGTTCCAGTTGAATTCTGCATATCCAGGGACTGCACACCAAGCACTCCAAGCTCAATTGCAAATTCCCAGAGCAGCAAAACTGGCAGAAAGTCCCCCAGACTTGGAGCTGCTTGTGCTTCTAGTCTGGAAGTAAAATATTGGGAAAAAAAAAATCTTTTTAAACAAAGGTGGAAAGAGTTCTCGTACTTGTAGGAAGGTGTAGCCTCAAAAGTGGGATTTACAGGGAATTTTTCCAGCATGGACAAGTTCATACATCAACATGTGCAAATATTCCCAAGGGTTTCATCCTGAAAACAAACAGAAAGCATTCAGGATCCCTCCTCAGGGACAGCATTTGGGACAGGACCTTTTCTGTGGGAAATGAGTCTCAAATCCTGGATGGGCTTTGTTCCTCCTGTCCTCAATAGATGGTGCCAGAGGCTCCTTTTCCCTGCCACAGCCATCCCGCTCCTCCTGCCAGAGGGGGGATGCTGGAGCTGCAGGAAGCTGGAGGTGGTGGCTGGAAAAGGCAGAAGGGAAGGGAAAAGGTTGAAAATGGTCCACGTTTCTGTGGGATATGGAATGGCCCACGTTTCTGTGGGATATGGAATGTACAGCTGTGTCACTGGGAACAGGCACTGTTCCAGCAGCCGCTCGGTGCGTGAGGGTTTATTTCTGCTGAAGCAAAAGTTTAGCCAAAGGCTCCCTGAGCTTTTGGGGATATTTCTGCCCTCAGCATCTTTGCCCTGAAACGTGGGACGCTGGATTTCCAACCAGTAACTGTTGTGTGTTTCCCACCCCAGGTGCAACGCCGGTAGTTCCCACTCGAGCAGCAACTCCAAGGTCGATGAGGAATAAATCACATGAAGGAATTACAAATTCTGTGATGCCGGAATGTAAGACTCCTTTCAAGTTGATGATGGGGGCATCTAATGCCATGGGTAGGCTTTATGTGCAAGAAATGGCTGGAAGCCAGCAAGCAGAGCTCCATCCTGCCTATCCCAGGCAGAGATTGGGGAGCAATGAACTGGGGCAGAAGTCTCCGTACCGCGGCAGTCACGGGGGGATGCCCAGCCCGGCGTCGTCGGGGTCGCAGATCTACGGGGACGGCTCCATCTCTCCCAGGACTGACCCGCTCGGAAGCCCCGACGTCTTCACGAGGAACAATCCCAGTTTTCACGGAGCACCCAACTCCAGTCCTATCCACATGACCAGGACGCCTCTGTCGCCGCCGTCAGTCATGCTCCACGGCTCTCCCATACAGTCGTCCTGTGCAATGGCTGGAAGGACTAATATACCTCTGTCCCCCACCCTGACCACCAAGAGCCCGGTCATGAAAAAACCCCTGTGTAACTTTTCAGCTGGTATGGAAATACCACGAGCAATGTTCCACCNAGAAAAAGCCATTAACATCCGAGAAGGATCCTCTTGGCATACTGGATCCCATTCCCAGCAAACCGGTGAACCAGAACCCCGTGATCATGAACCCCACCACTTTCCACTCGAGTGTCCACTCTCAGGTACCCGTGATGAATGTAAGCATGCCCCCCGCCGTGGTGCCCCTGCCCAGCAACCTGCCCCTGCCCACCGTCAAACCCGCCCACATGAACCATGGCGGTCACGTCCAAAGGGTTCAGCACTCGGCTTCAACGTCCCTGTCCCCGTCGCCGGTGACGTCCCCCGTTCACATGATGGCGTCCGGCATGGGAAGGATCGAGGCTTCTCCCCAAAGATCGCGTTCTTCTTCCACCTCCTCCGATCACGGAAACTTCCTGCTGCCTCCAGTAGGGCCACAGTCATCCTGTAGTGGTATCAAAGTCCCCCCCAGGTCCCCGAGGTCAACCATAGGGTCACCGAGGCCGTCTATGCCATCCAGCCCTTCCACCAAGCACGATGGACTTAATCAATACAAGGACATCCCTAACCCGTTAATTGCTGGAATGAGTAATGTATTAAATCCTCCAAACAATGCAGTTTTTCCCGCTGCATCGGCTGGAAGTGGTTCCTTGAAGAGTCAGCCTGGTTTGCTGGGAATGCCTTTAAATCAGATCTTGAACCAGCACAACGCTGCCTCTTTTCCAGCGAGCAGTTTACTCTCAGCAGCAGCCAAAGCACAGCTAGCAAATCAAAATAAACTTGCTGGTAACAACAATAACAGCAGTAGCAATTCTGGACCTGTTGCCAGCAGCGGCAGCACCGAAGGACACAGCACTTTAAATCCCATGTTCCCTCCTGCTGCCAACGTGCTCCTCCCCACCACGGAAGGGCAGAGCGGCCGGGCAGCACTGAGAGATAAATTGATGTCTCAGCAAAAGGATCCTCTGAGGAAAAGGAAGCAGCCGACCACCACGGTGCTGAGCTTGCTGAGACAGTCTCAGCTGGACAGCTCCGGGGTTCCCAAAGCCGGCTCCGATTTGATCCGAAAGCCAAGTCAAAGCTCCTTCCCCATCAGCTCCATGTCGCAGCTGCTGCAGTCCATGAGTTGTCAGAGCTCCCACGGGAGCAGCAATAGTTCCTCGGGCTGCGGCGGCTCCAGCAGCGCCCTGCCCTGCCCCGGCCCGCAGCTGCACCTGGCGGAGGCCACGCTGGGCTCGGGCGGCCTGGCGGCCCCGCTGGCCCCGGGACTGCCACTGCGCGGGGAAGGGCTGCCCTGCCCCGCCACCAACCCCTCCTTCGGCCCCGGCGCCGGCCCGGTGCCCTCCAACCACCTGGCGGGGCTCCTCAACCAGATGCAGGCCAGCGGGAGCTGCGGGATGCTCCCCCAGCCGGGAATGGCCTTAGGAAACTCCTTACATCCCACCCCACCTCAGGCCAGGCTGCAGGCACCCTCCACTCCAGTCATCCCAAACAGCATTGGGAGCAGCTGTAATCAAACGAGTCCCGAAGCAGGTACGTGGCCTCTGGAGGGGATTCTCCCACCTTTCCGCGCTTGGAAATCGGTGGTGGCTGGTTTTAAGTGTTCCTTGGTAAACTCAGGTTTACCCCGGTGAAAAGTGCACCTGTTTCGTGCTGAAAGCCACTCAAAAATAAAACAGAAAAAAACCCCAAACCCACAATGATAAACTAAAACATAATCTCCCTTTTTCTGGACAAAACCATCCTGTGACACCTCTTGCTTCTGCTAACATCCACACACTCTTCCTGAATAAAATCCATTCACTTCTGGACATACCCACACCTCTTTTGTCACCTCTCCAAATAAATTGGGGTTCTTTTGCAGCCTGCCCTGCTCCGATGTTGTGGCTGACCTGGCAGTGCCTGTCCAGGGGATCCAGGAGTTCCTTACTGCTGGAATTAAAGAGGTGGTGTCAGAGATTGGAGCAGCTCCTAGGGGTGCCAAAATGTACAAAATCACCCTTTTCAAGGCCAGCAGGAGGGAATGCCAAGCCTGTGTTTGCTTTTATTGGGGTAATTGTACTAAGGTGGTAATTAAATGGCTGAATAAACAGTTTGAGGGGTGTAGGGAGAGATTTCCTGGTTTGTTCAGCAGGGAAGATTTGGAGAGGAAATGGGTTTGCTGCTGTTACCATCTCCGGGGGGTTTAAAGAGAGAAGGGAAACAGCTCAGAAATGTGAATTTCATCGACTGTTACTGGTTGAACAAGGTATTAGAAGATGAAACTGGTGTACATTTCTGAAGTGGAATGAAAACCCAGATCACATCAAAGTGTTCAAGTCTCCTGAGCCCAAGCAAGAGCTTGCTCTGCATTCCTCAGCTTCCTCCTTTAAAATCCAGAATGGAGTTACAGGAAAGCTGACTTACAGACAAATAATGTCCTAATTAGACATTAGGTCTAAACCATCTGCTCCTGGTTTCTGATGACTTTTTAGGGTTTCTCCCCATCCCTGGGATAAAAAGGTTTAATTTCTTCTGGCCTGGAGTTGCCCCAACAAGCAGCTCTTGATCTTTGTGTGGCTCTTATCATCCTGATCCCCCCTGCATTTCCTGATGCAGTTCCTGAGACTTTGTACTCTCTGCACAGAACAAAGGTCTGGGATTGCCTCAGGAATTTGCTTCCCTGTCCCACTGAGCGCAGGACACCATCCCTGGGGCAGGAACCCCTTGGATTCCCACCTTGCCTGGGGTTTGCACCACTCCCAAGGGCTCCTGTGAGGTTCCTGTGTTAATCAGAGCCTGAGCTTGTAATTGCACTCAGCTTCAAGCTGAATTTCTCCCCAAAACCACAAACAACAGAACAAATGAGTCAGGTTCCAACATCAACAGCCAGTTTGGTTCCCATCCCTGGAGGAGCAGGAATTGGTGCACAGCCCCACCTGGGGACTCCTGTTCTGCCCTGGCATTCCCACCCCCTGCGGGTGGCTGAGAGGATTAGAACCCAATAATCATAAAGCCTCAAGTCACCTTTGTGTCCTTATCTAAAAGATAAGAGGCAATTCCGAGTAGGCAAAGGCTGGGAAGTTGGGAACTGTTCCATCCTCTGCTGCTGCAGGAGTTGTTTCTGTAGTTTGGTGCTTGCAGAATGCACAGCCTGCATTTAATCATTCCTTGAATATCCGTGAGAAAGCCTGGGGAGTGTTATCTTCTTCAAGGTGGAGTCTCAGGTTGTGTTTTCTTTGTGGTGTTCCCTAAAATTCTGCACAAACTTTCAGTGAGCCTCTTGCCTGAGCCCTCACAGCAGCACAGGGCTCGGGGGTGATGTTTAATCCAGAGAGGGGAATTCTCTTGGATTTCCAGGAGAATGGGAATGTTCCTTCCACGAAACTCCTGTGAAATGTTGAGTATTTTGTGTTAATAACAACTTTTTAAAATAAAAGCCTGCACTGAGCTCCATAACAAAACTGGGAAGAGAAATACGGGGGATTCTTCTCTCTCAGTTCCAGGGATGGAGCTGCTGAAAGCCCCTGTATACTGAATTTTCAAGAGCAGTTCAGCTGAGGAAGATGTTTCAAGGAACCTCTCATGCCCATATTTCAGTTTGTGGCTTGTTTTTTTCCCTTTGGTTTGAAGTATTTTAATTGCTGAATCTGTTTTTTGTGTCTGTGCCAGCGATTCAGAGCAGCTTCTCCTCAGAAATAGCTCCTGAGAGGAAAAAAATCCGGTGAATCCCCACAATTAGCTGGTTATTGCCTAAGCTTTTAATTATATTTTAACCACATGGACCAAGTTTTGTTATTCCAGCTTTTGTTTTCTTCTTCCACAGATAAAATCTTTGGTTCCCAGGTAATTTTCAGGGTGTGTGTGGTGGAATTTGTTCTTTTTGTAGGACAGAGCTGCATCACTGTGTGATGGATCTGATTGTAGGGTTCTATTTATTTACCTTTTTCTTGCTGTCAACATGTGGTTCACAGGGTAGGAAATCTGTGCTGGAATGTTGAACATTCCACATCCAAACCCTGCCAAGGAGGCAACATCCATAAATAATGGGATGGATGGAAGTGAGTGAAAATATTTGGGAATAAAAGCTCTGTTCTGCTGATAAGGGGAATTAAGGGAACCACAATAACCACAGCAAATAAAGGTGATCAGTGGTCTCAAATATTAACATTATAAAATAGGAGAAACTCTGGGTCTAGAAGTTAAGAAGGGACAAAAAAATTTGGCAGATCTGACCAAAAAAAGGCTGAAATTCCCTCCCTGGAATGGGAGTTTTTCCTGGTGAAAGGCACAGAGCAGAAATAGTGAAATATAATTAAATAGGGAGGAGCACGACCCAAATCACTGAGGAGAGGAATTTGTTTTAACAGAGCCAAGAAAACTGGGAATGGAACATGGCCTTGGAAAACCAGACCCCCAGGAGAAGGAAGGGGTTCAGGAGGCTTTGATTTAATCAAATCAGTGCAAACTGGGAAACAAAAATGAAACCAAACAAGTCTGGATTTGCTCCCCAAAATCACTTTATATATCCTAGAATTGCAAGGTCAGGAGAACTTTGGTCAGAAGAGTATCTGACAACTTTTTGGGACTCTTGGCTGAGAAAAAAAATTCTTATTACACTGGAATCACTCCTAGAAAGAATGGCAAGCAGCTACTCTTGTAATTTAAAGCAAATAAATATCCCATGAAGAAATAAAGAAAGCAAATTGAAATATCCCCTTGATTTGGGGATCCAGAGGGACTTTTCCCTGCTTGGGAGTGATTATAAAGAATCCCTGTTACTTCAATTTCCAGCTTCTGCCTTATTTCCCCCCATTATTTATTTGGGGAGAGGAAAGGGATTCGTTTTCTATTCAGGTAAGAACTGTGGAGAATGAGGAAAATGTTCATTGCTTGCTTGAACACAGCTTGGGGTTTTCTGCTGTTGTTTTACCTCTTAAAATTGGAGTTTCCCAACAATTCACAGCCTTTGAGTTAAGCAGACCCTTACCTGGTTGGTGTTTTAACTGCCATGCAACTTCCTAGGAATTCCTATTGATGAAAGTCAGGGGGTTTGTAAAAAATGATAATAAATGAATGTAGAAAGATGAGCCTCGTTGAAGATAACACAGAGCAAAACTGAATTCATTGTATGGGATTTCCCACACATATTTAGCTCTCACCAGCTGAAAATGGAACCAGTGGGCAGCTCCAGCCCTTGCCAGAGGGAGGAGTGGGGATTATTGAAGGAAATAAGGCTTTTTATTGCATTTTTAGCTTCCCAAACTTGCAGTCAAATGTTTTCCTTCATTTGCAATGCATCTGCCACAGCTGTGAGTGGGGAGAGAGGAGAGCAAGCGAGAAAATCCTCAATTCCTGCTCCTGTACTCATGTGCTGTTGTCTTGACAGTTTCCTACTCAGACACTGCTCTGCTTTCTGCAAACAGCTGAGCACATCCCAGAAATCCCAGCAGCTCCCTCTGAGCCCTTCCCAAGCCAGCAGTGCTGGGAAAACACAGGGATCAGAGAAGGTGGGCAGGGAGAAGAGAGCCAACACTGAAATTCGGTCAGGTATTCCATTTTCAAAATGAAATTGTTAAAAAAAGCCTCATTTTACAGACTTCTGTCATCCTATAAATAGTTCTGGGCTTTTTGCCCTCCCACCCCCAGAATTTTAGGGGTCAGGATTTCAGCTGTTTTGCTGTAAATGAGAAAAACCCCTGTGAGCACGGAGCCTGGTGCCAGGGGCAGCACAGCAATGATGGGCAGGTGAATATTTCCCAGCAGAGCACATTCCATGGGCATGGAGTGCAGGTTTTTAACTGGTTCTGCTGGGCTGGAGTGGCAATTTTATTTATTGGGCCATTTTTGGTGATTTCTGTGCTGTCTCAGGGCGTTGCAGGGTCTCGATAAGGAGAACGAGTGGCAGCAGTTTGTGCTGCACTGCTGAATTATGGTTTCTTTGGAACTGGAAGCAGTGTAATAAAGGAGATATCAGGTCAAGATCTTAAATGTTTTCCATTCCAGGAAGAAAAGGGGGGGCATAATTGTCAAAATGTGTGGCTCCTGGTTGTAAGTGTGCAAGGGAGTAAGTGTGTAAGGGAGTAAGGTTGTAAGTGTGTAAGGGAGATAGGGAGTTAAAGCAAGAACTCATTGTCTGGGATCTTTAAGGACTCTGAGGAGGTGTTTTCCATCAGCAATTTCACTGGGAAGTGAAGGCTCTGGGAATCACTAATTGAACAGTCTCCCCACTAATGTAAACTGTGAGGTTTTATCTCTTCAGTTGTTATTAATTCCAACTTCCCCCCGGTGTTGCAGCAGCCTGGGGAGAGCTCAGACGTGGACAGGTGACCCCGTGGTGGCTGAGGTGTCACAGCCCCTCTGAGCTGGGCTGGTAATTCAGATATCTGAATTACACCTTCCTGATCCCAGGGTCTGGCATGCAGGGAAGCTCTCTCCACTCACACACTGGAGAGGATCCTGCAGAGTTCTTCTGCCTGGAGTTTCACCAGGGGAGGGTGCAGGTGCTGAAGAGTTGTGTGAGGAATTCCATGAATGGCCCAGGAGACATGGGAGATTCCAATGAGGGATTCCAAAACCTGCAAGGTTCTAAGTTAGGGAAGCAGCCAAGAAAATGTCCAGTGTAAAACAAAGCTGGCTGTGGATATGCAGAGAGAGATTATTTACAAGGGCCTGGAGTGGCAGGACAGTGCAATGTTCCCCTGGAGAAGAGAAGCTCCAGGGAGAGCTCAGAGCCCCTGGCAGGGCCTGAAGGGGCTCCAGGAGGGCTGCAGAGGGACTGGGGACAAGGGCTGGAGGGACAGGACACAGGGAATGGCTTCCCAGTGCCAGAGGGCAGGGCTGGATGGGAGCTTGGGAAGGAATTCCTGTCTGGGAGGGTGGGCAGGCCCTGGCACAGGCCGCCCAGAGCAGCTGTGGCTGCCCCTGGATCCGTGGCAGTGCCCAAGGCCAGGCTGGACATTGGGGCTGGGAGCAGCCTGGGACAGTGGGAGGTGTCCCTGCCCATGGTAGGGGGTGGGACTGGAGAATCCTGAAGTCCCTTCCAACCCAAAGCAGTGTGGGATTCTCTGAAAAGCAAGGACTGAGAAAGTGGAACCTGCACTTTTAGTTTGCTCAGTGCTTTGTGCACCTGCTTCAGGGACTATTTTTATTCCACAAATTCCAGCCCTGTGTTTTTGAGACTATTTAAATACTGGGATGTGCAGTGGAGAGTTTCTTACAGGGAAAGGAGTTGTACAACAGCACTTGAAATATCCTTTTCTAACTGATGGGCTCTAAGTGCAGTCCTTTGGGAAAATGCATCTGTAGTTAGGAAGGACAATTCTGAGATATTAATGATAAATATCTCCCACTCTGATTTTTTATTTGAAGTGAATCTTCTCGAACACAAACTGATCCCTTAATACCCATTTATTTGATTGTCTTTGCTTAAGAACACCTGTCCAGCAAAGCAGGACTTTTACTTTTCCAGCCCAATCCCTGCTGTGTCAGGTTGGACAGAGGCTGGAGGGGAATATTTGCCTGGTTTTTCTCTTCTGCTGAAGTCTGGCTGCTCATCCCCTCTCTGACTTTTCCAGCTTCTCCAGTCTGGATTGAAATAAGGACACATTTTCTGCCTCCTACTCAGTATCCATCCAGACATTTTTTTTTTGTTTTCCTCAAGAGCAATTAATTAATTACTTAATTAATCTGGAGAAAGGTGTTGAATGCACTTTGGCCCTCTCAGAAGCTGTGGGTGGTGGGGGTAAAACAGAGCCATTTCTCCCCAAAACCTGGCAGCAGTTTTCTAACTTTGAGATTTGCTGAGCAAATGGGGTCTTTTACCTGGGCAGATTGGCAAACAGGAGCAGAAATAAATTAACAAACAGAGACAAGGTCCACTGGAAAACACCCAGACTAGGTCTGATATTCAGGAGAATTCTCTAAATAATTTCCTCATGCCTACATTAAAAATCTCTCTGTGGGCTCCTTAGCACATCCAGTGGGGAGTGGTACAGCTGATTCCTCCATTGGGAATTTCTTAAATCTCTAGGTTGGTCTTCGGGACTTTCCATGACTTTTAAATCCTTGGAGCGTTAGTTCTAAACGCTGATTTTCTTTTTAAAAATAAATAAATAAAATTCGCTTTTTGAGAGCAAGAAGGTTTTTGACCCACTGACCCAGAGTAGGATTTCCTGTGCTCCACGATTGCACTTTGCTCTCACCTCACCTTTTGTTACTTTATTGTTCAGTTTCTGCTCTGAAACGTGATAAAAGCACTGGGAGAGAGGGCTGAGCTTTGTTCTCTTCAGTTCAGGGCCTGCAAAGTGTTCCGTGTTCAGTTTGTTCCTTTTGGAGTTGTCACAACATTACAGCACTTCCAAAATGGTAGTTTTAGTTAAAAATGATGTTCAATTCTTATCAGTTGAGCGTGGTTGCAAATCCCTTTTTAAAGAGTATTTGCTGAGAAAAATGGGAATTGATATTTTGTGATCATTGGTGCCTCTCAGTCTCTCATCCTCTGAGCTATAGGAGTGACCACTGTCAATTCAAGACTCTGCCTTAAGTAAATAATAATAATAATTTATATTTCAGCTTGGGCAAAGGGGTATAAAGATAATTTACTCAGTATAAAAGATATTTACCCAAATAAACATTGTTACTCTTTCTTTGTAGCCTCCTCATGGTGAATTTACCCAGTTGCTCTTCCTTTTCATCCCAAGTGATGGGTTTTTACACCACCCCAATTTACAGTTTTCCTTTACAAATTATGAACTCCTGCTGACCTGGAACAGTCTCATCATGCCATGTACCTTTTAATTCAGGAATCCAAAATAATACCTTGAATAATAATTTAAAATCCAAAATGCCATGAATGAATTAAAACTGGAAGTGGATCATGGACTGAATCTTTCACCCAACACCATTCCCGTGATCCTTCTTCCCAGTAGTTAATTCCAGCCTGGTCCATGCCTATTAAATTATGGTTGGTTTGGGGTTTATGCTGATGGAAATCTGTGATGATGTGTGAATTAAATGCTGTTATAATCCCTCTCCAAGAACCTGAAAAGGGAAGTACAAGTGCACAGTTCCATAACCTGTGACGGGACGTAGCAGGAGCATCTCGAGCAGCTCATGGCAGATCCACTCCTGGTTTAAAGCGTTCCAGAGTGGATTCCCAGCCCCTTTTCCCAGGGGTTGGTCGGGCCGAGCCTGGCTCTGTGTGTCCCTGGTGTTGTGTCCCAGCAGGCAGCACCCCGGTCATATTCCTGCTTTTCCCTTTCCAGGGGCTTCGGGACCGTCGTCATCGATAGCCATCGCTGGCACCAGCCAAGCTGCCATCACCAAGACCACGTCCGTGCTCCAGGACGGTGTCATTGTCACCACGGCAGCCGGGACCCCTCTGCAGCAGGGCCAGCTGCCCGTGGGGGGCGAGTTCCCCTTCGCTGGCCACGAACACTCGCTGCACTTCCCGCAGAGCAGCTCTTCCAACAGCAATCTGCCGCATGCTCTGAATCAGAACCTCCTCAACTCGCTGCCTCTCTCTCTGCCGGTGAATCAGCAACATCTCCTAAACCAGAATCTCCTAAATATCCTCCAGCCTTCAGCAGGAGAAGGCAAGTCCGAGGTCAACCTCAACCCTTTAGGTTTCCTGAACCCGAATGTCAATGCTGCTTTAGCGTTCCTCTCCGGCGACGTGGACGGGCAGGTTCTGCAGCCCGTGCACTTCCAGCTGCTGGCAGCGCTGCTCCAGAACCAGGCTCAGGCAGCCGCCATGCTCCCCGTGCCATCCTTCAACGTGACCATCTCCGACCTGCTGCAGCAGCAGAACCCCCCCGTGCCCTCGGTCACGCAGCTGCCGCCTCCCCCCGAGCCCCTGCCCGACGGCGGCAGGGTGGAGAGCCTCCTATCCAACCCCATCCCCAACTTTCCGGGCGCCGACCCCGCTTCCAACCCGCTGCTCCTGCCCGCCGCCGCCTCCGGAGCCTCGGCGCTCATGGCCCTGAACCCGCAGCTGGTGGGGGGTGTCCTGAGCTCCGGCAGCCATCCCGAGGTGTCCATAGCCACCTCCTCGCAGGCCACCACCACCACCACCACCACGTCCTCGGCGGTGGCAGCGCTGTCGGTGTCGGCGCTGGGCGGGGGCACGGCCGTGGTGTCCATGGCAGAGACGCTGCTGAGCATCCCCGGCGGTGCCGGCAGCGCGCCCGGCCCCGCCAAGCTCGCCGCTAACTCGGTGGTGCCGCAGCTCCTGAACCCTCTGCTGGGCACGGGCCTGCTCGGTAAGTTCCGTTCCTTGGGGGGAAAAAATATAAACCTCCGCGGGGTTGGGGATGGAGAGTTTCAGATTCTGGTTTTTCGTTTGTAAGAATTGCGTTTTTCTCGTCCTTTTTTTTTTTTTTTTTTGCTTGGCGTTGTTGCAGCTGCTTCGTTGAGAAAAATTCTCATTTCAGTGAGAAATGTCAAGCGCGCTCGACTTTCATTCCTTAACGTTTAATATTGANGTAATAATAATAGTAATAATAATGTAATAGAGTAGGTACTCCTCTGTTTGTAATCTATTCCTGGTAGGAATGAAATAATAATTAATTTATTGTTTAATATGACCTTCTAAATGGCTACAGTGAACTCAACTGACTTGGCATTTTCCATACAAAATACAACTAACAGTGACTCCTCAAGTGGAAATTTTCAGGAAAACATGGAGTTTTTGTTTTAAAAAAGAAACTAGGAAAAGGATGTATTTTAAACTTTATTATTTCATAAAGTCAGGTTTGACAGTATGGGTTTTTTGGTTTTTTTTAGAGCTAAGATGTTCATTTGAAGTGAAATTTTCATGTAGTAGAAAATGTTAATTCAACTTTGACCCTAGAATGTAAAAAATTAGTTGTTTGGAGTATTGTGTGACGTGCCTGAGCCAAAAAGCCCTTTCTCCTTCACAGCTGGTGAAAAACCCTTTTTTGGGGGGGGGGGGTTTCAANCACCACCACCACCACCACGTCCTCGGCGGTGGCAGCGCTGTCGGTGTCGGCGCTGGGCGGGGGCACGGCCGTGGTGTCCATGGCAGAGACGCTGCTGAGCATCCCCGGCGGTGCCGGCAGCGCGCCCGGCCCCGCCAAGCTCGCCGCTAACTCGGTGGTGCCGCAGCTCCTGAACCCTCTGCTGGGCACGGGCCTGCTCGGTAAGTTCCGTTCCTTGGGGGGAAAAAATATAAACCTCCGCGGGGTTGGGGATGGAGAGTTTCAGATTCTGGTTTTTCGTTTGTAAGAATTGCGTTTTTCTCGTCCTTTTTTTTTTTTTTTTTGCTTGGCGTTGTTGCAGCTGCTTCGTTGAGAAAAATTCTCATTTCAGTGAGAAATGTCAAGCGCGCTCGACTTTCATTCCTTAACGTTTAATATTGATCTTGGAAATTATTAATTCTGCCACCCAGACTTATTAAAGCCGCCTGAAAATTGTGGGAGCAATTGGATTTGTTTCATTGTCCGAGGAGTAGCAGCCCAGTAGCATCCCTGGGTGAGCTGTGAGTGCCCGTGGCAGCACAGGCTTAGTGGGAGTAGCTGTGCTGGAGGTGGAAAACCACCAAGATCCCAAAACAAGTGATGAAAAACCCCTTAAATNTTATTGTTTAATATGACCTTCTAAATGGCTACAGTGAACTCAACTGACTTGGCATTTTCCATACAAAATACAACTAACAGTGACTCCTCAAGTGGAAATTTTCAGGAAAACATGGAGTTTTTGTTTTAAAAAAGAAACTAGGAAAAGGATGTATTTTAAACTTTATTATTTCATAAAGTCAGGTTTGACAGTATGGGTTTTTTGGTTTTTTTTAGAGCTAAGATGTTCATTTGAAGTGAAATTTTCATGTAGTAGAAAATGTTAATTCAACTTTGACCCTAGAATGTAAAAAATTAGTTGTTTGGAGTATTGTGTGACGTGCCTGAGCCAAAAAGCCCTTTCTCCTTCACAGCTGGTGAAAAACCCTTTTTTGGGGGGGGGGGGTTTCAATTATTGTCTCTTTCTCTGTCTCCCTTCCTCATCCCCCTCTCCACCCCAGCACTGTTTCAGTGAGCTCCCAAGGCCTGGAATTGCACAGAGGCTCCTCCTGCCATTCCTGGCTGTTCCAGGAGCCCTGTCAGGAGAGGTGACACAAAAGACCCAACAGTGGAGAAATCAAGAGTAGGAGAAAGAGCCCTTGAGCCCCCCTCTGGAGGCTGGCAGGGAGCAGGGTGGTTTCCCAGAGGTTTTCCTGGCTGTCAGTTCAGGGGGAGCTCAGGGAATTGCTGCTGAGAGGGGTTTGCCTGTGCTTGCATTGCAGGGGAGATGTCATCTCTGAACACTACTCTGAACAACCATCAGCTCAGCCATCTCCAGTCACTCCTCAGCAACAATCAGATGTTTCCTTCAAATCAGCAGCAGCAGCAGCAGCCACAGCAGCAGCCACAGCAGCAGCAGCAGCAGCAGCACCTTCTCCAGGGCTACCAGAACGTGCAGGGCTTTCAAGGCCAGCCCCAAATTCCTGGCCCAGCCAACAACCCAAACCCCATGGCGTGTCTGTTCCAGAATTTCCAGGTAGAAAACAAAATGAAATCAATATTCAAAACGAGGGTGCAGCTCTCAGGAAGTGAAATTCCATGAAGAGTTGGGGTTTCTTTGCTGATTAAGACAATATGATTTATATAATTACATGTATGCTGTATGCAATATATTCTCTCAGTAGCTCATGGATTTTGCAAGTCAGGAATGTTTATTATTGAAATTTTAACCCTTTCTCCTTAGGAATTGGGTTTGGTTCCTTTGGAAGGAGTTATGCTGCATGTATGGAAAAGAAGTTCCTCTTTGTGCTGACAATCACTATAGAATTTTAGCAAAACTCTTTCCCATCCCACAGAAATGATCCAAAATTCCCATTTAGCCCATTGTAATAATTCAGCAGTGAGAAATAAATACTGATAGCACTTAGCAGGAATTAGAAACTTCCTGAGTTGTTATAAGTGACTGTGTGCAGCAGTCCTCTTGTATTCCCACTGAAATGGGATGGAAGAGCTGGGATGGGGATTGTACAGCCTGAAAAAACAGGGATTGGAGTGAATAAACAATGACAAGCTGGCCAAAAATGAGACTTCCCTGCTCTCCACATGACAGACAATTATTCCTAATGCACGTTGGGTTTGGAATTAACACAGCAAAAGTCTGTGACAAACCCAGAGTGCAAAGAGGGATTTGTTGTTCCTCAGTGCAGGTGTGAGGAGGGGAATGCAGATGGAGCCTGGCAGTGCTTTCACCCTTCCAGGAGGAAAAAGGAGCTGTGGAGAATTTTCCCTGGAAAATCTCAGTTCTCTACCTGTTCCCTCTCTTGTAGGAAGTTTGGTGGTTTTAGCCCAGTATTTTTTTTTTGTGTCACATTCCCAGTTCTATAAATAGTCACAGTAAGCAGTTAAAGGGCTTTTGGAATATTTTCCCCTTGGTTTTTACAGTTCTTGTTGGCATCATGTTCTCTGCCTGTGGATGTGACAAGGAACAGGGAAAGCTCAGGTGGCTGAATCTGGAGGTGCCAGTTTGCTGTGGCAGGGCCTGCCTCAGAGCACAGGGATGCAGATGTGGGATCCCATGGGAGAGGCACCTGGCAAAGGGGAAAATGGGAATGTTGACCAATCCCAAAAGCACAGTGATGGCAGAAGAAATAGTGGAAAGGAAAGGAAGAGAATAGCTGAGAGCAGAACTCAGGGGTTGTGGAGTCTTCTCTGGAGATTCAGACCCCACCTGGATGTGATCCTGAGCTCCAGCAGGAGGTTGGATTGGATCTTCTCATCTGGAGAAGAGAAGGCTCCTGGGAGACCTCACAGCAACTTCCAGTGTCTGAAGGGGCTACAGGGAGGCTGGAGAGGGACTGGAGTGACAGGACAAGGAGGGATGAGTGAGGGATGGGTTCAAACTGAAAGAGAGGAAATTCAGGTGGGATATTGGGATGAAATTGTTCCATGTGACCGTGGGCAGACCCTGGCACAGGGTGCCCAGAGAAGCTGGGGCTGCCCCTGGATCCCTGGCAGTGCCCAAGGCCAGGCTGGAGGGGCTTGGAGCAGCCTGGGCCAGTGGGAGGTGTCCCTGCCCATGGCAGGGGTGGGACTGGGTGGGATTTAAGATCCCTTCCAACCCCGACCATCCTGTGGCTCTGTAACAGAAACACTGACCTTGGTGCAGTTGTTTAGAACTTGAGGGAAAACAGGAGCCTGCTGTGCCTCAGTCAGAAGAGGAAATTCCTGACAGGCTCTGGAAGAGGTGGCAGTGTTGTCCCAGCAGTGCATGGGAGGCTGTGCCATGTCATGCAAGGTGTCCCCTTGGATCCACGAGGCAAAGTCTGAGACAGTGGTTTTGTTTTCCTCTGAGCTGGGCTTTTCATTTCCTCTCTACCTTGTTCAGTGTGAAAATTTGTAACTGATGTATAACAAAAAGAAATGTGCTGTAATAAATAACCACAGAGCTTGTCTGCTGAAATCCAGCTTGAGTTCAAACAGCAATTCCCATCTTCTCCTCTCCTCTCCCCAGGTGAGGATGCAGGAGGACGCCGCCGTCCTAAACAAAAGAATGATCACCCAGATGGGAATGGCGCCGGTTCCAGAGAGCTCCAACCCCCTCCTTCCTCCCTTCCAGGAGCCTCCCTGCGACCTGCAGCAGAGACCCGACCCATCCCTGGGCCAGCAGGCCAAGGAGAACCCCAACGCCGCCGCCGCAGGCGACGCTTCGGTGGACGCCATCTACAAGGCGGTGGTGGACGCCGCCAGCAAGGGGGTGCCGGTGGTGATCACCACGGCCGGCTCCAGCTCCGTGCAGCCGAGCCCCATCCCCGCCCTGAGTGCCATGAGTGCCTTCACAGCCTCCATCGGGGACCCCCTGAACCTGTCCAGCGCCGTCAGCGCCGTCATCC
>VXAC01007206.1:1104-25216 GCA_013399225.1 Rhipidura dahli
GCCATGACTAATTAGAACAATAATATTTCTGAGGTAATTAGGAAACTGGAGAGGGGTAAAGGAGTGGTACATGGGACTTCTGGTGTCTGATTAGCACATGTGTTGGCATCAAATAACCTAGTAAAGGCCAAACAGAAAAGTAGTCAATGATGACATAAATACCACATTTCTGTACTCCATTGCCTCTGCTACTCAGCGTCACAGTGCAATTTTAGAGCTTGAAAAGAAGTGGCAAGAAAAGTGGGAAGAAGCGTGTAAAGGCATTCCCTTCTTGGTGGAAAGGGACATGAAGATGGCCAAAAAACTCTTGTCCAAGAGGGGAATGGGGTATGAAAATACCAGAGAGCTCTAGAAACCAAGAGCTGGAGCTGATGAAAGCAATGGTGCTGTGGGGGTACCCATATCCAACTGTCAATGAAGGAAAGGGAGAAAGAGAACTGCCTACATTTGGGAATGTAATATAAATACTAAATATGAATATTAAAATTGTTCTAGTTATGAGGGTGTGAATTGTGTGTACCAGCCTGAAGATGCAGCTGTAATCTTTCATGTGGTAAGGCTGCAGAGTACTTTGATGTAGAAATGTTTGGTTTGTATAGTTTTTGCATCATGGCTATGTATTTGTGTTGGTGATACTGTTGGGAAGTCCATTAGGACAGAGTTGCTCAGTGATTCTTGGGTGGGCTCAGTAAGGCTGTTGGCCTTTCAAAGTGTGTGGTGGAAGGGCCACTGGAGTTCAGCTGCAGTTTTGAAATTCTGAGTATCGCACACACTTGTCTGCCAGGCGTTGGCCCTTTGGAAGAAAATTGCTGTACAGATTTGTTTTACAAAATGCGACATGCAAACACCAGGATGGCTGCAGGCAACTGCTCCCTTGTACAAGCAGCAAGTGTTCTTTAATAAAATGCATTCAACCAGAAGCTTATCTTCTTTTGTAAAGCTTTTTTTTTGGTGATGATTTCTACAAAATCTAAAATACCTGTAAATTACCTTTCCAGCTAATAGTTAATTTCAAATTTTTACACCTTTTCTGTTTCCTGCCCTTGTTTCTTGTCTCTCTCTCCAGTGGGAGGAAAGCAGGTAGACAGAATCATTTATTCCTCTCCCCAATACCCAATGTTAACAAAGCTGTTAAAACTGAAAATTCAAGAGCTCAGAAGTTTACTGAGGGTCGGAACTTACATCACTTCCTCAATCACATTCTGGCCCTGTATGTATTGTGAAGCAGTTTTTAATTAGGGAATTGCATCCTGTTGCTCTCAGGAGACCTTTGTACCACTTAGTGCACAGAAGGACAGCTACTAAGCAGCTATTCCAGTGTTGTTTCACTTGGATTCACTCAGTGTCATTCAGGTTCTGTACTTTCTCTCTGAAAACTGCAGCCATCCTTTCCAGCCATCTCCTCCCTTCCGTGCCTTCAGATGACTGCAGTGGAAAGGGATTGTCCTCCCAAGTAACAAGAGGAACAGTCCATTGCAGTGAAGGACTGTGGAGATGGAAGGACAAGTGTTACAAGCGTACTTAGACTGGAGGAGAAGTAGCAGAGTGTGAAATAAATCGGGGGTGAGCTGTGATCTCTGGTTGTTGTGTAAAGCGTGGTGTGTGATGGGTACCTAAAGCTGTGCTGTGATCCAGCAGATCAGCAGAAGCTACTGAACCTCTCTCTGTCAGAAGGATGTGACTCTGTTAGGATTAGGTGAAAGAAATGGTAGGCAGAAGGTTTGAAAGTGAGAACAATGCTGGGAATTAAGAACTGGTAATTTCTGTGGCATAGTATTCTTCCTGACACAAGGATAATATGAGTCAGTTTAACTGAATGCTTCGCTTCATTGCTTGCCGATACCAAAGACTTGATGTTTTGGCAATAGGAATTTCTTTGATGGCTTTTTGAGATTTCAGTGTATATAAATAATTATACATAATTTTGTATAAATAGATTTATTTAGATATCTTTGATAAAGGCCTTTACATACTTAAGAGCTGTGTAACCCTCAAAATTTAAACCACATTTCATACTCTTTTTGTTCCTCATTGGTGCAGAAAAGAGAAGTCTGGAGCAATGCAGTCTGAGGGTTTCTTGGTTTGCTAGATTTTTCCTAGAGTTCGTCATTAATTCCATATGTGTATCAACTGTCCAGCCTTCACGGTGAATGGTACCTTTTATCTTTAGGAAATCTTTAAGCAATTTAGCTTTGCTCAGCTTGTTGTTCAGCAATAAGGAACATAAGGAAAGTGATTTAAAATATTGTTTTGTGTAAAAAAAAATTGCACTACTTATTCATTCTTTGTATAAATATAGTTGTATGTAATACTATTAATTCAATATCATTGACTTTGATTGGCATAAGTGGTTATTATCAGCATAGTTTAGTCTTGAGATAAATGGTTTTATCAAGAAACAAAATACTTATTTTCTTTATAAGAAACAAAGGGAAGAGGTTTATTTTTGTTATTTCTAGTCTGCTTAGAGCACGTAACAGGTTCAGAGGAGTAGTCAAAAATATCACAAGTACTTCATATCATTTTCCTGCAACCTTAGCACTTCACCATGAACATTATAAATGACTGATTCTCCTTTAGGTTCTGACTTACTTTAGAATGATGTATGAAATAATATGTGTTTTGCATGTCCTGTTTGTAATGATAAAGGTCATATAGTATCATTTACATAATCTCTAGCCAGAAATGAACTCCAGCAATATCTTCTGTATAACATATACATTATCTGAGGTTTAAAACTCTCATTATTCATGAAAGTTAATTTTACAGTGGGTGTGAATGATCTATCTTATGGCTGCTTTTTTGATCATTCTATAAAATAATATGAAGCAAAGCCTGCACAAATAGCAGGAAAACCAGTAAAGAGTGATGCATTTGCTTGACTCTGTGTATACCCGATTGGATCTTGATTGATGGCAATCATTTGTCTTTGTCAAAAAAAGGAGAAAAATTCAGACATTGAAATAAGAGTGCTATCAAACTTTCTACAATGGCAGAAAGATTCTATTAATGTAGCCTGAGAGTATTAACTGTCTCTGCTAGAAAATGATAAAGAATGTTAATTTTTTTTCTTGAGCATGTTTAAGTGTAAACTGCATTATTTTGTCAATGCGGGAGGACTGAAAGGGGCATGCTACAGATTTATGGCATGCTGGAATTGGAATTTTTTTTAAAAAAAGAGTAAATTACAAAAAAAGAGAGAAACAAAAAGCTAAATACAAGAGCCTAATCCTTCTGATTATGATTTTGCAACAAAACAATAAAAGTTTAAGTAGCACAGTGTCGTAAAATCCTTAATGCTGCATTCCTATTGATATTGAAGCTTTGAAGACTAACTTCAAAGGAGGGTGAACAAGAGCAAAAAATAGATATAAAATAAACAAAAAAAATTTGACAAGCTTGGTTTTAGAAGTCCTTTTGTATGTTAGATCTGGGAATATTGACCCGTTACTTGAACAGGCTTTAAGGCAACTTCCTTATTAATGATACTTAGAAACACAAAGCATATGGCTGTGGGTAATCGTGTATTAAAGGGGGGGAAATGCTGTTTCACCCTACAGTAATGCTTGCAATGCAAGGATACTTCTTCTTTTTAATGAAATGAATAGATAATTTTTAATGTATATATAAACAAACAAACAAAAATGGGAACACTGAAACCCCAAAGAGTTAATCACTGGATTTATTTTATGCCATTAGTGTCTGTGGGGTTTGCTATACATCTGTAATGTTCTCTGGTTCTAAATAGCTGTGTTAAAATTTGATTACAGAAACAATATTTTCTGAATTTCAAGCACATCAAATAACCTGCATGAGCACCCTGTCTACCTAGGAAGGCAAATATTTTTTGTTCCTAAACTTGTAAAGACTAAGAAATCTGTAGGATTCAGCTTGGATGTTTACTAGTCCTTGATGCACCCTTGAAAATAAATATTTGAGAGATTGTCATTTTAAGGACAGATGAAGGAAAGGCCATATCAGAACTGTGAACCAGGGCCTGCAGTTCTATCCAATACCCACACTAATGTGCTTTGTGGCCCTCGTCAGTCATTTTAAAGGGTTTTTATGTTAGGTTGGTTTGGGTTTTTTCCTGTTTCTGCATTGTGCTCCTAAAAACACTCTCTAGCTTTGCTGTACTGTGGTGTGTGTCAGATTAAGGCAGCAGGCTCCTGATTCAAACATTACAAGGCAGCATAAGCAGTGTTACCTGTCCTTGCTTAAAGAACCTTGCAGTGACATCATTAAAAAGCATTTTATATTAATTCATTTGTTAACTTCCATGGAGCCTTTGCTACTGCTGCTGAAGATGCTGAAATGTGATTTTAGCTGAGTGATGGTGTATTTATTTTAATTTTTTTTTTTTAGTGGCAGGATAGGTGAGACAACTTTTATGATTGACATCTTCACTCTTTTAAGGAGCAGCTGCAAGATTACTTCATGGCAGGGAAATTTTAAAAGTGGAAACATTGTGTTCAGTATTCACATACACAGAGTATTCACCCCTTCTCTTCTGAAAAATAACAAAGGAGCACCAGACTTGTATTGTAGGACAGGATTAAGATTATGAGGTCCAATGTTCAGGGAGCAATAGAAACGGGATCACTTATATCACATGGTCCTAATACAGGAGAAATATTCTCCCCCTCAGCCCTCTTTCTACTCTTGCCTGCCTGCATTTTCTGTCCTCGTTAATTCTTCAACAGATTTCTTTTTTGACCTTGTATTACTTTTCCCGTTTTTTTTTCCAGCCAGACCTGGGTTTTGCCCCTTTTTCTCTACTCTGACTCTTGTACAGCTGATTCCCAACTTTTCTCTATTTGATTCCCAGCAGATGCATAATCCCTCTCCTCTCACATGTTTATCTTCCATTTTTGCCACATCAAGATGCTTTCTTTGGTGCCTCATAGGCTCTTTGTCTCTCCTGTCTCTGGTGAAATAATTTTCTTCTTTGTGCTGCTTATGCTGTTGGGGAGATAACACTGATGAAAGATAACTACAACTTTCTTTGTCTCAATGTCTTGATCTTTCTGGAGTAGCCACTTCAGAGAAATTTTTTTAGAGAGAAAGAAAATATTTCAGAGAGATATTACTACTACTACTACTACTACTACTACTACTACTATTTATTTGTAGAAGATACAATTCTGGATAAGAGGAATTGTTCTTTGTTGGTCTTTGGGATTAGTGCATGTTTGTCATGGGCAGACCCCAAGACTGTTCTCGGTGGGTTTGATGCACATGAGGTCACGGTCTGGGTGTGATGGGGGCAGTCTGAGAGGCACAACCCAGGGAAAGATGGGCAGCATCTTCAAAGGTGTTTTACCATCAGCAAGCACCTACTGCTGATTGTGTACAGACTGGACTTCCAAAGCCTTTAGCAGGGCCATATTTGGCAGCTTTGCACAGAAACAACCAATGAAATACTTTGGGCAACAACTTCTTTGTGAGCAAACTGAAGTTCTCTTAGCATAGCTGGCTTTGACGTGAGTAATGTTATTACCAATTATTAAAATATAGTAAAGAGAAATTAAAATTTCCCCTCCAAATCCCATGCATTGTGCTGTAATCTCTGCGATGATTGCAAGTCTGTCTCTGTTCCTCCCATTGCCCCCTTCCCTCATGGGTAATTTCTGGGGAAAATGCCATCTTGCAGCGATTAGTATCAAAGATTGGTTACTTCTATCATATGGTTTGGTAAGTAATCCGTAGCTATTGCTGTGATTTGCTGCTTCCCCATATAGCTTCACACATGTATTTCATTTCCAAAGTTTAGCCAAGTTATTCCCTATAAAGAGGGTGAAAGTCTAGATGAAAGCCATCCCTTTTGTGAAAACCATATTCTCTATCCCTCTTAGTGACTGGTACAACAAAGTAAATTTTAATGGTGCATGATACTGAAAATGAATCTGTGACCTTGTGAAGTTGTAGCAGAAGATCAGGTTTTATTTGAGTCCTTTTGCTATTGTTTTCATTACTGTATTTTTAATTTTTAGTTGCAAAGCGCAGTACAAGTAGCTGTGGGTATATTCTGTACTTGAGACAGTCCAAATTAAAATTTGTAAGTCACTTAAAAAACCTCAAACTGGTTTATGAGTGAATTAATGGTTTTTATTCTTTCTAGGGCTCTGTTCATGAAAACATTAGTGTTTTTACAGCAATGGAAAACATTTCATTTTATCTTATCCTTGAAATCTCTTATAAAATATATAGGCTTTTTATTTTAAAAAGGAAAGTGAAAACATTCACTTTTCCTGATGAAATGAAACAGTCTTTACTTGATTTTGAGTGTCAGTCTGAATTGACTCTTCTGTCAGGAGAGAAGCTAATTGAACAAAACCCATGCTTACCACATCTTCTCTTTACGGGTGTTTTCTGTGATGGTTTTAACATACTTGGTAAACAAGGCTTCTTGGAGAAGTTGTGTCACAAACTGTATCAAAATGTTTGAGTTTTTTCATTTTTTTCATCATTGACTACTAAAAAACGAAGTTAGCTTAGTTTAGCAGGGACAATATGTGATTATTTCTACAGCTGAATAATGGAGACAGGTGTGATAATTACAGATAATTAGAGATAATTACAGGTACAGGTTATATATGCAGGAGGGAGATTATGTTCAAGGAAGAAAATGTGCATTATGGTGCAGTACACTTAAATTATGCTTATAAGTATCTGCACCATAATTTAACAGTGGTGTGCTCTTAAATAATCTTCTCTGAAGAATTTACATAGAACAAGAATTAACATTTCCAGTAAAAAATGTGGAGAATTGTATGGTTATTACAGAGAACTCTTCTGTTCTCACATTTGCATTCCAGATTTTAAATAGGAAGTTGTTAGTTTTGTTAGGTGTTTCTTTAGTACCTAAGGATTTTCCTTTTCAGTGTCCCAACTATAGTTTTTTGTGAACATTGGCAGTATCACTATACAGATACTTGGTTTTATAAACACACTGGTGGAATTCTGTAGTCCAGAAATGGAGGTTTCTGGAGAGCTCTTTATCTGGGTGCTGAAGTGACACATTAGAACAGAAATTCCCAGAACTGTGCACAGTTCCAGCTTGTTTTTCACTGCAGTAATTCTTCCGAAGCCTGGAGGGTTGAGGCACTGATGCTTAGATTTGTTTGAAGTCTCTTTATCCGCTATGGATGAGTACTTGGAAGAGAAATACATTAGGAGGAAGAAGGAGTATAAATAGACAAACCACATTAGACTCAGGAAATCCCCTGAGCTGAAAATAGTTGGAAACTGGCAGAGTGCTTGGGGAGAAGTTGTGCATGAGTGGATCAATCTTGCTCCTGCTCGAGCCACCACCGACATTTTGGGATGCAGAATTTGAGGTTAGACCTTTGGTGAGAAAAGCTACAGACAGTGCTGTGTTCTTTCTGTCCTTTGGGTGCATTCGTGTCCCTTCTCTGCAGGGACAGGGCACCCCTGGAGTGATTGGTGGCACCAGTGGAGTGATGGAGTTTGCCTGCAGTCCCGTATGAGTTACTCCAGAGCCCCTGGTTCTTGTCTTTGATGGGGAGTTTCTTGGTGGTGCTGAGTTGTTTCCTGTTGGGAGTGACAGTGTTGTTTCTATTTTGTTCCCCTCGGTGGTGGGATTGCTGTGTTGGGAAGGACTGCTTAATACTGAGAAAGTTGTTCCGATGTTAGGAAAGTACCTAAAGAGGTATGTTGGTTTTCCTGCTGTTTGGGTGGTTTGTGTGTGTGGTTGTTTGGTTTGGGGTTTTTTTGGTGAATTTGTCTTAAAAACAAATAAAGGAGTAGCTAGATGAAGAGAGACAAGCTGGAAGCCTTGTCAAGAGAGGTAATAACTCCCCTGAAGAAGAAATGTCACTGTCTTTTAAACACGTGTCTCTATGGGTGCTAACGCAGAGTGTAAAGAAGATGTGGGTGTTATGCTCATGTTTAAACCACTGAAATCAAACAGCAAACACTTCCTGGTTTGTTGCTTCTTAAGCTTTCTTTTTCCACTCTTTTTATCAATGCTGGTATATAATGTTGGGTTTTAACATTTAATGTTAGGCTTGAGGATAAACTAAGAATATGTCGAGGAAAGAATATTACAATATCTCTTGTATTGATCAGTCCAGGTATTTGTTCCCAAGTTACATTTCTCTCTTGGGGTAGCTGTAGAAAAGAAGTTGCGTCTTCTCAGTTAGAAGCTTCTGATGTGTCAGTGTACAAGGTTTTATCCGGGGCTAAACCCTTGGATTACTCTATCAAAGGAACCTCGAGTGGTTTAGCACATTTAACGTTGCTCATGCTTTACTGCAAGTAGTCCTTTGGTGGGTTTTGTAACATCAGTAAGGATGGCTTTCCCACTTCTGTTTTGTTTATGTCACGAGGGCTTCAGAACCTCCATGACTCTTGGGACATCAGTGGATCTCAAGAGGCTGTTCAGTAGCTTAAATAGCTTTGACAGGATCCTGTCAAGCAACAGGATTTCAGCAAGTTCAGTTTTGAACTTGCCCCCCTCTGCAGCACCTGTGAATTGCCAACCTGTTGTCTCCTGCTTTGTTGATCACATAGAAGAGAAGGTGTTTTTTTCAGGCTACTTTCTCTTTTGTTTAAACCTTCAGTAAATACAGAATTCTCTATGTGGTCCAGGAAATGGTGCTTCATCATAATTGAGTGCTCTGTTTTTATTTTTGTAGACAGTTTGCAAGGCTTTCAAAGGAGAAAAGCATTTAATAATAAGTTAAACCTTTTTAAAGGGAGGTGAGTCCTGTTGCTGTTTCCTAGGGATGCTATGCTAGTGTGCTATGCTAGTATGCTATGCTCCATGTGCTTCTCAGTGGTCTTGCTGCCTTGTGCTTATTTGTTTCCTGTCTCGGAGCGCAGTACAATGTTTGCAGTTACTCCAACTCTCTCTTACATGTGTTCCTGCAATCATCACACAATGAAGTCATTTCCCAGATTTTGCCCTCCTCGGATTTTAAATCCTGAATTAAATCTCAGACAGAAGTGTTAACCTTTAAATCCAATCATACTTGATTTTATTCGATTTTGGCTGGGATTTTTTTTTGTCAGCTTTGCTTTTAGTTATGCCAGAGAGTAAGAGAAATGCAGGTGATATTGAAATTGGGTGTCTCTAAGGCTTCAGTATCCTAACATGCAATCTGAATTGATAATTCCTTTCCCAATATGCTGTTTAACAGTAGCCAAACATCCTGTAAGCCTTATAGAGTTGCTTGTTCCCCCTTACATAATTTCAAGCAGAAGTGCAAGAATGTTCAAACTGATTTGTGTTTAAGCAAGAGGTTGAAGGGGGAATTTTCTTGTGTCCCCAGATGCACTCAAATTCTGTCCATGACAAAAAGGTAAAATGTATATGTATTTTTGGTATTTAGGCATTTGGAGACCTCCGGGAGGTTGGTCTTCTCTTTATTATTCTGTGTTTAAAAAAAAAAAAAAGTACCTAAGTCTCAGTCATTGTTGTTCTTCTCTAAATTGGTTGTTGAACTGCTGAGTTAACTTAGTTAATAGATAGTAATTTTAACTTCCAAAAACCCAAACAAAACCGAACCAAACAACCAAAAGCAAAAAAAAAAAAAGCCTCAAAAAATAAAATAAACCCCCCAGTTACTTGAGACCTTTCTGGCAGAGGACTCTGAAAAACTATATACAAAAGAGAAAAAAAATTTAACTTCCTGTAAAAGAACATAGAGCAGAAAAGTATTTATTGAGTCAGAGGGGTGCACTATTACATTTTTATGGAAGCAAGAAAAGTATCCAGCTGTTAAGAGAGCTATAAAAAAAGGATACAGGTTAGCCACAGCTATTAAAGTGTAGATATATGGGAGTGTGATTTCATCCTTTTTCTTCTAGAAGAGGTGAAATGTTTGGGGCAGGTCAAATCTAAGATTTTTGGGAAAAGCTTTAGTGTAATTCCCATGTTTACTGTTATGGAGTCAAAAGCATGAACAAACAAAATCATGGAACTGACCAGATTTTCTTGTTTCAGTCACAAGCTGATCTGTGTTGTATCCACAAATGCTGAAAGATTATGATGTCAAATTCCAAGCTACTGGAAAGACTTAATCAGAGTTGTAATATTTCACTGCACATTATTCCTCACAGAAAACCTGCAGGTGTTTAATTAGTGGCAAAATAAATAGGTACTTCCTATGCATGTGGTTAAGGTGAAAGCATCAAAACCAACAGGAATGGGTAAGGAGATAAAGACTGAGCTGGCTCCTTTGTCATATTGTGTCCTTCAACATTTATTCATACAATCTGTTGTTCATTTTGGCAAGGAAGGGGTGACCAAGTAGTGCAGACTAAAATTCTGCATTGTCAGACAAACAACAAGAAACCCCCAACGAGATGCAGTGTACCTATTTTTTGTATATTATGGGAGTTATTGTTATTTTCAATATGAATAGCAATTTATGGGGTATGTATGAACTGTAGTTACTTTGCAAAACAAATGTTGTTGACTGCCGTTGGGTGTGGGATGTGCAAAGGTTTATGAGCAACTAAGCCAAAGCATGCAGCTGCAAATTTGCTGCATGTTCATTCTTCCATGTCTAAATCATGTCTGAATTAATTTTGCTGAAAACCAGAAGAAAGTTTTCATGTTAACTTCTGGTAGAAGAGTGGAGTTGTTTTCATTTTAGTTAATTTATAATTAATCTTGACAGAACTACAACACGAATTGAACTGTCTCTCATGGTGACATCTTTGGAAGTGCAGCTTTATTTTAGACTGATCATAGTAAGACCAGCCTAAGATAAGACAGTGATTGCAGAGTACATGATTAGTACTGTACCATGTACTTAAGTGAGCCCTCTTTGAAGTATCAGCATGCACTGGAATGCACTTCAAAGCATGCTCCAAAAAGCTGCTGTGGGACTGTGGTTAGCTACCAAGGGGTTAATAAAGATCAAAGAAGAGCATACATAAACTCATACATAAACAGAACTGTTTTGAAACTGGAGGTTAATAACACCATTATCTAGGACAGCAACACCTTAAAGGTGGGCTTGTCGTTTCCCTGACGTGGCGCTTTATAATGCGTAAAGGGAGACTGAAACATTTATAGTCAACATTTTTTTCTGGATTGCTTTTTAAATGAGGAATTCAAAGCCTGTCAGTGCAGAAAAGAGTCTCTGTAAACTGGCATTGTTCCTCTAGCTTTGTTTGCATGGTAGTTAGGTGGGAATGGGCTTTTGGTATGATTCCATGAAAACAGAAATCAGGGGGCCTGGCTGGGGAGTTGTAGCTGTGGTGTCTAATGGGTGAGACAAAGAGATGATACCCTGTTTACTGTATAGAACCATGCTAGCAGCATTTCTACTAGTTTTTAAAATGCAAAATCTAGAAATTACAGATCTGTGCTGTTTGTACTGTCTTGTTTACATGGGGAAGTAGCATGAAACATCTGTTGAGATAGGCTTCCCTTGCTGGCATTCCTTACTTTTCCTCTACACCGGAGGCACCTGAGGTTTCAACTGTACAAAGGTCCCCTACAGCTGTGCAGAGTCCTCAGAGTTCTGTGCTAAGTCCATGCACATGTTGTGCCTCAAGTTCCTGCTTTTCACATCTCTTTCTTCTGAAAGATGCAAAGAAGAATGACACTACTCCCTTCAGCAAACCCAGGAAATACCCTTCCACACACACTTTTTGATAAAATTGAAGCACAGATAAAGGCAAAATTCCTTTTAGGAAAAAAAATCCTTTACCGACAAAGCCAAATGTTTTCTTGGAGAAGGGTTAGAAGAAGTAAATAGACTGTGCTGATGGATTACAGTAGTGTTTTGCATAATTGGTATTATGCCAAAGAAATTGTATTCAGTGGCCTCGGGCCTTTGTTATGACCAGTTCCTGTCACTACAGCAGTAACTGTGGCAGAGATTAAGAGTCTGCCTGCACATGAGGTCTTTTTCTTAAGGATTCCCAGTTATTTCCATTTGTGGAAGTGTGTGTCCTGAAACTATGAAATACTTTTCAGGGTAATATTTTTCAGGATAATAACAGGCTAGGACTCTGTTAATATTAGAGTACAATCACATGATATGTCTTTTTGATATTCTTCCTCATTCTTTCCTTCCTTCCTCTCATCTGCACGTCTCTTTCCCTTATTTTTAGACACATACTTGCTGGTGAGGCTGCAGGGTGAACAAGTCACTGATATAAACCAGAATAAAAACAATGAACTCTAATAATCCCAGCTAGTTACTGTGATTTGGTGTAGTGTGGCCACACAAATGCTTAGTGAATGCAGCTGAGAGAGGGAGAGTTGAACTGTAACAGGTTGTGCCACTGTAGAAAGTGGAGTTAATGTAGGCAACATTCCAAAGATCTCAATGCACTTATCAGGATTTAATTAATCTTTAATGTTCTGAAGTAGATGCATTATCAGTGAAGTGCTGTGAAATACACCTAGAGGGTAGCTGGCCGAGTAACATTTTAGCTGCAACTTTGACTTCATACTAATCAAATCTTTTCCTGGGTGCTTTGATAATATGGACAAAGTGGGAATCAGGTCAGAACCTGATGTACTGAAAAAAGTCATTTTCCCTGCTGCATCAGTACTCTGATTTGGGTTTGCCACATGGCAAACCGTCGTGCATAGAATCTCTGCATGAAATGTGGAACTTGGTAGTGCTGCAGGACCTTGCTCGTTAATGTTGTCAGTGTTTGCTTTGCCATCATCAAGGTCAATGTTGTATTTTCCAAAGTGTGTTATGTATTTTTTATTTTGCTACAAGTCAGTAATAACATCTGGATATGTACAAGACATTTTTAGGTAAATGTTTAGTGACATGTTGCTAAGTAGTATGCTCATTGTGTGGTCTGGTGTAACTTGCTTGTTTAGGCCACAGTTTGTGAAAGCTCATTACAAGAATATTGAAGTGCCTCAGAAAATATTTTACTTGCTTTCTGGAATTACATTTTATCGAGTGTCTTAGTGGAACATACCTTGCATTTTACTATTACATGCAAAATATGAGATATTTTAGTTAATATTCTGGACATCCAGCTGAATGGAAATGCAATGAAGTTCACTTTGCAAGATCAGGCAGCCTCTTACATTACATGATGCCCTGCACTCTGCTGGAGGTACTCCACCAAAGGTTTTGCAGTATTTTCCAGAACTTCAGCACTTTTATCTTTGGATTGACAATCAAATCATTGCTGAGAGATGAACAGATTGAGGGCAGCCCTGCTCAGAAGGACTTGGAGATGCTGGTGGATGGGAGGCTGAACATGACCCAGCAATGCGCATTCACAGCTTTGCCCTCAGAAAGCCAAAGCCCCATGGGCAGCAGGGGAGGGAGGGGATTCTGCCCCTCTGCTCCTCTCTGGTGAGACCCCACCTGCAGTGATGCATCCAGCTCTGGGGCTCCAGCACAGGAAGGACATGGACCTGTTGGAGCAAGTCCAGAGTGCTCTGAAGATGATCAGAGGGCTGGAGCACCTCCTGTGAGGAAAGGCTGAGAGAGCTGGGGCTGTTCAGCCTGCAGAAGGCTCCAGGGAGACCTTACAGTACATTCCAGGGCCTAAATGGGCTACAAGAAAGATGGAGGGGGACTTTTTGGAGTGAGATGGACAAAAACATGGAGTGAGAGGACAAGGGTAAATGGCTTCAAACTTAGAGGGCAGGTTTAGATTAGATATTGTGAAGAAATTCTTCACTGTGAGGGTGGTGAGGCACAGGCACAAGTTGCCCAGAGAAGCTGTGGATGGCCCATCCCAGAAAGTGGTTACAGCCAGGTTGGATGGGGCCCTGAGCAACCTTATTTAGTGGAAGGTATCCCTGCTGACAGCAGGGAGGTTGGAACTGGATGATCCTTAGTATTCCTACCCAAACAGTTCTATGATTCTGTGATTCAAATGCTAATGCTTATTGTTGGGGTTTTTGTAGGGTTTTTTGGGAGTTTTGGGGGCTTTTTTGTGAAAAATGTGTCTATTGCAGAAGATACCCGGTCTTGAAACATTTTACATAGAAACTGAAGTTGTAGATGTAGAACAACAAGTGTTCCTGAACAGCATTAAAATAATCTGGCTTATCTTTTCTTTAAAGTTGGGCACCACTATTTGCGTTCTTTGATTTCTTTTCTGTGTGATTTAGAAGGAGCACCTGATATTCTGCATTTGATGGGCCATTGCAATCAAAGTGTGTAATAAATTATAACCAGAAGTGGGAGGAGACATGCAGTTGGTGATGGAGAAATTGTGGAGCTGCCTTCTTTTAGATTTCCTTTCAGATCTGTGCTGCTGTTCCTGATACATGAGTGGTGTTTCCACTCTGTTTTTGGCTGTCTACGAGACTAATTTAGCCTAAGTTTCTGTGTTCCAGCATCTGCACCTTAGGAATTGTCATCACTGATTGATTGCCTTGCTGATGGTCTTAGTGAAGGGACCAAGGATTGATTAGGTTTGGAGATTGACTCACCTGCTTAACTCTACAGTTGGAGTTGTGACAAGGAGTGGGTAATCTCAAAATTTATCTTGGTATCTTCATGTAGGCATTTCTGCTTTTGAGTTTGTTGTGATTGCCTTTTGTGGAAGTGAGTTTTCTTGCCTTTAGGGTTTGATAGCCTTCTAGATAGAAGAGGTCTTTTAGAGCTCTAGCCATCCTTTGTCTCTGAAGAGTTCTGTAACACTGTGCTCTTTTGCCTTTCTTTCAATTTCTTTGTTTCTCTTTTCTGTGCTGTTTTTGTTTATTTGCTACTTCACTCATGTGGAGTCTGAATGGGGGCTTCTGTGGTGTGCTAAAATCCATTCTCACTTAACTGGTAGCCTGAGAACAGCCCTAAAACCTGTCAAACTATTGCTTTTGTAGGTTTGCATTTTCTTTCCTCTTCCCTACCTCACACAGTCCCTTTACAACCCACACTGGTGTGTTGACTTTCTTTTCTGGAGTCTTAGAGATGGCAGAGTATCTTGAAATACACAATGGGTAAGACATTGCAAGAAGTAATTCAGCAACTGCACAATCCTCTCATTGCTGTGGTATGGCTTAGATTCAATTTAAGTCTCTAAGGGTATGAGGACCAATAGGTACTTCCCAAGCCTATACAACACCATAATAAAACTAGTACAGCACTTGGTATGTTTTGTCTCCAATTGTCCTAATCTTTGGAACTACTAGAAAATAGAGGTTTCTTGTTCTGGGAGTGGAGGTGAATGAGTATTTAGGCTTTTCCTCCCTGCCACAGTGGCCCTTCTTTTCTTTTTCATGACACAAGGTCCTGAGGAAGCAGGTTATATTGGTCATTCTAAATTTGATCTCAAATCTGTACAATTTTAATAATTAAGTTTATTTCGTGGGAATGAGAGGAACGTTTTCTCTCAATTCTGAGTACGTAGCCTGGTAATTAGGGAAACTTTTGAAAAAATAAAGCAATATAATGGTTGTGCTATTTGAATAAAACACTTAATATAAAAAGCTTTGTTTCCATTCAGTCAATATTGTTACTAAGGAACCACTAATTACTATGTATCATGTTAGAGGGGGCCCTGACAAATCCATGCAAATCATATGATTTATAATTCATAAATCCCCGATCCCCTGAGCAATGTTGCTCTTGCACTTAGACTAATTGAGTGCTTATGTTCATCGATCCAGTCCATATAGCACCTTTAGTCCATATGGCAGCCTCTGCTGCGGGGCTGGAAGCTCCTGTTCTCAAATGGCCCCTGTAGGTGCTACACTGTCCCCAAAATCTTCCTCCTTGGCCCTTTGCTTCACAGTCCTTCAGTCTGCCAGCAGTCAGTTCTGCCCGAACCAGAGCAGTATTTCTGTCTGTCTCCCCATGGTTGTAGAGGTACAAAGCCAGCGTGGTGCAGCACTACCTTTTGGGGATGGGATTGCAGGGGTAAATTGCTCTTACTAGTAAGGCAGTGTGCTGGAGTAGCTGTGTGATGTACTGGCTTATATTGGTTCTAAAATGCATTTTTTCCCAGTAGCTGCTCTCAAAAATGGCTCACTGGTAACAATTAGTCAACACGGGTGTTTATTTTTGGCTTTGCAGGGTTTTGTCGGATGTTTTTCTACGTGTGAAGAGTAGATAATTATTCTATTTTTTTTCCCCTCGTAAAGCAATGGTTGCCAATACTTACAAATATTCAAATACACCGTCTAAGAGGGTTTATGTAGTTGTGTGTGAATAATCAGTGCACCACTGAAGGAGATAGAATCCTATGCAAATTTTGTATACAGAACTGAAAATAAAAGTAAGGGACTAAAGATATATTATGTTTCAGGATAATACTTCATGCCTGGTCATTGTTACCTATTTTCCTAATAATTTTAGCATAGTTTTGTAATGTGCCATAATTGTAATTGTTATCCAGAAGAATGGCATCACTTAATTCTATCAAAACTGTGGCGAGATAGATGAATGACAAATTAATAATTTACCATCTTTGCATAATGCTGTAGCCCAGAACACCAGCAGGATTGATGGCAGAAGAGGTTAACAAATTTTAGCGGCTTCCATTAGCTTTTCATTGTCATATGTTTGTGGTGCTGGCTGAAATAAGCTTTGTAGGAGATCCCAGTTCAGGGAACTAATTACTCGTGCCGATTGCCACCCTGATGAATAGACCCTCATTGTATCATTCCCCTGAAGACGAGGAGCAGGCTGTGATTCACGACTGCATCCTGGCTGATATTTGATAATAATTTTAACAGATAAATGTAGGAAGGCAGAATGATGAAGTGCCTATCTATGCTCTACGACTATCAAAGGCATGCACATAGCCAGCTGTGTTCTGCCTTTTTTCTATAATCCCTAATGGAGAATTTTAAGTTATTAATCGACCTTTGAATAAACCCATATCTTCCTGTATTTTGTAGTTTTCCTTTGGTTAATTATTCCAAAATCACTGGGTCTTGTAATCAGAGCATCCCAATTTTACTTGTCTGTAATGCAGACAAGTGTGGAAATAAGATACTGGGGACTTTGATTCTGATACTTCAGTATTTTTCTGAAATTAAGCAATTAGGAAGATGAAGGCTAACACTGTTAGTTAGACTGTTGGACTTTGATGTTAGAAATAGACATAGAATTTTAATGAAGAATGCAAAGACAGTCTCCATTTATATAAAACTTGTTTTAGTCAGAATTTTTAATGTCTACAAATTGTGTTTGAGAGTAGTGCTATGCAAATCATTCTGGTTTTTGTCACTGCGTTTGCTTGAAACCTTGATTTACCTTAAATTAAACTAATTTCTGCCTTCAAACCTCAGAACTATGAATGTAGATAACCAAGTATTTTTAACATTGTGGTCTGTAAATTAGTTGTGCCTATTCATTTGTCAGTGTTGACAGGTATACTTTCTATTAGCTCCTGGATCAGAAAAGGGATCTATATCTGCATTTTCATCTATTGTTTTAATACTGCCTCTATAAACAAACAAAGTCAGTGTTTTTTAATTTGAACGTACACATTTTCAGGATATCGTGGCTATTCTATGCCTCAGGCATTTTCTGTTTGTTTATTTGCCAAATCTGAAATAGGAATTTTTTGTACATTCTCTGGGCTAAAATATTATTTTACAGTGGCATTCATTCATGATCATCTAAGCAGATAGAAACTGGCACTTACATATGACCATATTAAAAAGATCTACCTATGTTTGGAGTGTAAAATGGAAAATAATGAATTTGATACAACCTTTTCTAGATGTAATTTTTTAAAAGTATGCTTTCTATGTAGCAATTATTACACATCATAACATGTAGTTTTTAATTAAATGTAAAAACACAACTACATAAACCAGAAATGCAATCTGATTTGCTTGAAAATACATTGCTGTTGCACTCTCCTGGAATGGTTTATTTAAAAACAGTAAATGGAAAAGAAATGCATTTTCTTGTGTTGTTCTAAGCCTCAGGGGCTAAATGTAATGAATATTTTAAGAGATTATTTTAATTAAATTCCTGCACATCTAAACAGAGTAATATTTTATTATCACATACATAACCATGTAACTGAGGTATTCATTAAAGTTAACACTTTCTGGACCAAGAATTCATGGCATGATTTACTGACCTTGTGCAAAGAGGCACAAATTAGGAAGAAAAATGAAGGGGGACAGACTTTGATTAATATAGGTAATGCTATACCATATTTATAATAGCCTTTTCCCTATTCTGGTTTATAAATGCAGTCACTGAGAAAGGTGCCCTGCTGAGGCTGAAATGAGGCTGAAATCGGAGCACATGCCACTAGAGTGTGGGGAAACTGATCACACTGTCAGCAATTCATTTCAAAATGATGTATTTAGTGCTCATTTCACCTTCCAAGAAAAAAGGGAAAGGAGTTCCTTAGACTGGAAGGTGATATTGTTATTTTCAAGGACATACCTAAGTAAAAGATTGCAGAAAGGGGGGGGGAGGTTAAAAAAAAAAGAGGCAAAAGCAGCGCAAACAAGGAGAGCTTTATGCAGAAATTCAGCGCTACCATGCTGGTTGATAATTGCTAACATATGTGGCTCCTCTGTTTCATTGTAGTCGTCCTCGTGAGTTCTGGCGCCTCGACTACTGGGAAGATGACTTGCGGCGCCGGCGACGATTTGTGCGTAACCCCCTCGGATCGACACATCCTGAAGCGACACTCAGGGCAGCCGGAGAGCATGGTCAGTGTAAAATCTGCCTCCCGCCACCAGCAGCAGGTTACAGGACGTGGTGGGAAAGGCTAGACCCTCGTCCTTGTAGGATGCTAGCAGATGGTCCCAAAGCGAAGGCTTTTGGCGTTGCGCTTCAGGCGTGTTTTCCATGCAGAGATAACCTGGGATTCCTTCACAGCAACATCGCTGGCGTTTGCTGAGCCCCTCCTTTCCATCTTAGCTGGGCTGGCACGTCGTGCATACCTTGCATGCAGCAATTACAGTCCTCACTAGGCAGAAGAAAAGTGGATGCAATTTTGCCATTAATCCCTGGACAGACTTCTGTCTAAATTACCTGCTTGTACTTCAGTAACTTCAGAAGAAGATTTTTTTCCCTGTTCAGAAACCCACAGCGATTATTTCAGTTAGCACATATCCGCCTATTGTTATAGACATATTATAAGTAAAACAACACTTCTACAAGCTAAACTGTGCCTTTGCTTGTGTTTAAAAGTCCTTGAGTTTTTCTGCAAGAATTTGACATGGACTAAATAGTAGCAAATGCTGACGTGTAGAGTATTGCTCAAGCAGCAAAATGGTAATGATGGTTTCTACCTGGTGATTTTAAAAAAGGATATTGCTTTTTTAACAGTTATTAATTCTCATTTTATAACCTGGGATCAGTCAGTTATAAGGCGCTGTCTCCATTCTAGAGGGGAATCCATTTACAGAATAATACAATAGTCAGTTTGAGAATTCTTTAGTAAATTGAAATATAAACAACCAAACACAACCACACCCAAAGCCAGTCAACTTTGGAGTTTAGTACAGAATTTTATGTCTTTGCTACCTCATGAGGGTACACTGATAAGGTAGAAAAATCTTGTATTTAAAAATAATTTGCTTATTATTAAAGCTGAGTACCCTTTACATTGAAGGCAGATGTTGTGGAGCAAATAATTTAAATTTAGTTTGGGTTTTTTTTCTTTTTTAGCTTGTGAATTACTGCATACATATGTGCATACATATGCACACACAAACTGTGTGGAGGGATACATTTTATGCTAATTTTAGATTTTTAAGAGTGTTGTATGAGTGTGTGAACGTAGAAGAACATCACTGTCGTAAAGTTGGTTTCCATCAGGCATCTTAACCTCTTGCACTCAGCCTTAAAGAGCCATTTCTGGAAGAAAATGTCTACAATATGTCAGCTGATATAATGCCAAATGTGACATCAGTCCTCTGAAATAAATGACCGTACAGAGAACAGTCAATAAAGTGATCTGAAAGCAATGTTTGTAGAGCCCTACATCTTTGACTATAGGAAGAGGAACAAGATGTAGAATTAATTAACCCACTTTTTGCTTTGGGGCTTGTTGTTCTTAATACTATGTGTTTTTCTTACACCATGGGCTTTAGGGCGCTAAGGTTTTTTCTGTTTAATACTCCATGGATGAACAACAGCTGCCCTCTCTTTAATATTATGTGTACTTTAAGTTAAATAGATCTTGTCACAGTTGGATGTATTCTGCTTGTATTTTTGTATTTAATCTTTATACTGTTGATCAAAGTTTTAAAAAGATATTTATTTTTACTGAAAAATATTTAGAGCAACCATTTGTATTTGCATAACTTGTTCTTCCATAAGTTAACACACAGTAATGCAATTATTGATATTTTATAATAATGTGATATTTTCACAAATCCATGCTGTGTTTCAAGGGCTTTGGCTTTTAATCAGTTTGTGATTGACAGGACAACAATTTTGGTCAATACAAAGGAAGAGGGAATAAAAGTAGCCCTATTTCATAAGTAGCTAATAGGCATAGCTGCTAACTAACCCTGGTAATTTAAATAGACCTAATTGTTTTCTTTCTGCCTTCCTATTCAGATTTTGACATCCCTAACAGTCTTGTATTTTATTTAATTTCCTGATGTTGTTTTGCTCTGAATTTTCATACTGCCTTTGTTATCTGTTGTCCTTCTGGTTTTTTATCTATCCAGTGAATGTTTTAGTTTACCCGAAGTCATTATTTAATGTGATTTCTGAAATTATAGATAGTTGCTCTTTGCCTGAGTGTGTGTGCACATGCAGCTGTCTTCTTCCAAGACCTTCTACTGGCAAGGTGTAAAATAGATGACCAAAGTACAAATTCAAGTTCAGCTGGAAACTGTATATAATGTACAGGAATGCAAAGTTAGTTGGGATTTTTATTTTTTCATTTTGGGTTTGGCTTTCTTGGAGTGTTGTTTTTTGTTTGGTTTGGGTATTTTTTTTTTTTAATGACTTCTAAAAGGTACAGTTGTCAGAAAGATCAACTGGAGTGGCCACTTGATCCATTTCTTTCTGAATTGTGTTTATAAACCTCTAATATTAACCAATTTCACCTCAGAAATTCTAGTTGTTCTCAGATTTTATGAAACCAGACTTTCATGATGTAGATATCCCTAGGATTTGCAGAGTATTTGCCCTAGTATGTTAATGATTTCATATCAATAATGTACCATTAATTATTCCATTTCCATTAGTTTTATATGCCTCTGAAGCAAAAGCATTTTTAGATAATGTATAAAAGGTTCCCTACTGCCTATTTAAGGTTTTTTCAAAACATCACAGACCAAAACCTGAAATTGGACATAAGGGATTTTGCCAGAAGGAAGGCAGGGGAAAATAATGCATAAACAATGGAACAGTACAAGCAGTAACCATGCTTGATAACATGGATTTTAGCTCACTTTCGTTTGAGGATACACATTATCAACTGCTTGGTGTCTTTCAAATACAACCAGATGTATTCTCCACCCTGGAGAACTCACAGTGCAGGAATCATCCCAATTTGCAACTGTGAAAATGATTCAGAAACAACTGGAAGCCCAGATATTGTTCAGTAAAACCTAGAGAGAACAACAACAATCAGCTCTGTTGCAGCCTAGTTATGTGTCTTAGTAGCAAGAACCAATCTTTTCCAAGGATTGATTTGATTTGAAGGAGAACCTCTGGTGCAGAGGTGGCAGAATAAATACCTGAAGACTAATGTTCAATGTTCAGACAATCAATACCAGCCCCATGACTATACTTCTGGCTACCTTCTAGTTAAAAACAAATTTTTTAATTCTGACAATTTAATTGCCATTCCCAAGTTCACATTAACTTGCTTGGGAAAAAAAGGCTTTAGGTAATTTTTCAAAGGGAAAAGGGGAAAAAAAAAAAGATCCTTCCACACTGGCTATTTATAAAAGTCAGTCTAATGGTGTATTGTGGGGAAAGGAAAGAGAAGTGAAGGTGCTGTGGTAGAAAGTTTGGGATGGAAGGAGTTAACTCTTTTCTATTCTTCCTGTCACCTACTGTTTAGAAATGGAACCAAAATGCTTGTATAAATGTGAAGGGGGGAAAAAAAAGAGTGAACCTGTTGGTATTTTGAAATTTACCCCAAAATGCAATATTTTGAGAGGGAATCTTCAGCTGCTGGAAAGTACCTTATCAAGCTTTTTAACAAGTGGTTTATTGGGGGTTTTATTTGATGTTTGCTAAACATTTGGGGAGAGGGGGATTAAAACCTCCAAGGCAATAGGTGGAGTTCAGGGCTTTGTGGCTCTGAAGGACCAGCAGCTGATCATCTCCAGTACTGCAGTTGACTGGTTAGTTTGCTTTGCCTTAACCAGAAAGATGAAAAAGAGGTCTTAAAAATAATATTTAAAAAACTTGATTTGAAAGTGATTGGTTTTTCCATTGTTATGTTTTTAAACAAATAGGGAGAGTAGAGGGAAGCTTCTAGGGGCCCTTTCCAAAAAAACCAAAACAACGTAGTAAGGGTTTTTTTAATGAACTTTTTCCTTGAGTTGCTTTTCCTGGTGTACTTACCAGTTTAAAAAAGAAAAAAAAACCAAAACCCAGTGTCATGCTTTATGATACTTTATTTCTCAAATGGCTTTTAAAAGCTGTATTTTGCATATAAGTTTAAGTTGTAGACAAACACTTTAAAATAATCTGTCATTCTAGGAAGCCCTTAAGTTTGGTCAGCAATGTAAGATAAATTTATTTTTGCACCCAAGCATTACAGAGATTTAACTGGAATAAACACAACTCACTGCAAATGCAGAGATGCATTTGCAAAAAGCTTCTTGATGAAGCTGAGTCTCACAGAGTGGGCTGGGAAGGATTGCATGGAATTACATGAATGAGTTACAGTGATGAAGCTGTGTGCTGGCAGACTGTTGGGTTCAGGGCAACACATAGGCTGTGCCTGGAGGTCTCAGTCTTGGAAAGGTGTGTGGGAGTGTGTGCTTACAGCTGCAGGGTTGAAGCCAGAGGATCTGGTCACACCAACATAGGTAGAGTGGTTGGAGAAGGCAGAGCAGGGTTTGTGACCTGAAATATGAAATCCATTGTAATGTTTCTCTGTGCTTATGTGGGAGTGGGGTTTGTCATGTGGTGTCATGCTCCATCATATGTATCTCTAACCAGTAAATATTTAAAGAGAATTAGCACACGGCCTTCCTACGTAAGTGCATTTGTCTACAGAAGAACAGGTGAATCCATGTGGAATGTATTCTGTTCTGTGCAGACACTCACGTGAGCATGAGTGGGTTGGTTGCAGATGTAGTGCTTCATTCACATCAGTAGAGAAAGAGCAGATTCTGGTTCAGACTGTGATGTCTCATTGCCTGCCAGTAGCTGGTGTCTGCAGGTGTGGAGACAGGCATCTTCCTGTGCCTGTGTTTAAGCTGTATTTCAGTTTAACACACGTTTCATGCATGCCAGGAAATATTGGTAGCTAACATTGTAGGCAAAAAGATGACAAAAATTTACAAAAATGGACTAAAATAAGTTCTAAAATCTCCTTTTGAAAAAGGTACATGCCTAAGATGTATGGGTTGGAATCAGCATAGTATCAGTAGCTGGGGAAAGAATTAGAACTGAGTGAGTGAAAAAGGGCAATATTTCTGTTATCCAGTCATCTTTGGTTTGGAAGCTGCTGTACTGATTTTATGTTTTTGTAAAGACTGAGGGATATAGTAACATTTTGGACAAGTTGTACTGAGTATAAAAGTATTAACCTTTGATCTTGGCTCTGAATTCGATCTTAAATAAGAATAGGTGGAGGGCTAGTTTGAAATCAGCATCTTCGGTATAACGGATTCTAGTAGAGGAAGCAAAAAATGGCACGTATGTACAGTGCAAATGAGGTTTTTGGAATAACAAATGTAGTTTGCCTGCATTAAAAGAAAAAAAAAGGANTTTTACTTTTCCACTGAATTGAAAAGTATTACTATTTGCAATTTACATACATATATTTACTTAAACAATTCAAACTTTATATATTGCCACCGGGGAGTCGCTGCCTTCTGTAAATGTTTGCAGATTAGCATATTTTTAGAGGAAGCCCGTGGAACTTCAAATCAAGTGTGGCAGCAGTCGGAGCGAGCAGCCACCAGTGTGTTGAAGTTAGTTGGTCCTGATGTGTTTGTTGAATGTTTTTCAAACACGGCTGTGCCATGGGTATTCTCAGTGTATCTTGTAAGAAACAGTATTTTAATTTC
>VXAC01007206.1:37701-55201 GCA_013399225.1 Rhipidura dahli
AGTCCCGCGGTGTGGGACGGCTCTCGCGGCCCGGGAGCCCCGCCGGGACCGGGGCCGTGCGGAGACGCGGTGCGCTCCTCCATGCAGAGCCTCCCGGTAACCCGCTCGCAGCGGTTGGGCTCGGTTCCTTGCACTCGCCTCCTTTCGCTGCAGCTGGCTGATTTTAATAAAGAAAATACCGCCGTCTGTTTTCTGTGTGCGTTTAAATTAGAAACATGTCTTGTGCCGACCATACCGCTGGAAGAAGTAAGTATGGACGTGCCCGGCGCCGGTGCGGCTCCCTCCTCCGCGAGGAGAGGATCGACTCCCTGCTTCCCTGCCTGCCGCCGGGGCACTCTGCGCCCGGGGATGGGGGGGGGGGCTGGCCCGGCGGCCCGCGGTGCCCGGTGCTGGCGGCGGTGTCAGGTGTCCCCGCCGGGCCCGGCCCCGTCGGGAGGGAGACGAGCCCAGGGAAGGCTCCGAGGAGAGCAGCTTCCGAGGGCTGGGGGAGAGAGGGCAGGCTGCCACGAGGGCAGAGTCGCTGGCTCGCCAGGACGCTGGCGCCGCTGCTCGCACGGTCTCTGGGCGTCCCGGGGATGCGGGGGCTGGAGCGGGGCTCTCCGCCCCGGCGTGCGGGTAAGTGCCTGCGGAGCTGCCCCCTCGCCGGGCCGCGGCCGCACCCGCCCGGGGCGCTCGGAGGCTCCGCAGGCGCGGGCGGCAGCGCCGGGCGGGCATCGCTGCGCTTCGCTTGCGCGGAGCTTCTCTGCACGGCTCGGCTGGNACCAGTGTTCAGATTTAAAACAATTCATTACCAATTTTCCTGCCTGAGGTTGAAGCCCTAGTAAATAATAAATCAGCTAAACAAAAGCTGACTTTAATTTATTGCCCCAGCGCTAATTAGAAACATCATTTGAGCAATAAACTTAAACACTTCCAGCAAATAATGCACGTGAAACCCTTCTCTCCCGTGTCTGGGCGTTTGTGGCCGCACTGCATTAAGACCAGCTTCATCTGTGGCGGAATTTGCTCTCGCCGGGATGAATAATTGAAGGGGGAACAGGATTCGCGGAGGCTATAATTGAAGAGCCCTTGTCACCTCTGCTTTTATGTATGTTAGTGTAGAAGTCCATCAGCAGCTCCTTGATGGTGTATAAAACGAAGTGGCATCCCCTCCAGCAGCAGGAGATACTGTATTCCATTAAAAAAGACCGTGTGCGTGTGTGTGCCGCAGAGAGGGAAACTCTCAGGGCTAAAAGCCACTTGAAGTCTTCAGACCGATTGATCTGTATTCTCTCGTTATAATCCGTCTCATCATACTTGAGTTAATGAGGCAGGGGCGGGGGTGATCTGATGGTCCTTGACAAATTCATTAGGGAGGCTGTGGGACATTTTATTTGACTGTTAAACATCGTGTTTGTTTGGTTTAAGCAGTGCCAACATCAGCATGCCGCTGCCTGGAGCTATAGTGTTTTGTTCGCAAGGGCTTCTGTAAAAAGATACTGGAACGGGGACGCGGTGTGCAGTGTTTGCTCTTGCCTTGGCTCCTCCTGCCCCCTCCCGCTCGTATGGCAGGGAGCTCGGGCTGGTGTAAATCTAGCCGTGCAGGCATGGGATGTGCCACGGTGTTTTCTTCACACTCAGGATGGCAAAGTAGCAGCGAAGGGCTGTCATTAAGACTTTTTTTTTTTTTTCCTTCAAGAGAACACTGTGTATCTGTGTTAACCGCTAAAACAAGAAAATAAAAAAGCTGGAAAGCAGCTCAGAGTTTTGGCAAAAAGCATGCAAAGTTTCTTGCTCTGTTATGATATAGCATATTTGCATTTGATTGCCTAAGCAGCTTATCAACGTGGCATACATTACATATTTCAGAGCCTTTTAATCATGACCGTGTATTTTTAAGTTTCTGTAACATGCTGCTAATACAAGGTGTAATTTTTGAGGTAAATCCAAGTTTAATCAAATGGACTTAAGGCTATTAAAGGATTTCTGCCAAGCCTGTCCTTTTTCTCTCCCTTGCTGAGAGGGAGAGGGAGAAGTGAATTCAGGAGCAGGTGCTCCCGAAAGGACAGAGAAGTATTTTTAAGAACAGCATATGAAATATGTATGTGTTTGTGTGTGCTTTGTTTGTGGCAGCTTTGCAGATGAGATCCAGCTAGCGTTCCATTNGCCCTCCGAGCAGAGCTGGGCCGGAGGGCTCCGCGGGGTCTCGCTTCCCGCAGAGATCGCCCAGCCCAGGGGTTACCGTGTCCTGGGCTACGAGGAGATGCTGGAGCCTTCGGGCGGCCCGGGCAATGGCGGGGGGACACGCGTTCCTTTTTTTCAGGGTAANGTGTATAAAACGAAGTGGCATCCCCTCCAGCAGCAGGAGATACTGTATTCCATTAAAAAAGACCGTGTGCGTGTGTGTGCCGCAGAGAGGGAAACTCTCAGGGCTAAAAGCCACTTGAAGTCTTCAGACCGATTGATCTGTATTCTCTCGTTATAATCCGTCTCATCATACTTGAGTTAATGAGGCAGGGGCGGGGGTGATCTGATGGTCCTTGACAAATTCATTAGGGAGGCTGTGGGACATTTTATTTGACTGTTAAACATCGTGTTTGTTTGGTTTAAGCAGTGCCAACATCAGCATGCCGCTGCCTGGAGCTATAGTGTTTTGTTCGCAAGGGCTTCTGTAAAAAGATACTGGAACGGGGACGCGGTGTGCAGTGTTTGCTCTTGCCTTGGCTCCTCCTGCCCCCTCCCGCTCGTATGGCAGGGAGCTCGGGCTGGTGTAAATCTAGCCGTGCAGGCATGGGATGTGCCACGGTGTTTTCTTCACACTCAGGATGGCAAAGTAGCAGCGAAGGGCTGTCATTAAGACTTTTTTTTTTTTTTTTCCTTCAAGAGAACACTGTGTATCTGTGTTAACCGCTAAAACAAGAAAATAAAAAAGCTGGAAAGCAGCTCAGAGTTTTGGCAAAAAGCATGCAAAGTTTCTTGCTCTGTTATGATATAGCATATTTGCATTTGATTGCCTAAGCAGCTTATCAACGTGGCATACATTACATATTTCAGAGCCTTTTAATCATGACCGTGTATTTTTAAGTTTCTGTAACATGCTGCTAATACAAGGTGTAATTTTTGAGGTAAATCCAAGTTTAATCAAATGGACTTAAGGCTATTAAAGGATTTCTGCCAAGCCTGTCCTTTTTCTCTCCCTTGCTGAGAGGGAGAGGGAGAAGTGAATTCAGGAGCAGGTGCTCCCGAAAGGACAGAGAAGTATTTTTAAGAACAGCATATGAAATATGTATGTGTTTGTGTGTGCTTTGTTTGTGGCAGCTTTGCAGATGAGATCCAGCTAGCGTTCCATTATTTTCTAATAGTTGATTTCCTCTCTGTCCTTTCATTTAATGGAAACAGTTTTACAGAAAACGGAATAATTAATCTGCCTGTGGAACCTAGCGTTTTGTTATTTTTTTCCTGGAGATCAGTCCTCAAACATTCTCAGCTTTAAGTGCTTTGTAGGACTCTGCTTCCATTTATAGAAGAACTGTATGGGAAAAGAGCTAGTGCCCTTTGCCTGTCATTTTCATACATTCCTGCACTGCTGATGAAGCTTGAACTGCTGCAGGGAATGTATGGATTTGAAAAGAAATGGTTCAGGAATGCACGTTGTGTTTCTCCATGGCAGAATCGGGTTAATAGTTACGGCCAGTGCTGTGCTGGGTTTGAGGGATAGAATGCATTTTGCATTTGACAGTATGCAGTGTAAACCTCTTTTTGGGATTCATAGCTTGGCTTTAGTATCTGCTGATCTGGTCTAAGGTCTGTGTGTGTGAAGTTAGTTGGTGGCACACACCAGAGGAGAAAAGATGGTTCCATTTTTACAAATGTCATTAATGTACCTCATCAGCCTAAAGTGATGTATAAATTTTGTACTTTTTTTTTCCCCTGTGAAGATTGAGTGGTATGGCAATTAAAGATTTTATACATTTCATTTCTAAGTCTCCCCTAGCTTTTGTTTCTTCAGTGGGAAAGGGGATGGTTCCAGCTACTCTTTAAAGTAGCTTATTTCTTCTTTCCTGTTTGGTCTTAAAATATGAATGTGTTCAAAATCTGGTGTTTAACCATAAGCAATCTGCTGCTGAGGGACTTTCTCAAATGCTTTGGACTTTGTATTAAAGGTAGTATCTTCTCTTTTCCCATGGTGACTAATGGTGACTTCTTTTAGCTGTAGACTGGTTTGAATGCTAAATACTGTTTTGTGAGTTTACCTTTAATAAGTTGGCAATCAGGGGAAATTAGACATGTACTAAAAAAGAACAACTATAGTGCTTTTGTAGAATTTTCTTCTTGTTGAAACTTCATGTGGGCCTTTTGTTTGGATGCAGTTCGGGTGGGTGCATGCTGTTTCATCCATTAGAGAAAACCAAATTCATGTGTGTTGGCTGGTCTTTATTTATAGTAACTGATTAATTACATTAATAACATTTACATTTTCAGAAGTGAGAGCATGTAACATGCCAGGATTTTCTCAGCTTGACCTCCAGTTGAATGCATTAACACTTATTTGCTTGAGAAAAAATATGAGGTGGGCTACAGAGATAATGTCTGGTTCTTAAAAATGCTGTAAGGCTTAATCAGCGCTTCTTTTAAAAGTACAAAAAATACAAAGGTGTTTTAAGCAAAATCAAAGTTTTGAAAATGAAAAAAAGATTTTTTTCTGGCTTTTGGCTTTTTTTTTTTTTGTCAATAGTTGCAGGTGATTGCTCTCTTTATTGTCTTAGATGTTGATGTCTCTGTGCATATGCGTAATGATGGCAGCATACAATAGCCTGTGTGGTTTTACTGGTTAGACACCTATTTTAGAGATCAAAATCTTCATGCAGCCTTATCAAGACAAAGCATATGTATAAGTTAACCTAAGATTGTCTGAGTTACACTCTTTTAAAATGTCAGTTTCTAGGTCCAGAGGCAAAAGCTCCTCGTTTGTAAGCTTGTGTTTAAAAAAGTGCTTTCTCAAGTACAGCACACAGCAGTGTGAAATGCTCTGCTCCTCACCAGCCACTGTACAGGTTATAACCTTTCAGTGAGTTTCTGTGAGGGCAATTTATAAAGGCAAAGGGTCTTGTGGGAGGAGGGGGCTCAATCTTCTCAATAGCACCGGTGACCAGCACGGAATATATCGTGTCTCTCCTTGCTCTTCTCCCTGTACTTTAAGACAATTTTGTTTTGACTTGCGGTCTGATAGAAGAAGCATGCAATTTTTTATTTAATTTTTAAAAAGTCCTGTTTGAGCATTCTTCTAACTGTTCCCTCATTCAAATTAAATGCACAGTTAGAACCATCTACTTTTCTGTGTATTGCACTTCATGGTATTGAATTTTTATCCTTTGAAAGTACTACAACTTCCGAAACCATTGCAGGAGTTTTGTTGCTACTTCTAATGAGAGAATCAAATGATAGCTGTCCCTATTTTGTATCTTGCTGTGCATTTCTTATTTCAAAATAACTTCTCCATTTTAATATGCTGCTCTCTTTTTAATTTTCTTAGGAATTATGTAAAACCTGTGTGCAAAATAGTTCAAGGTACTATCTCCCGCCGTTGGAAAGGGGAAACTGCATTGGCTCAAATAATGTATAGAAGCCATCTGCATTGCTTAATTGAAATAATATTTGGTGATCTAAGAGATGGAAATTGTTCCTTTTCTTTAACCATCTGAAATAAAACTAGGATGTAAACCAGCTGTCTTGGCCTATGGAAATCAAGGTTCTGCCAGTCTGTTTCTTTTCTTCATTTTTTACTTCTATCTTCCTTTATTATCTTTGTATCCCAAGGAGTCTTTCTTATTTTCTAACTGGTTTTGTCTGCAACAAGGGGCTGGGTTGGTGTGTTTAAATAGACTCTGGATAGAGTGAAAAATCTTTGATCTATGGCTATGACTGCTTCCAAATGATTTGCTTGCTGGGACTGGACACTGTCCATGCCCTTTCACTTCACTATCAGATAGGCACACAAAAAGGACTTGACATGCTACCAGATGCATAGTTAATCATTGCATTAGGTCTGTAAAGGGGACCATCCAGACTCAATTAGGTCTACCATTTTTAACTAGTGTTTGCTCTGTAGTTTGTTTGGAGTACAGTATTAATTCTAACTGCCATTCTGTTTATCTAAAAGGCCTTTAACTGAGTTCCGTGCTTTCATTTTCGAGGCGTCTTCTCTGCATTTGTACCTTTTTGTGTGTATTTAGAGCATTATTTATTTGTTACAACATAACAAATATCATTGCAGTGTAACATATTATCTGAAGCTTTAATGAAAAAAGTTTTTGGTTTTTTGTAATTTAGCAGTTTTCCTTTCTCAATTCCAATTTCAAAAAGTGCATTTGAAATAAGATAAATGCAGCAGCTGCCGTATATTGAGGCAGCATTCAGGAGTAAAGCTTACAAGGGTATCTGGAGTTTTGAAACTGAATCTTAAATGCTGAACCAAACTGCAGCATTTTTCCTTTCACTTATTTACCTGGCACTGTATGGTTTTGTGTGATTAAGGGTGCATGAGTTAAAAAGGTCCAGCTGTAGAGTAAAAAGCATTACTTAAATTATTGTTCTGAATCTTGCCTGGGATTTCTAGGAGTAGTTTGTATATTTACGTTAACAGTTGTTAACTGTATGCACCGAATAAAGTCCACTGAAAATTCCTAGCTTTCTCAAAATTCCAGAAAATTGGTATTAGCTACAGTTCATAGATGTAGCCAGTCCTTTCATGGTATGAAGAAGCCTGGGTGCTCGAGTTGTATAAATTCTTTGGCTCACTCGTGCTGTCTGCATTTTCCAGTAATGCTTATATTGGGTATGGTAGGCCCATGGAAGCAGGAGCATAAAAGGGCATAAAATAATTTTTTGATTGAAAATTAATATATAAGAAAGGAGCACTAATCAGAGACTCGGAATATTTTCATTTGGTTTTAATATTTATTTATTTTGCAAGAAAGGAGGAGCAAGGCATTCAGCTATTTTTTTTTTTTTAAATCTGCGTATAATTACTAAAACTGTTGTATTAAGTTTCAGATTATAGTTCAGCCTTCACTTTGGATCTGACATTTCTTGATTTAGTTCTTTGCTTCACAGTTGTCAATATTCTTTGGAGGAGGGCACATGCATTAAAATGTAACATTTATCATTTAGTTGTAGTCACAGGGATATTTAGAAGTTGCTAATGGACTTCCAAGATGCAGGATGTACAAGAGCATAGTACTCAGAAGTGCCAGTTAGGGCTCTCTGGGGATTTTTAAATAATTTATGGCTACCTGCTGCTCCCAAGTACAGGTGTGTGTCTCTGTATTTTCCATTAATGCTTTGTATTGATGCATATAAATACTCAATGGAGACTAAACCTAATACAGGAGTCCTTTAGAGGCACAGGCAGGTGGCTTTTCCCCATCCGTCATCTGTCCTGGAGGTTCATTCTGACTGGCATCCGCATGCCAGCGTGCCTCCAAAGGGGAATTGTTTGTGTACTTTGGGGGCTTCCAGAGTGCGAACTTGAAAGAAAGTGGGGCCTGAAATGTGCGGTCATTTGTGAATTTATGTTTTATCTCCCTTCACTTGAAAATTTATGAGGAGAGTGACTTAGGGTGCTTGCGTTGTGTGTTCCAGGGCTTGCCCCCACTGATAACACCCTTGTTGGCGTGAAAGTGCAATGCAAATTATGACAGTTACAACCTTCTGTTTTGTTTAACCTGTCAGTGGATTTCCTGGCTCAGTGCTGAGGGCAATGGCGTGTTCAGCTAGTTCCATATTCACCTAAACTTAAAAGGTCAGGTTTCTACAGGCAAGCCTAGTCAAAGCCTAATTGATGAGGAGGGCAGGGGGACAGAATTTACTGTTCTGTTGGCTAGTTTCATATCGTTAGGTTGTCCTGAAAGCATCAGGCAGTCACAGCCCCTTTCATGTAAGTGCTGACCCTAGACAGGAGCTGACAATCAAAGGAGGCAGCCACAGGAACCGGTGCAAGTAGGCTATTGATTTTTCAGTTAGGTCTAAGTAGTTTGTAGTATGGGTAATGGGTGACAGAGGCAGGTATGTCATTATCAATGAGCTCCAGAACAGTAGCGACAGGCCCCTCTCATATTTCCTTCAGCACTGACAGTAGGCATCCCGCGCTGGTCAATAAATCGCCCAACCTTTTACTGACAAGTGACTTGGAGGTGGGGGGTGGGGGAGTCAAGGAGCTAAAGTTCCCGTACTTGAACTTGACATGGATGCAGAGCAGGGATCTTGACATCTGCGTTCCTGGCTCGTCAGGCAAGGAGCCGAGGAGAAGGCGGGGAACGGAACAATGGGAGCTGTGCGGCCACGGGAGGTTACCTGCATTTTATGCCCTCTAGAAAGTCAAAGATTTTCTCGAGTTCAAGTGAAATGGCTTAAAACACGAGCTTTCTGTATCAGCATGATCTGGTTCAGTAGTTAATTTAGGTTACCATGGCAGGGCTTTGTTTTTACTTTAGTATTGCTCTGCATTTAATCAAGGTTATACTGCCATAGCAGTGCAACAATCAGGGTCTGCCGTTCAAAATCCGCTTTTAATTCCTGGTTTCCTCTTCTTAAATTTCATGTATGGAGACTATTTAAAGATATTGGAGGATTCTTATAAATCCAAAGTGTTAGCAATACAGTTTCTGTTCTGACTACCAGTGCTGTTTTGGGTCAGTAGTGGAGGACCAATACTTTAGGAAGCTGAATAAAGTTTTTATGACTTGGATTTTACTAGCTGTGGTTTCTGAATTTAATAGAGGTAGACCCAGATTTTAGCTTTACACTTAATTAAATTCTGAAAGATATTGGGAGAACATAAAAATTGTAATAAGTGGTGGGTTTTTTTTTGTTTTTGTTTTTTTTTTTTTTAAGTATACCTGTATGGAAAATCAGTTAAATGAACTCATGCATCTTAATCTGAATTTCATGAAGTTTTCTAATATTGTTACTTTATTTGAGGGGTGTAGTTATCTGTATTTTTTCAGAAGTTGGAATTGAGTCAGGTTTTATGCTGTGTACAGATGTTAACAAAATAACATATGCTTATAATTAAAAAAAAATCTTTAGACAAATTGAAATAAAGCAGAAGAGTAAATGTTTTGAAAAACTTCCTTAAAATAACTCATTGCTATGGTATCTTGTTCAGCAATGTTTGTAATGTTACACAGAGCAGGAATCTGAGACAGTGTGTGTTGAATAGCTGCAAAGTATCATCTGTGACTGAAACTTTCATCTGTCTGCAGCAGCTAAAGCTGTTTTCTTCATGGCTGGCTCTTTAACTGAAAGGGCAGTGTTGACACAGACTCAAGAAGTGAGGTTGAAATTTATCACTGGATTATGAAATCCTGTAATAAATATTTATGCAAGCTAAAAACCTGAGTGTATATTTGGGGCAGTTATGAAATTAATTAATTGTAAAAATCTGTTGAGATATTACATTTACCTATTTGCCTATTGAACAAAGCTTTGGAAGAGGGGCTGCCTAGCTGTCTTCCAGAGGAAGAAATTTTCAATTAGTTGGATCAAAAGTGTGCCAGGTTGTTTGAGTCCTTCACTATTTAATGGGAGTTTTTCTTCTGTCAGTTGTTTTCTTTATCCTGCAGGGCCTTTTTTGTTGTTGTTGTTGTTGTTAAACTAGGTAAAAAGTACAGCTGTGCAGTCTGAATCTTACCTTTTCTTCTAAACAGTTCCAGCCTCCTTTACTGTATTTTTAGTGTTGTTGGCATGCTGTGTTATTGCAGAAATGTAAAAAGGAGCTGTAGAAAGGCGACAAATTAAATTTTCATGAAAGAACCCCCTAATCAGCAGTGACAGGGTAAGAGAAAGATGATTGCCACTTGGTCATTGTGGAGAGGCACTTAGACTTGGTGTCAGGGCTTCTGTTAATGATGACTAATGTCTTTCTTGGAGAAAACGCATGCTCAAGCATGCTACAGCCCAGAAACAGAATGGGGGGATAGGCATATTAAGGAAGAAGGCTGTGAATCCTAAAACAAAAGCTTAGGTCTTCAGGTGAAAAGGATACAGTGTTTCTGCAATGTCAGACGGCATGGCTATGAAACTGTTCTTGCTGCACTCTTTAAGCAAAATAATAATTATAATAAATGTATATAAACATACACTGTTGTGGTCTGCGTGGTGTCTGCTGCTTTATTAAAAAGGGAGATAGTGATGACACAATGTGTAAGCACACTGGTCAGAAATAAACAGTCACATTTGCTCCTCTTCTGTTAACAAAGCTTGCTTTTTTAAAAGAACAAAAGCTGCTGCAATATGTCCTTTCCTAAGCACAGCACTCTGCTCTGAAAAAACCTTCCATAGTCAAATGTACACTGACTCAAAAGACCTTTTTCAAATCTTCAAGCTTTGGCTTTCAGGTATATTGGTAAAAAAGAAGTGGCTTGTGTCATTCCTTCAGCTTTTCTCAAACTGAGACCTTTCAGAAGGGCATTTGCAATGCTTGTCATATTTTTTCATATACATCCTATTGGCCTGACAAGTCTAGAGGACCATGAGAAAACAGATGTCATTGCATTCAGACAACACTAATTACTCTGGGATTTTTGCAGGCTCAGTGCCTGCGTGTAGCTGTCGATTATGGCTGTTTATGTGGCCTATCATGGGTACACGTTGCACATTCAGATGGTGCCACCAGCCTTTGTGTTCCCTATTATCACACAATAAGATGGAAAAATCAGCAACAAGCATCACAACAAAGAAATGTCTTAATGCGAGACTTTTACATGCATTTTGCTAAAGATTGCATTCACAGCCCTTATTAGATTTAAGTGTTTCAGCATCTGTTTGCTAACTGGAGTGCAGCGCGGTGGCTGTCAGCGTTCACCATGGTTCTTTATGTTGCAGCCTTTCGTTTTCTGCAATTGCATAAACACTACCTGAAAAATGCTGGTTGACCCAGCAGTTGTCAGAAATTTCCTGCCTCTAACCTTCGTACCAAACAGAGATTTTTCTGTGTCTCAGTTCACGTTAGAAACCAGCAGCCTTATTTTATTCTCTTACGAACTGCGTTGTTGGTACTTCCTTGGTTAAATTTTCTTAGCGGCTCTGTCGTTTCAGAGTCTATTCTTCCTCTGCAGCAATGAGTGCTGCAGGATTTCTAACACAAAGTTCAAACAGTGGTCACGTCGTGGCCTTACTTTGTGTGCTATCCTGAATTTTGGTGTGCGTTTTATAAGCAGAGCAACCGATGTTAATCACAGATTGGAAAATGAAAGCTCCAATAATGTAACTTCACATGCTGATGAAGCAGAAATAGAAGCAGCTTTATCAAAGATGTATGATGAGATAAAACTGCAGTCTCTGCTGTACAGTTATAGTAATTATGACTAATGAACCGTCCAGTCTGGATGAAATGGCATGCCCACAGGGACTGTGGCCAATCAGTTGTGACTTATGCAAGCTGAACAAAACATTGATGGTGTTCCAGATTCCCTGGAAGAACAGGAAGTGTGGTCTTTGTTTGGAACGTCAGCTTTGTCAAGTTATTTTCAAGCAGTTCAGGAATAAATGACATTAGTAAATAAAAGTCTTAAGGGTTAGGGTTTGTTGGGTTGTAAAGTGGGCATAAAGAATTACAATTTGCCGTGTCAAATATACCTGAATAAAACCCCCTGTGAGGAGGGCCCATACACTGCAAATACACTTCAAAGTTGTTCTATCGTGTTGCTAATCTGAGTCATTGGAAGCACATGTTACATTGTAATATGCTGAGTACAAGGAAAGCCAAAGATGCAAAACATGTGAATATAGGCTTGTATCTATTCAGATTTACTGTGGTAATTTGGGGTTTTTACAAATTTGCTTGAGACCTGATACTTTCATTTTCATTTTGAAGCAATCTGCATTTTAAACCAGTCTGTGATTTGTAAGTGAGAGAAGACAGGTGTAGAACCCGAAAGACAACTTCTTATAGTAAGAAGGGTAATTCACAGAGGCAGCATACAATGGAGCTTCAGTGAGTTTTGACAAAGTGTAGACTAGTAGAGTAGTAATTTTAAAGCAGCTTATTTCTATGAAGACACTGTGTGTAGCTATAAAAAAAGAAAAAATGCCCAAATTCTGCATACTAAAATGTGGAAATGCAGATTATGTGGGGACTTCTGAATTTAATTGTACGATAATTGCACAGCACACAAAATACTTTTCTAAACATAATTTTGTGCTAAGTTGTTTAGGCCCAGCCTGGAAGCAGTTGTGGAACAGCAAATGTTGGAAGGATTTGGGAGTAAAATGATCAGTATGTTACAGATGTTAGTGATACGTTACAATCAGTTTAGCATTTTGCCTGAATCCCTAACCAGAAGGCTATGAAAAAAAATTTCAAAAATTAATTGCAAATGAACTAATGTAAAAGTAAGAAACCTCCCTCCACCCACTTACCCACCCCTTAAACCATTTAGAACAAACGTAAAACATTGTTTGACAAAGAGCCTATATTAGACTGTTGTGCTGTTTAACAATGGTTTACCCATTCACAACTAGAAATCTCAAATACTTTAATACTTCTGTTATTTCTATTTTGAAAGTATACAGAGGTACTTCAAGGGGCCTACTAAGACTCAGAGTCCTTTTCTTTTGTCTCTCGCAACAAAGCATATTGCATTAAATATTGCAAATGTGAAAATACTGTAAACAATTCAGAGCATAATACTAAGGTAAAGGATGCTGGTAAGTAAATTCTAAAAGTGACTGCATTTTGGCTCTGCTAAATAATTAAGGGTAAGATCTTTTGGAGACTGTGGCACGCTTAAGCATGAGTCTCTTCCACAATGTCATTTCAGAATCAATAGCATGCAATACATTATGTACATTATCTAATTTTACTGCACAGAAAGTTGCATTATGATCACTTTAATGATTGTGTCAGGATTGTGCCAGTGGAGTCAGGACTGAATTTGCCAGATGATGTACAAATGTACAAAACTAACTCTCATTCTTCCAAAGAATTATTGTTTTAAAAAAGTGGATTTAACTGTACAGAGATTATATGTGTGTGTGTGTGTTGTAGCAATATTTGGAAGAAGTACTCATATGTATTAAGATGAAGCTATAACTTTTAGGTTGTGGTTTTTAGGAGGCTTCAATGTATAGCTCTGCCATTTTGTTATGAAATCACTGCTAAAATTCATATAAAATGATGCCAGCATGGATCAGCTTTTTGTATATTTGGGGCATCAATTGTTATCCCTTTGTTACCCTTTATAGATCTGAACACATTATTGGTGCTTCTACAATAAAATACCACATGGAGTTGAAGCAACTGAGAGCTTGTATATTTGATGCAAATAAAAACTGAGGAGCACAGGATCTCAGGGGTTGAATTTTATCTTCCTGTTGCTATTTGTATTTGTGTACATAGGTAAGATGTCATGTATGTTGTTAGTTATATTTGGGAGCCATCTTTTTGTGTGAGAGGGGCTGTGTTTGGGAGTCCAGAATTAGGACTGTTGCTGATTTTTTCCTTAGGCTTGCATGATAGAGTTGACTGGTGCTTATGACTGTAGGTATAAATCAGTCTTCTGATTTGGGAGACAGATTGAAATAGGAAATTACTCTTCAGTGCAGGAAGCTTAGAATTCAGTGTAAGTGAAAGCAGCTGGGTGGCTGTTTTAACTTTTGCTAGCTTTTGCTGGCTTTTGTAATGACCATTAAAAAACAGAGTTGGTCTGACCAGCTTGTCCAGCTTGCCTCATCCATCCCAAAAACATCCCTAATTAGTCCTGTGCTTGAGGCAGATGGAGGAAAAGCTAGTGAAAGTGTGATTGTGTTGGCTTTCTTAAAGATTTTCCTCGTATCCAGGTGTCTTCAGTTGCCCATTTAGGGAAGACTTGTCTTACTTGTGAAGTCCTGGCCATCAGAGGGAACCTTGAAAGGATTTAAGATTTGCCTCCTGTTACTCTTGGTCTGGCTTGTAATCTTACTTGTGCTGACCTAAATCCACAATAACTCATTTAATTGATATGTACTGCACTGTTAGAAAAACGAAGAAGATCCCACCATAGTCAGGAAGAAACTTTGTTTTCTATTATGTCAATTTTGATTTTTTTTTCTTGCTGCCCCTGAAATCAAAGTCAAAACTTAAAAAAATGTATATGAAGTAGTGGTATTAAGAAAAAAAACAAAGAAAGAGTAAAGTTTTGGTTTTGTTTATTTTATTTTTTGACCCGTTGTCTCTAAGAATCAACCACCTAGCATTTTTGGAGGGGATGGTTATAATAGAAAGCAATAATCACTAGCCTCCAACGAAGCAGTCAAAACCAAAGCACTTTTTGAATCAAAATGCTTGTTTTGTTTATGTTTTTTGTTACAGAAACATAAACTTTACATTCTTTTTGAAAACGGACTCGATACTTTTCCTCCACACAGTGTTGGGTTTGATTAATGAAATACCCAGTAATATTTCTCATGAGTAATTTCTACTTGAATTGATTTCAAAAATTTATACAAAATTCCAGCAGGGAATGAATATATGTGTGTGTATATATATATATATATGAATGGGAATTGTATTTAAGGTATTTTTTAATGTCCTTACACTTTAACTCTTGTATTTTGTGTCACAGGTATTTGTTTTTCAAGGGTACTGCCAACCTACTTGCAGATACTTTTCTGTTGTTTCTTGGAGTCTGGATTCTAGACATTTATGTTGTTCTGCATTCTAGCTGTCATTATTTTAAAGCATTATATTTAACCTTAAATGTTTTTTTGTTTCTCTTTCATGTGAAACAATGCTAAGATCCCATGTTCTCTGTTGCTTGTAGGTGTTGCTTTGCTTTTTTCAACAATCCTAAACTAATAAAGTGAATATCACTCCTGATGTATAGTATTAATCTTTCAGAAGTTTGTCCTGTGCTGGAGAAAATAAATAATTAGAGATAGGTAAGAGGTGAATGATGTGTAGGTGTAAATGCTCCATAGATTTAAGCATGCTGCATGGCAACTCTAGGTCTCTTTTGAGGGAGTCATGAAAACTTAAATTGTGTGCCTCATATATTTAAGGCCAGTGAGCCTATATGATTTTATTAATGTGCTATAAATCTTATATTCACGAGCAGTGTTTACTACTGTGCAGTATATTTAAAAGAAAATTTATGCCTCGCTGCAGAAGGAAGGTAGGCTTGTGAAAAAATGCAAGGGTGGATCTCAAACATTTATCCAAATCTGACAAGTATTTGCAAGGAATTTGCTCCTGTAAATTTCTGCTGGGAGCCTATGGAACTCATTCTAGCCTCAATTTTAATAAAATCCATAAATACTTTTTTATGCATACACAGGTGGAGCAAGGGCATGTCTTTCGTCATTATCTAGACACTAGAGCTTGGTGTGTGTTCATGTATGACACTCCCAGGATCATAGGATGAGCTTTTAATTCTGTTTTGAAGCAGGCCATTCTTCAATTGAGGATAGAATTGATGCCTTGAGAGGCCACCTAAAAACAGAGACGAGACAGGAGTGAGGGAATAAAGGTGGGTATTTAATTGAAAGGCCTTCAAAGGTACCCCTGGGGAGCCAGAGGCTGCTGCTGAGATGGACCCTGAGATGGACAACAGGTCACGGGTTCTTCACATTTTTATAGGTTTGGTTCATTTGCACATCAGGGTTAATTCTCCAATTAAAGATGCAGTTTAATGATGTGATTCCCCTCAGCTTGCCCCCCTTTCAGAGGCTTTTGGTTTATACTTTTTGGGCCTAGGACAGTCTGGGTTTCCTTGGAGAGCAGGCTGGAGAGGCTTTGTTGTGTCTGCCCAGCATGGGAGAGCAGAAATGAACAGGCTCCAGGAAACTTCAGAGTTACACACTGGGCAGTACAGGATTTGAAAAATATAAAAGTTAAAACCTAAGGCATCAGTATCTGGAAGACCTTACTGGAGACCTTGGACACTTTTTTGAAGGAGCAATGGCTGTCTTTGTGAGGCATATCTTGGCAGTCTTTGGCCACATCATTCCGTTCGTATCCCATTTCTTCTGGACTCAGCAGCATTCCCTCAGCAAAATGACTGGATTGTTACACTTACTCTGTGTGTGAGTTAGGACGAGTCACAGAAACTTGAGACAGGTCATTTTCCACAGAGAAGACTGATTTGATAATGTTTTGGTAAACTACTTGTGTTTTCCTTCTTTATAATACCTAGGAAAACTCTTTCTGGTCTCTAGGGAATGGCAGGAAGTTACTGCAGCTGTGATTGACTGCAGTAGGGAAGCTGCCTTCATGGAAATCACTTGCCTAATGCTGTTGAAAGGGCAGTGATTATGTCACCAAGGAAGCATTTTTTATTTGTATGGGTGCATTGTAGATTGCACAGAAAAATACAGTTAATGTACCATGTGTAACCTTCCATGCTCCTTAAGCTTGCACTTCCACCTTGCAGTGGTTAAAATATTAGTCAGCAGTACAAAACAGGTATTCTCGATGCCTTAAGAGCTGTTTAAAGTTTTTTTTTATGCTCTTTATGCTTTTATACTCTTCAGAGTGAAATAGCAGGTTCTTATGCCATTTAAAAAAGAAGGCATGTGTTCTTTACTATGCAGTTTTCAATTGCATGAGGCAACAAAAGCATTCCTCATGATAGAGAGGTGCACAGAATAATTCCAGAAATGACTGTGGAATGTGTGAAAATACTACGCTTTGACATACTTTGTTGTCACTGAACTTACTCTTGTAGATATGTGGTTATATAATTAGTTTCTTAATGTGTATCATTAGCGATTATTTCTCCAAATATTATTGTAAGTTTTTAATCTCAATAGCTTCAGTAACGGGAGATCTTTTACAGCTTTTTTTATAGAATATTGGGGCTTTTTTTAGTCCTTCCTGCAACCTTTAGAAACTTCTTAAAGAAAAAGTGTTTGTTTTGCTGTGTCCTGTTAGAATGGAAAGTTGCTATAGCTGGTGAGGAAGAAATAAATGGGACTTGGTATTATACACGATACTATACTATACTGGAGTACCCTGTTTTGTTTGTGTAACATTATGTCTGGTGGTAGTAAAAGTCAGTGTACAGCTACATCCTCCCTCAGGTAGCATGGAGCAAATTTGGTGTGAGCTGCTGTGACCCTGCCCTTCCTGCTCTGACTGACATTGTTTGAGCTCTGCGGTGCAGGCAGAGTCGTTGTTCCACCTAAAAAAAGCACCCCCCCACCCTAAAAGAGCCAGTTTTCATCTGCTTGAACTCCCTGAAATAGTTTTCTGTCATCATTCCCTGGTGTTTGTGCTCGTGGAAGAAATGTTTGGTGTAGCAGATAGCAAGGAGTGTGGGACTGCAGCAGCCTGGATTTATGTTTGCTTAAATAGCTGTGCAAGTGATGCTCTCGGCCTGCTTTTTACAAGTGCTGCTCTCTTGTGCATCCTCTGGATTGTAGGAAGTGGTACAGGCTTTTCACCTGCCATGGTAAAGTCATCTATCCCTCGGGCATTTCAAAACTTTGAGACTTTGGATATAATTTTTTTTTTAATTGGCTTGTGTTACAAAAGACAATGGGG
>VXAC01007206.1:60201-92740 GCA_013399225.1 Rhipidura dahli
GGGGTGAGGTTTTGTGCTGAGACACTGAGCAAATTCATGGTGATATTCCCCAGATAGAGAGGGCTGCCTGCTGGCAACAGATACAGGAGTTCAATGTGTAAACTCTGATAAGGCTGACATGTAATTTGTGTTACAGTTTGATTGTTAATTGTATATAAAGCAGAAGCCTTCAGAGATCTTTCACTGAGAGCCCTTAATTAGGAGAAGTAAACCCATGTCATTAAGAGTATGTCCTTTAAGGAGATGGAAGGTAACTTTTTTAAAATTAAGCATTTGCTTAATTTTGGTGCTTTTGGTTTTGAGTACTTCCTTTGAGTATTGTGGAATTAGGCTAACAGTCTCAGTCGGTTTTGTCACAAGACAGAAGTTTTTTCCAAGCATCACGCGTAAAACATCTCTATTTTCTAGTTTTTCTTTAATAGTTAAGTATGTTGAAGAGTAATTAGAATTAACTGCCTTCACAAAATCTGTCTACTGGGATGTGTAACCAAAATATTTGAATAACTAATATTTTGGCAGTATTAGCGATTTTTCAGCAAATTACAGTCATAGCCATTTGCTGCAGATACAAAACTGACAAGAAATTTGTTGTTAAGAAGTGAAGCTTTGGACCTAAGAATGGTCTTAGAATGAAATCATGGATGCTCTCTGCTCCTAGCATGAGAGAAGTTACCTGCTTTGGTAGATGTAAGCATTTCATAAAAGACATTCCAGAGGCACTTGGATTTGCCGCTTATATTCTTTTTGTCACTAAAGAACACAGCTATCTTGGAGTACCTATTTTATTATATTAGGTTTTGTCTACTTTGGGGTATTTTTAATCCCAGAGATGTGTAGTCATTGTAGTTGGGTGATTCTTGGAAATTATTGTGAAGCAAAACTAAGCATCTGAGTTGTTTCTTCTGCAGTGTGTTCCTATAGGTGGCAAAGAGCGGCTATGCTGGAAAACACCTGTGCAGTGGCGATGACAAGGTATTTTCAGAGGCACAAAAGCACACAGTGGTTCCTGAAACTGAGAGGAGGGTTCCACCACCCCGTTAATGCCAGTGGGATCTGACACACAAAGAATTCATTTGGGAATCTTTAGTCCTTTCCCGCAACATCCTGAGCTGCATTAAAAAAGTTGTGACCAGCAGGTTGAGGGAGGTGACTCTTCCTGTCTGCTCTGCCCTTGTGAGACCCCACTTGGAGTATCCAGGTCTGGAGTCCTCAGTACAGGAAGGATGTGAATCTTTGGGAGCAGGTCCAGAGGAGCGCTGTGACAATGATTAGCGAGATGGAGGAGAACAGGCTGAGATTTGGGGCTGTTCAGCCTGGAGAAGAGAATGTTCCAGGGAGGCCTTCAAGCAGCAGGGGGGTTAAAAAAAAAGGAGAATGAGGACCAGTTATAAACTATGAGAGGAAAGCTATAGCTTAGATGGTAGAACAAAGTTCTTTTCTCAGTGGGTGGTGAGGCACTGGCACAAGTTGCCCAGAGAAGTTTTGGATGCCCATTCCTAGAGGTGTTCAAGGCAAGGCTGGATGGGGCCCTGAGAAAACTGATCTAGTGGGTGACATCCCTGCCAACAGTGGGGAAGCAGATAATCTTTAATCACAGAATTACAGAATGTTTTAAGTTGTTAGGAACCTCCAAGATCATCAAATCCAACCTTTGACTGATCACCACCTTGTCAGCTGGAGCATGGCACTGAGTGCCTCGTCCATTAAGGTCCTTTCCAGCCCAAGGCATTCTGAGATTTACCTGAAGAGTCCGGTTAAGGAACTGACCTAACAGGAAATGTCCTTTTCTCCCATGGATTTTTGCAAGGGTGATTGCCTGAGCTAGCTACCTCTGGGTCCATAGGAACATTAATGGCAGGAAAAAGAAGGCAGAAACCATACAGTTTGGAACAGGCCACACCATTCTTGTGGCTGCCACCTGCTGTGGAGCCATGGCCACAAACTCCAACTGTAGTCAAATGTTAACTGGTGAATTAGGATTTTAATCAAGATCCTTTAAATCAGTTGGAAACTTATATGGAGTGTGTTGTGACAAGAATCATGGAAGTGGAGAGTTCAGCCCTTTCAGAGATAAATAACCTTGTTATCAAGAGCAGTGTCCTTTGGGGAGAAAATGTCTGGTGTTTATATATATATATATATATAGTATTGTCAACTGCCACTGATTTCTACTGCTGTTTTTATGTAATTTTTTTGGTGGGCTTTGTTGTATATATTGTTTTGTGAATGATCCTAATTACTCTTTTGGCAGTTTGACATCCTTCTGTATATGTTGGATGCAACATCATTTACAGTGTCTCTGGGTTGCTTTTCAAACACAGATCCTGAAGCCAAGGGTTCCTACTCCAGAGAACACAAGCTCAGTGATATCTGAAATTGTGTCCTCATGTAGAAGTCAGTTGTTTCTGCTAACTTCATGCTGAAATGTTAAAGCTGCTCCATCCCATGTTCCTGGGCAAAAGTTGTGTCTTCTACCATTTCCCAACCTGCTCCTTGTAGTGCTCACAGGATAATAATCAGATATTACCTGTATGACACTTCCCCCTTGAGAAAGGAAAGTCATTAGTGTGTAAATATTAAATAGTTACTGACTCTGTGATAGCATCCAGAACTTCATTCCTGTGATCTGGTGAAGGGCTGTATGATCTCTGTGGCTGCAGGTGCACCAGTGCTGTTTAGAAACTGCTTTAATTATTCCTATTACATATAACAGTTTTTCTTTTATATCTTTGTTATTCTTGCATTTAAGCAACACAGTGCAGAGATGTTTTTTCTTCAGTGGAGAAAGTGTTCTGGACAGATAATACTTGGAAAGTAAGAGTTAATTTTTGCTTTCTTTTTAATTATGGCCTTTTTTTTTTTAAAGTATTTTCAGGTCTTGTGTTCCAGTCCTTGGGTCTGCACTTTGAACCTAAACATAACTAGTTAGCCCTGCTAGAAAAGTCTTACAAGAGCCCTGATCAAAGGACTTTGATAAAGTAATTAAAACACTAGTCAGGTTAATTTCTTTCTTTGGCCTGTGATTTTTGCTTCTTAGCATGATGGAGTTTGGAAATCAGCATACAAGCATTGTCATTGATCTAAAAACTGGAGCCAGATTTTTTTTCTATTTGCTTTTAAAGAGATTCTAGTGTTAATTTTCTGAACTGTTTGCAAAGATGCATAGTATTTTGATTTATTTTGTTTGCTTTTTTTTATATTTACTGCCAAATGGCATGTTCATAAAATGCAAAATCAAACAGTGTAAAGTCTCTGGAAATTCTCTTGGCGTATTCAATCTAAATCACTTTAAACAACTCTATCTGATTGCCATTTTCAAAAGGAACCAAATAATTACTCTCCTGAATTCCAGCAATATACACAGGTTTGCTGGAGAGAGGAGTAGATAAAGCATATGTTTACATGACTTCCACAATAAATGGTCTCCCTACACAGTTTGCAAATAGTGATTATAATTTCATGTTAATAAGATGCAGGAAAATGTGCTGAAGGAACAGTGCTTTGCTGCTTTTGTCACAGTTTCATCAAACTGATTTTGTCAGCACTGGAGCATAACCCTTGCCACATCAGTTTGAGTGCTCATTAGGCAGCCGATTTGTCTGAATCCTCATTAAATTGATTAACTCATTTACTTATGGATGATGACATGTTATGTGGTACAGAAATGGTGGTTAGAGCCTGGAATCAAGACTCTTGTTGACTTTGTTGGTATTCAGTTGTTTATTTCTGCAATAAACTGCTGCATTCGGGGACTGCATTTCAAGGATTTACATTTTGCAGAAGTGTGGCATCAGCTGAAGGGTTGAACTTGCACTGTGTGGACTTGCACCTCTGTCAGTCAACTACAGGCAGCAGTTTAGGAGCTTCTTAGGTTAGCTTGCTCTAACTCCCTATTTATTTCACTTCGGTACAAGGCTTTCCATAGGAACATAAATGGCTCTCTCAAACTCCTGGTTTAATGTAAAGTAAATAACAAAAGCAAAAGAAGTACCAAACCTCTTCGGTTACACATTCAGAAGATGGAGATTTTATTAAGTGAGGATACTTGAAGCAGTCTTCTGAATGATAGGTTTCAGAAAAATGATCAAAATGCAAAAAAATCACTTGATGATTTGGATCAAATTCTGTGTATGCACAGTATAGAAATTTGTATTTTTACAGTTTGATATGTTGATATGCCTCTCATGTTTTAAGGTACTATGTGCAGGTTTTGAATGCCAGTCACTATTTTGGCATTCATATGTGAAACTAGAAAAGAAAATTTAAGCATGCAGGGTTTAGCAAATAATGAATATTTTGGTTGAATTCAGTGACTCTGCATTTGAGTGGATGACAAGCATAATATGTATTTTTGAGTTGAGGTTAAATGCAGCTTGGGAAAGCTGGAGAAACACTGGGGTATTTCAAACTTCGTGAAGGTGAGGAAGCCTGAATTCTTGAGTGGCCAAATTATTTATTTCAATGAGGATTGCATTTGCAGTTCCAGGGCTGAATGTGCCATAAACACAAGGCAGTGTGAAGATGCCCTATGCTTTGGCAAAGCAGAGAACTTTTTGTATCACTGGGGTGCAAAACAAGCCTCCCCCTGGGCTGTGGCAGAATTGGAGAACCACAGTTTGCAAATGCAGGCCAGAGATCTTCCTCTCTGAGCGTGGGACCAGAAGCAACAGTTGGCCAAACTGTAAGAAGATAAAAACCAAGACACTTTCAAAGATTGAAGAAGAAATATTCAACATGAAGCTAACCAACTGTGTCAGTGAGTTAGACTAAAACCATTCCATCTCCTTCTCCCCTACATTATTGTCCTTCTCCCTACCCTAGATGACTTTCTACCTGAATACCTGTCGAGCTCCAGCTTTACCCCATGGCTTCAAATGTGCTCCTTGGAGAAAGGAGGGCTTGGGGTGGCAGTAGGAAGTGACTGGAGATGCATAAGATGAGGTGCAACGTTTGCAGAGCAGCCACCTGCAAAAATCCTTATGAAGCTGCAGGTTGATTGGAAGGTTGTAGAGCAGGAGAGAGGAAATAGTCTTGGGAATTGTTTGGGAAATAAGGCAAACTTTTAACGGTCAAGAGAGGTGGGAGAAAAGGTAGGCCATTGAGGGAACTTAAAGTGATTTTACAGCTTATTATAAATTAACTAGAGCTGTGTTTGCTTTAACATAAAGGATAGTCATTACTTAATTTTTAAAAATCATTAGTGCACATATATGTATTTTTTTTAATATATACACTGTAACACTAACTATTGCAAGCTTTTTTGACAATAAAAATTACTGTTTCCCCAGTTCAATCTTCTTTGACTGAAGTTAGGATCTGTGATGTTCTTAGGCTTCTTGTAAGGTTAATACTAAATTAATCCTAAATTTCTGTAGAACTGATGAGAGGAAGCATGGGAAAATACCCTGTCATTGTAACAATTGCACAGTATTTGTGGTTGTATTTGTTTATTTTGATAGGCAACTTTACTGAGTCGGTCAGACCAGTCTTGTTTCATTGAAAAGGTGACCAAAGTGCAGGAAATCTTGCATCCTTTCCATAAAAGAGTTTACTGTCACTGAATGAAATAGAGCTAGAATTTCACCCACCCTTTTATTTTTTTTTGGAGGAAACAGCTCCAAACACATCATATTTGGGAACTTCTTTGTACTATAAGGCTCTTTAGAAATGTCATTTATTTTATTTTTCTAATATATGCCTGTATTTGGAATGATGGGGAGAGTTTGCAGAAACAAGTTCTTTGACTCTTATTTCAATTACTGTTTCTGTAGAATCATATCATAGCATATTTGCAAAGTGCCTATGCAACACAGATAATATTCAAACAGGAAGCTGGTGATCAGAGTTAAATTACTGGGCTCTAAATTTTTCTACATCCACCTCTTCTCCCTCTTCACTTGCTCTGACAGTTATGGACCATTCCTCTAATAGGGCTTGCATTTGAAGATAAGCCTGCATGTAAACAAATTTAACTTTTCTTAAATGGAGAGCCATTTCATCTGCAATAATATACCAATTCATAAACTATCAGAAGCATATTTTTAAAAAAAGAAAAAGATAAATGACCCATTGTATAACACTTACTATTAGGCAGACTAGATGTCCCTGTGTTCCGGGAGATAAGGCTCTTGTATTATTACACCCTAATAAAATGAGTTAATGTTTTAGTATCAGAGATAAAAGGACAGTTGGATATATTTAATAACCAAACTGAGAAACACTTAATTTTAGTTGTCTGTAGCAATATAACACAAATTCCCCTGTAAAACAAATTGCACTTTTGGAATATACTTTAATGTGCATTCGACAAAGGAGAAAATGAGGTGATTGAAGTTCAATTTGTAGCATGTTATTAACCATTTCCGCTTGACTAGATGCGTAAAAGGATAATGGATGAGGGTTTTATTATTGCCTTTCTGCTAAAATGAAGTGGTGTAAAAGATAAGGTGATGAGATTAATGAACATAAGGAAAAGGCGTAATCAATCAAACTCCAACAGGGTGATGAGATGACAGTACTTGAGATTTGCAAGGATACATGTTTTTAAAAGTGGATTTTATCAACACCGACATTTTGTTTGGGTGGAATGCTTAGAAGCAGATACATGCCAGTTTTAGTTATTTTTTCGTGGGTTCAATTACTACTATGTATTTGAAGCTTCAACAATTAATGTAACAAATTAAAGTTGTGAAGTCTGTTGTTAAATTTAAAATCCACATTAAAACCCCCTATATGGTTATTAAAGGAGGACAAGCAAATATAACTTCTGTCAAGCAAGAACAATGTTTTATTGATCAGCTTATCAGTTCTTCACTGGTGGAGCACTCCTAGGTGCGTCTGGATGAGTTATTTTTATTCTGTGCTACTGCCTCAAGTTTTGCATCCTGGTCATTTCAGCATTTCAGTCACCGGTTGTCATGTGCTCAAGAAAGAGTGAGGAATGCTCTCCTTGTCCCATAATAAGTTCTCAAACATTGTACTCCACGAGGTTTCGACTTCCAACTCCTCAAATAGAAAATTGATTATCTTGTAGTGATAAATGTGCTAAAGTTTCTAGTTGTAAATGTGTTCCTCTTTGTACGATGAGATATTTTGTACTTCAGATCTCAAATCTTCTTTCCTCTAACACATCTCTTAAAATTGTTACCCACTTGAATATCTATAATGCTAACTTTATAGGAAGAATTGATTACAGGTGTTTTACTGCCAGATGCCAAATTCTTAAAATTACTTGTAAGTACTTCAGTTAGAAAAAGCCCTAAAGGTAGATCTTCTGTCTTAAAATTATTTTTAAATTTTTTTTTTTTTTTTTTTTTTTAAGAATACTGAGTTCCACACCAACACACTTAAGAACTGCAAATGCCTCTGGAAAATCAGTTTTTCTAATGCCTTCAGTTTCCTGCTCCTTTTAAAAAAACTTAAACCTTTTTCAAAATGTGGAACTGGCTAGGAGGGGAGCTACTATCCAGTTGGGGTCTGTCTTTTCCCAACTTGAGAAAAGATTTAAGAAGGGCTCCCACATCATTCTTTCAAATGTGGTAAATTTACTTGATAAGAGTTGCCTATTAAGTGCTGCCTTAAGTTAGTATTGTAAATGAAACATTCAAGAGCAGGATAAATTGCTGTATTTTTGCAAGGAACTTAGTTCTTGGCAGCACATAGGCCAATATGGATAGGATATTGCTATGGGGTTAGGGTTTTCTAAAAAGAAACAGTTGAAAATACTTCTCCCTTTTGACTTCAGCATTTATGAAACACTGTTACGTACCGGTTGGAAACTGGGGCTCTGTAAATACTCCCACATTAGGCTTGACTTTTTCTGACTCTTAGGAAAACTTCCAGTTGTGCAAAACTGCATTGTGGGTTTGAAAGATAAATGCATAACACAGCCCAGATTAAAATTCTTCACAAGAGCTAATATTTTCACATAGACTTACTGCCCTCTCTCCTCCTGTCATCTGCAGAATTCTTTGATAGACTTATTTTTTATTGGGCCCTCAGGAGTAGCAAGTTTTAGATTTAATACTCCAGGGGGAATGGCAAGGCAAATCATGTTGTTGGATCAATTGTTCAGCTATCCCCAGACTGCTGTCTGTGTATCTGTTACAGTTGAATCACATTTTCATGCCTTTCTTATCAATCATTTGGACTAGAAATGCAGTTTAATTTTCTATTGCATTTTTAAACTGAAATAAGGGTTTTGTTCTTCTTCTATTGCCCCAGAATCATAGATGTGTTTGTATACCTCACATTAGCTGTGCCCCTGGATTGCTTAATTTTGGAAAAGGGTCTTTGCTTGTAGGGATGCTTTAATGCTGAATTAATGTTACTTTACTTTCGCATGTACTAAGATGAATATCAGCAGTTATTGTATAAAGCCTCCTCTTCACACAGCTTTTTGTTCTTTACAAACACAGGGTAAGTTTTAATTGGACAATTTTTTCTATTGGTGATCTAAAGGGATACTCCCTTAAGTCACAGACCATAACAAAACCTTGGTCAGTGACTGATTTCAGTCAGTTCTTTCATCTGAGAAATTAAGCTACTTTTGCAGGAATATAAGACACATGTAAGAACACAGATACAAACTATGAAGTATACTCATGGAGGGCTCTGTTATAAAAAAGTGCATGTAGGAGATGTGTCCTTTGATAACTAAGAACAATTCCTCTATTTTGTTGTCATATCTGTATTCTGCTTCAGTTTATAGTAAATGAACTTGCAGGCAGAGGAAAAGGGCTTGAGCAGTGAAGGGTTTTATAGCAGTTCTGTGCTATCTTCCATCCCAGCTTCTGAGGGCAAGAGGGAAAATGTCTTCAGCATTATATGCAGTCCCAGGCATCCCAAATGAGGCAAATAAATGTCAGCCCCTGCAGGTGCCCCAGTTTGCTTGAAGGGGATTTGGTTCCTGCAGCAGTTGAGAGTCTCTGCAACACAAAGGTGGCATTAAGCCATTTTTGCTTTCCCATCCCTTTGCAAGGGGCACCTTCTGTGCCTCATCTCTCACGAAACACAGCACGGAATCTTCTAATGTAGGCTGCTGGCTTGGCAGCTCGGGAGTCCGACTTTTCTCCTTGCCTTTGAGAGGCACATCTGTTCTATGTATGGGCTTGCTTCCCATTAATGAGCTGATCAGATGCAGTCTTTATTGATGACTGGTACTCCAGCTTCCTGCCAGATGTGTGGGGGAGTTTTTGTTTTTGTTTTGTTTCTGATGAAGGAATATGAAGGTCAGCTTACAGGTCATCAATTAAAAAAGAAAAAATCCCTTTCTTTTGGCATTGAAACTTAGGTTTTCATTGCCCATTTGCTTTCCGCTCCTCCTTCTGCAAGATCAGATGGAAACAGCAGACACTGGACAGCTGCCAGTGTTGCAGGTGTGTTGGTTCCTTCTTGGTTGTAGTTGCTGCTTCCACTTGCACGTGTTCTGACTGGAGAGGCCTTTGCTGGATACATGGAGAAGCAGCCCATGGGAGAAGTCATATCCTGAAAGTGGTGAAATAGGCAGGTGCAGGGCACCACACTGGAAATCCGACATGACTATTCTCATTTGCTGTTCAAAATAGGAATTTGAAGAGACATTTACAGGAAACATGAGCCTTACTTTTCTAAAACAGAGTGATCACAGCATCAGCCTGACAGAGCTCAAGAAGTCTTTGAACAACATTTTCGGGCACAGGGAGTGACTCTTGGGGATGTCCTGTGCAGGTCTGGAAGCTGGACTTCAGTGGTTCTTGTGGGTCACTTCCAACTCAGGATATTCTATGATTTAAAAAAAAAAAAAAAAAAAAAAAAAAAAAAAAATAATCAATGTCTAAATACCTTTAAGAGACAGCAAAACGAAGATGGCTCCTACATTATTTTCTGTGCCCTGCCTTTAAGGTGCTTGCTCCTGTTCCTTACCTTTCACCATACATAGTAAATAATACTGCTGTGGATAGGAGCTGCTGTGAGTCTGGCAATTGTCCAAATTTTCAGACTCTATGCTTGTTAAAGATCAGCCAATAGTCTGATAAAGATTGTCCTCCAAGACTTTCCTGCACTAGGAATTTTATAAAAGGAGAGGAACCAACCAGATCTTTAAACTGAAAAAAACAAGAAAAATCCAAATCTGCAACCTGTTTGTCATAAAAAAAAAATCTCTGCTTGATTCCATTTCACTGTTTCTCTGGTACTTCCATCTTTGAACATGAGAAAGCTTTTTAGGGCTTGTTTTGAAATCCTTTTTTCTTTTTAATTCCAGTAGAGTTACAACATCATGACATGGTTTTGAGTCACTAGTTCTTCGTCGACTTACTTCTATTAGGAAACTTTCTGTTTGATTTATATTTTCAAAATATGGATCATGGTCATACTTATTACCTTGAAAATTTGCATCTATTTTTTTTGTCTTAATGGGAATACCAAATTCTGGGGAGTGTGCTAAAAACTTCTGAGATTAAGTTTTAAAAGAATTTTTAATTTTATAACCTCCTCTCCAATAATAAAACACTTCCATAATGAATTCTGTCTGAATTTGTATTTCCTTTTTTTGTTAGCTCACAAGGAGATGACAAATTAATTGATCAGTTTTCACAGAGGGAAAACTTGGAACTAGTAACTAATAATAAACAGGAACGCTTCCTGTTCTTTGTCTTTTAGTTTTCTGCATTAATAAACTTGAAGGTGAGCTAACAGCAACATCTGTGCTGACACAAAGTTATGCACCAAAGAAAGAGAGCTGTGAGGGATTTTTTTAAAGCCATCTAGACACCTGCTCCTCAGCTGGATTGATAAAGTGATGGCAAATGGAGTTTCCCTAACTAGTTTTCCAAAATTCTGTCTTACACAGAGTAATGATCATGGAATCCACCACTGCACCATTCATTACTACAAAGTCTTAATACTGATAATACCTTATTTCAGCATTTTTTAAATGCAAATTACACCATTTAATATCATCAGCTTCTTTTGACAGCTTCTACACAGTGAGAAATCATTTCATGGAATTCTGCTTATTGATGCTTAAGCTCTCTTCTTGAGCTTTTGCAGGTAATGTCATTTTTTCAACATGTACAAAATGAAATCAAAACGAGTTTTTTTAGTATTTGCTCTATGTCTGTTTCACTGATGGAATTCACTGACACATGAAATCATGAAGTTGTATGATTTAATGCAGTCCACAAAGACTATTCTGAGTTATTTCTAAATGATTGAAAGATTCTTGGTTATGATTTGTTGTCTGTATTTTTTTACACAGCAGGTATATGAAGTCTGGGTGTGTATGAGCATCAGTGCTGTAGCAAATAGCATAAACAGGTAACCCTGACACAGGAAAAAACATTCCCTTTCTCCAGGTGGCGTAAACATCTGTGTGAGCATTTTGTGCCTACCTCTTGAGGAGCAGATCCAACTAACTCTTACATCAGAACCTAACTAAATCAAGATATCAATCGACTCCTGCAAGAATCTGCAAATTCCTGCAATTCTGGCTCCTTTTTATCATAAATAAGCTTGCTGTCATATTTTCCAAAGCCAGGTATAACTTTACATCCTTAACCGTGCAGGGCTTGGACAGCCACCCAAACCTATACGTATTTCCTTCTTTTTGAACTTCCACTATCTAAGGCTGCATAATTTAGCTTGGATAGTTGTCTTTTGCAGTCAGATGTTCCTGTTCTTTGGGTTAATTAAATGTTTTCTGATAGTGGTAATGAACCCCTGCTCTCTAAGAGCCAGCAGGGTTAATCAAGAAGGAAAAAAAATCTCTTCATGAGATCCAGTAGGAGGGAAGAAAATAGTTGGTACTAAATCTGCTAACATTGTATGCAGATTTATTAGTCTGTGTGAGGTGTTTAGAACCACACAGTCATATCAGAAAAGTTCTGAAATACGCTCCCGCAGTAATTTTATTTCCAAGTTAGACTGGGATAATCAGGAAGAAGGTTACCTGTAGCTTGTAGAAGATGACTTTCAGAAAATTTACATGACATGCTTTTTTCTCTCTGAAATATAGCTTAAATGGCTGAATAAAGGGAGATTATGTAGTTGTGCATTGCTCTATTTTAATAATCTGGGAATTATTTTTCATGACATCTCTGGTCTGTGACAGACTTTATTCTTATTACTCTTATTATTTCCAAGCCTGCAGTGTTTTTAGTTTTTATTGTGGAGCGAGAAATTATTTCAAAAGTGAATAGAAACTGAACTAAATCCTAACAAAAGTTTAAACTATTTACAGGTCCAGAGGCCTTAAGGTATTTGAGGCTAATATAAACAGCATAATGTGAAATAGGAATTTCAGTTTGTGGTAAATCTGTCTGTCCCCAGCAGCTTCAGATAAAATAATTCTATCCTTCTCGAGCACATCAATTTTCTAGTCGGTGGTTCATGTATCAAAGAGCATTCTGTGAAAATATCAATATCATTGGTTAATATAAATGAAATTAATTTTTAAAGCTGGGCTAAAGGTTGACATCTGAAAAATTGCATTACTTTGCAGAAGAGAAATTTCTGTCTTCCAGTGAAATTTCAGGTCATAAGGGCAAGTAATTTTCACAATCTTCAATGGGAACCAGTGAAATATGAACTTCATTGTCACCTAGCCCCAAAGCGATAAGATAAAATGAGCTGATACATCATTTGCTGTGGTTTTATCATCTCCTTCAGTAATTGGAAGAGAAAACATAAGAGTCCTTTACCACCCCCCTCCCCAATCCCTTCACCACCCACACCCAGGCATAAGCCATTTTGCTCTGATCAATACAAAGGTCACAGAGTATTTATTTATTTATTTAATTTTTTAATGCCGGGTAAAACTGTCTGGTGGAACATTAAAGTAATGAATATGTTTAATTGAGTTTGTCACCCATGAAAATACTGAACAGAATTGTGTAACAGACTGCATGCTCACAGGGGGGACTGGTTGGGAGGCTGCTGCTCTTTGCCTGTGGATTTCAGTGGCTGATTTTGTAAATACCTGAGATTTAAAACAAACATCTTACTTGTTGTTTCTTTGAGAAATCTAAAATAAACCAATAAACAACTGTGATTCATTGAAGAGCATGTTGATATTTAAGATTATTAATAGTCTGATCTAATTCCCTGTTAGTTCAGTTGTACTTGGATGTATTTAAACAAAGAGCAGAGTAAGACCCTTTCACTGTGAATCCTGCAGCCAGGAACTAAATAATACCTGGACAGTAGAATCCAAGGATCCTCAGTTGCAAGACTGAGGTTAAGGTAGAAATCCAGGTTTCTTGTGAACCAAGAGTAAGATTTTGTAGCCTCTGAGGGCTGTTATTTGTCTTCCTGAATAAAAATGGCCCCAAATGACCTGGAATGCTGCTAGAATGTGTTTATAAATTTTATCTCTCAACGACAATCAAATTAGAATGTAAATTAAATGCCCTATATTTTTATTCAGTGCTTTGTTGTTTTCTTTTTTCTTTGTCTTACATTATAACTTGTTTAAAATTATACAAATGTGCAATGGCTTTTTAAATAAGCTATTTAGCTTTTATTTTACTCATGGCAGTTAAGTTGGCTGGCATATTAAAGTAATATAATTATTCAATTACTCTTTCAGTTCTATAACCCATTTGCAGACTTAATTACTTCTAGCCTATTCACATTTTCGAGATCAATAGTACTTTTCTCTAAAATAAAATATACAGTAGCTGATTGGCTTGCTTAACAGGTAAAGCAAAATGTTCATTTAGTCTTCAGTAAAATACTACTTTTCTAATTCAGGAGTCAGCTGTCGTGAAGTCTTTTGCAATAGACATTGTTTATGATCAACATTCAAGGAGGGTTTTGAAGAAAAAGTAGGATGGGGCATTTGTATTAAAAAGTGGAAAATGGTAGAATAGCTTCTGAGTAAATGAACCTTTTGATGTTGGGAAATTAGCTGATATATGACTACAATTAGTGAGGAAAGGACTTATTTGTTTATGATCTTTGTTTGTGGTCAGCACTGTGCTACCTCAGTTTTCATGCAACTCTGATCTCTTCCAAGTAGAATTTGCAGCTGGCTGTTCTTTACTCACTAAATTCTTGGGGAGTTTTGTACAGCTGTGCAGTGTCAGGGCCATCAGCATGAATACAGGGCCTGACTACAGGTTTAGACCTTCATTTCTAATACTTCAAGTAAAAGAAAGGACTTTGTGCAAAGGTGAAAGTAGTTTTGTATTGTTAGTAATGTTGTCATGATGTCTGTTCATCTGGTGTTGCCAAAGTCTAATTCCAGAACAGTTTGTCTGATGAGATTTTTGGACCTGTAGAACTTTACAATTGGCTCATTTGTTTATGTGTTTTTAAATGAAATGGGAAACTGTATAAATTGTCTTTTCTCCTGTAACGTGCTCTGTCTTTTGAAACAAATGAAAGGTGCAGTAGATTAAACTTCAATCTGATGTTTTGATTCAACTGAAATTCTGTTAATACTTTCTCACATGGGGAAGGCAGTGTTATTTGTGCAGATTAAATTAGGTTCTACACTCTCATTAATCTCTGCTCTACAAGTTGTTCCAAAACTGGTGGTGACAAAAGGCAGAAATGAGTTGGTTTTAACCTCCAAATATTGCACAGTAGTATGAAGAAGATAGTTGTTCTTAAATTCTGAAGCGGAGCTCTGTATTGTGTGGCTTATGGGTGAAAAAAGGCAAATGCAAAAATAGTTTTTGAAAGTTGTAATTCTAATGTCAGAAGTGATAATAGTGATTTAAAAAAAAAATTTTTGTTTGCCAGAATAAAAATGCTGAATTTAATTTGAAGAACGGGTCACTTTCTGCAACTAGGATTTTCTGTTAATATTTGCTAGGGAATAAAAGGTTGTGCTGGATTTTCATGAGGAATACTTAGCAGGACACATGAAAGAAATGTGTTTGTGTTCTGGACCTTTCATCTGCTCTAGGTGGAGCAATAGCAGGAGCGGGGGGCGATGCTGCAGTTCCCATGGCAACTGGTTCACTGGCGGGCTAGACCTCCGTCTAGGGTGCTGTCAGCGTGCCTGGACTTTCAGAGAGCACCGTGTCCCAAAGAAGGTCTGCTTCCACCTAATCCAGTTTTAATTGAACTCCAGAGACTTTGAAGTGAGGCTGCAGACCAGGCAGAGCCTGCTCCAGCCCGGAATGAAGGCAGGCCCTGCCCAGCCCAGCCTCAGCTGCTCCCGTGTGCTGATCGGTGCTGCTAATGAGAACTGCGGAGAATGGCTGCAGCGGGGGCTGCTGCTGCTCCTGCACCTCCAGTTCCTGCTGTCAATGCTCTCACACCCAACTTGGTACCTTCGCTGCGGCTCTGCACAATGCAAACCAGCCCTGCTCTTTTCAAGGTGATGCTTTTCCTGCTGGCTTTGAGGAGGTTGCAGGCAGCAAGCGCTGAGCCTCGCGCGGGGCTCCCGCTCTCACAGAATGTGCTGGCTTCACAGGCTAAAAGTAATAATTATTTAATGTGCAGATTTTACTCACAGAGTCCACATAGGAAGTGTTTGAATTTGCCATGCACAGACCGATGGTGACAAACAGGCTGTTGTGTTTTGATTGTTACAGAAAAGTGGAGGTCACCACATTGCTGTCTGTCTCAAAAAATCAATCCTTGCAATTATAAGCTCCAATTTCAAGATCACGAGATGGATGAATACCAGGGAAAAGTCCTAAGAGATTTCTGTGCATGAGCACTGCAACTTTGTCTCCTTTGTTACCTCTTCTGATGTATTCTCAGAGGATATTTATATGAATGTGACAAAAGCCAGCCACAGTGGCTCTGAATAGCACCACAGAATTGCACAAACCTGCCAGTCAGTGTGGATGGGGTATGGATGTGCTGTGGGAAGTGGCAGCGTGGCCCAAGTCTCTTAGTTCCCCAGTTCCAGCAATGGTTAGCCACCACTGACAATCTCTGGTCCTTTCATTACATTTCTGGAATTTTGTACTGGAATAATTATGTAGTTTTTTCCTTCTCTATGTGTGTGTGTGTGTGTGTGTGTGTGTGTGCGTGCTGGGAGAGAAGTTGACTGAGGCACTTGTATTGAGGTGAAGATGAGCGATTAAGTAAAAAAGGAAGAAGGTGTGGGAGATGATTTGCTATGGACGTTCAGATCTGTGCTATCAGCTTTTGGTCTGCCAGTTTTGTTTGCTTTTACTTCACAAAACTGGTACAATATTTTATGCTTTATTGTGTAGTGCTTTTAGAATGGTGCATCTGCTCTCTGTGCTACAAAACTGCAGGTTTTATTTGTCAATATATGCTACATGTGAGGCAAACTCCTCCTTTGTTAAAAACCTGTAAACAAATGTTTGGTTTCTTTAACAGTCTTTGTTATGTTAAGGGCTTGAATTTCACTTTTTTATACACAATATATTGCTCAAATGAAATTGGGGTGAGGGTGGTGTTAACAAGGATTGCATCTGAGCCTCCATTTCTGTGATGGGTTTCTGTGATTAAGTGTTTTTGTGTTTGCTAAAATTGACAAATCTCAGATTTTCCTTCTCCTGTGGTTTGTTAATCTGAGGTAGAGAAGTATACCGTCTCTCTGTCCCTTAACACTTACATAATTAAGCTTTGAAACCAAAAGGAAAAAGTAAAGCAACAAGGAAACAAAGTGGCTGAGGACTGAAAATGGGATTAGTTTGAATTGTGAAGGCAAACTAAGCATCTGTGTCTGTCAGATGGGATGACAGGAATTGTAACAAGTTACTTTGACAACCGCTTACTCCATAGAGAGATTATGCTGAGTTCATTTGCAGGTTTGTGTTTAACCTTAGCTGACAAAATGATACTTAACCTCTTATACAGCCAACCTTTCTAGCTCCAGAATTAATGAATGCTGCCTTAACGATAAACCTAAGGAACATTTTTTTTCTTTAAGAGACATTTTTTCCTTGCTTATTTGTTACAGGCCTGTTATTACAATGCTGAAGGGAGTGCAGATACATCTAATGCCACTAGAAATACATTTCAGAGCACGGTTGTATGCTTTGCTGAAGTGCCAAACATTTAAAAATGTTTCTGAAAATCTGAAACTGTTATGGAAAACAGACAGTTGTCTTTAAAGAAAAAAATGCAAGCAAATTTTTAATATATTTGACATGAGTAGTTGAATTCAGGAATATAAAAAATGCATTAGAGATTCATAGCATGATTTTAAGTTAGAGCGTATTTTAATTTTACTGCAGGTTTTGCACGTAATTGGTAGAATCCATGCTTGTGGGTCAAAGAGTTTCCCTTTTGCAAGGCATTACCTATCCAGCCAACATATTAAAAACCTCCTCTCTGTCTGTTACTCCTAGATTCTGGCATATACAGAAGGACTTCATGGAAAATGGCTCTTCTCAGAGATTCGATCTATCTTTTCCCGACGTTACCTTTTGCAAAACACAGCACTGGAGATATTCATGGCAAACAGAGGTACGGTGAGCATAAGGAAATGACAAGTGTGGGGACATGTGCATTCTGTTTGGGTGTTTAGTCATGGATTTGTGTAGGCAGAAGAAGAGCTTGGATTAAGTATCTCATTATTTAAGTCAGTATATTTTTGGAGTTTGGTTTCTCCTTTCAATTTTTTTTCCAATGAGAAATTATGATCAAGCATGAAAATGCCTCACTTTCATTTATATCCACGTATTTATTTGGCATTCTCTGAGGACTCCTGCTTAAGGCATTCCTACCTCTGATCTGTTATGCATGCAGGATTTTTTGTGTCCCCTTGGAGGGTTGATAGTTGTTAGCTGAACGCACCAAGAACAACAGAATGAAAGAATTTCACCACTGGGTTAGACCAGTGCCTGCTATGCCTTCATGCTTTATTGAAAATGCAGAACAATGTTTTGGTAAAGATATTGTCCAACAGAATATTAATCATATACTTAAACACTTGTTGTGCTCTCTGAGGTCATAAATGGCCACTGGTGGTACCATAATTAGATTGTTAGATTTTTAGGTTGCTGTTTCATAAGTGTCATTCACATGTTTCAGGCAAAGTATGAAGATTGTATTTTGAAGGCTATTTCTAGAAAATGTCTAGAAAGTCAATTAATAAAGATATGAGCCAGTTAGTACATACATTTTTTTAATTGGTTCCAGACAGTCAATCTGTGCATATAGGTTTAATTTCTATTCATAAAGGAAAACAAATGTAGACCTTGTAAGATTTGTAGGAGTGACAACTTCTGTTGTAATTCATCTTAGTGATATATAAAAGGAGTTCTGGAAATTAAAAAAATAATATCTGCAGCAACCTGAAGAAAACTTGGCTAATCTGTTGAGCACCTGGCCTTAGGGTTTCATTGTGTTGGTCAAGAAAGCCTAAAATGTGTAAAATCCTGTTGTATTTCAACTCTCATATTCACAGTGGGAGTCATGTTCAACTTCCCTGACCAAGCAACAGTGAAGAAAGTGGTTAACTGTCTACCTCGGGTTGGTATTGGTACCATCTTTGGACTACCCCAGACCAGGTATTTTACATTTTGAGTTAATTTTATCTGTCAGTTCTAAGAGTTCTTTATTTTTCATCAAACCAGCCCACATAGTTTACAGAACATGGATCAGGAAACCCTTAGGGAGTATCTTGATTGTTACTTTAATTTTTTATTTTTAATAGATTTCTGTACATAGAAATGGGATTAAAATAATTTGGGATATTTTCTGTTTTGTTTTGTAGGGGTTTTTTTTAATCCAGTCCAGAAAAAAATCTCTTGGATTGCAATTAAAGCCATTTTGTCAGAACATTAGGATTTGTATTTACAGAAACAAATTAGTATGAACAATTTTAAATGTACATTGAAGACACATTTGCTCAGTATTTCACATCCATTTGAACTGATCAATTTGGTTGCAACACAATGGAGGTTATTAAAAAAAGAAATCTGTGACAGTTTCCTTGAATTGTTTACCAATACCTGTAAAATTTTTTTAACTAAAATTATATATAGATTTATTTTTTTTTCTCTTCAGTGATATGGGTTTGGTATTTACAGATGTTTTTGTTATGTACAAAACAGTCTTGGGAATTTTATGATAAATTCTCATCTGTTTGATTTATCACTCCAAGGAATGACTCTACAGTCTTCTTTCACAAACATTAGGAAATCTGGCATCAAATTCTCAAAGTTTGAGTTATTTATGACTAACTCCCCAACACTGCCCAGAATTTAAATCTCAAGAGGATGGACTTCATAATGAAATTCTATCATTTTGTCATTGTTTTCCTTTGTTCTTGAGGGATTTAAAAAACCTCTCCTAAAAGATGACTTTATTCTTATGTAAAATTCTAAAAGTATTGTAATTTTCTTATTTAATGATATTCCATCTCTCTAAATCTCCAGTAACATATTTCTGTAATACATCAAGCCGTCATGGAGCAGCTGAATTTGCACAGCTGTAAAGGTTTCTGTTGGAAATTTTTCAAAACTTGACATACCCAGCTGTCAGATGCTTTAATTCTTTTATTCTGATTAGATTATAAAACTTTAAAAATGAACTTCAAGTATCCAAGTGGCAGTTTGATCTCCAGAGAAATCTGGCATAGACCTAGTAGGAAGAATATGCACTACTGCTACTAAAATTCAGATTTGTAAAAAAGGAAGACCCACTGGGTTCTCTCATTATTTTTTTCCAATTTTCTTTGTTTTCAGACGCATTTCTTTGGCTAGTCCACGACAGATCTTCAAAGCTTCCAACATGACCCAGCGATGGCAACACAGAGAGATTTCCAACTTTGAATACCTGATGTTTCTAAACACCATAGCAGGTATGGCTAATTACTGTGCATCCAAATTACTGTAATTATGCAGAAAAGGAGTTAATCACAGCACAGTCTCTGCAGCCACGGGGCACAACTAAATTTTGCTCTTTTATTGAGTAATTTTTTCTGTGTATGATTTTGTCCTGAAAAACTTCACAGAAGTTCTCCGAAATAATCTTTATTCGTAATTATATTTATGTTTATATAAGACTTGAGAGGTATTCATAATGCTCTACTGAACTGCTCTTTAAATCAGAATATCATGACTGTTGTGGGAGAACAGGAACTATATAGACTGTCTACTATTTAGGAAAGTCTCAGAAATAGGACCTTCTTTATCTTTAGTATTCTAAGTTTTAATTTTCATAAGTACTGTACTCTCTAAATATCGTAGATGCAACAAGTTCTCTGTAGGGCAAGGCAATCTCAGCTGGGGAGCAGGGTTTTCCTGGAGCCAATGAATCCTACTGTTACGGGATGCATGATTGGTCTTAAAAAAGGGTGCAGTGCCTGGATTGCCAGTGCTGCTCTTCTAGGACACCATTAATCCAAACCCAACCCCAATTTGTATCAAGGTATTTTTGTCCCAACCACTCATTCTGTAAATGCTAACCTATGTTTCATGTAGCCCATCTTACCCCATCAGCTTCTAACCAGATGGGCTTCAGTTTACTGAATGGAGGATGATTGTTGGGTCTCATGACAACCCTTTTATTTTCCAACTTACTCTGTCCTCTGAGCAACTTAGAAAATTTTTCAATTTTCAGCTCTTTTCTGTGGTATTGACAGTGGTGAAAGGTCTTTTAATTCCCTTTCAGGCTTGGCTCTTGCTAACACGATTGATATAACAAATGCCTGTGCTTGCACTAATTGCATTTTATACAAATGGTCAGTTTTGGTGGTTCCTGTAATCAGTCATCAAGTCAGAGGTGCCAGGATGCTGGCAGATATTTAAAAGTAGGGGTTGATCTGCTTGCCTCATTACTGCCAAAGCAGAATGAGGCACATCATGACACTGTTTTCTGTGGCTCTAATGAATGACCCTTTTCAGCTTTAATATAGAATCACAATAATAAATTGAATTCTTATCTGCTTGGTGTTTGAGGTTGAGAGAAGCAAAAAGATAACATTATGGAAAGAGGGAAAGTTGAGTTGCCCATGATAAGGAGTTAAAAGAAAGATAGTTATCCCAGTGTCATGTAAGTAGCCTTAATCCTCAATAAGAGATAGTGTGCAACACAGCCAACTGATTAGGGAAAGATGGACTCTACCATTTAAAAATTTGGCAAACCAGGATGGAAAAATACTGAGTGGTATAAGAAAACTGAAAGAGGAAAACTTTGGTGGAGGTTTAGAAAATGTTTTCTGACAACTTTACAGATTAGCTTGTAGAATAATATTCCTGAGGAAGAGGTTAAAACCTTTCCTTGGAGACTTTAAAGACCAGGCTGAACAAAATCTCAGGAAAATGGTGATTGAAGATGATCTGAATGAATGAATGAATGAGCCTCTGCAACAGTATAATAAAAAGAGACAGGATTCTTGTAAAAATTGTGCATTTCAAACTTAGAAACCAGGCTTTGTGGTGTCTACGTATCTGTGGTATGTGTTTATTCTAATTGAATATTTTGTTTTTACTGGAATAAGTATATTATTTCCATGCAAGATGCATGAAGGTTTACATATGAACCTGTATCCAGACCAAATTTTCTGTCCTGGTAAATGTTGGCATATCCATAGATGGACAATGGACAAGGATGAATTCCCCTCAAAGTGAATTCTCTAGATGAAACAGTTGTTAACTGAAAAATTCTTCAGTCTAAATTCCTGAGCTGCTTCATTCTTCTTTCACGTGTTGTGTTTACTACAGTATGTAAAAGGAATGCTTTAATGCTTTAGAATCAGCAAAAATCATTGACCCCCCATTTTTTGAAGTGTTTCACCTTAAAGAAACAGAAGACAAGACGACATAATCAAGGAAAGGAGGAATGCATGGGAAATGAGTGAATTGAACTGTCAGTCTTACTGTATGCAAAAGAGTTTACAATTAAAGTGAAATGGGCTGAAATGTTTTAGATTAAATACTAGCAAATTGTCAACTTTTCCATTATCCTTTCAATAAAGCAAAGCAGAATACTGAAATGATAAAAGAACTGAAATAAATGGCAGTTCTTTGGAACAGCTCATAAAGTTATATTGTTGTATCTTTAGAGATTGCTGTTTCAGTTAAATATCACTCTTTATTCACAGTGGGGTTTTTTTGTTGTTTGTCAGGTCGAACTTACAATGATTTGAATCAGTACCCTGTCTTCCCTTGGGTTATCACCAACTATGAGTCAGAGGAGTTGGACCTTACACTTCCCAGCAACTTCAGGGATTTGTCAAAGGTATTTGACATCAAATATACCTTTATATTTTAATCACAGTAGCTCGCAGTCTTGTAAGCATTTTCTGCTGTGTTTAATACATTAATGTTAAATGCATGGCCAGTAACAATGGTTTCATTTCTACATGTGTGTACTGGTAATAAGGATAAGATTGTGTAAAAATGAATTATTAATGTATTCTTATTGTTTCTGATTGCATCAACTTAGTGATTGTTATTGGAAGGTGCTCCTAGCTGGAACATAGACATTACATTTCATTTCAAATTTTAATGAAGTTAGGAATGCTGAGGCTGTTGAAGATTAAAAATTAGCCTTTTTATGGTTTTTGGTTTGGTTTTTTTTTTTTTTTTTCTGATGAGAACTCTTTTTTTAGTAGCAAACCCTGTGCTACCATTATATTTTGGGTCCTTTTAAATCACTACCCATATCCCAGTGAGCAGAAACTTTGTCACTTCCTTTGTGCATCCCTTCAGATATGCTGGAGTAATGCAACTGTCCTTAGTCAGACAGACATTGGCAGGTTTGAACAACTTTTCCAAACAATTCCTTTCTGGCAGAGTAGCCTTGTGGGTTTTTTCAACAGTCCCCCCACCATTTGCAGATTTGATATACAGACTGTTTATAGAATGTGATTATTCTCTTGCAATGCTTTCCCAGAAAGGACTATTTCATTTTACAAAGTAGAAGCATCTCGCATTTTCTCTACAAAGACTGGGTGCCCTGATCAGCAAGCAGGATCTTTTCCTAAAAGGTAGCTTTTATGGGAAATGATTGGCATGTGGAGCAATATAGCTAATTTGTAGAAAAGGTAAGGAAAGTATTTTAATTACAGCTTTTTTCCTTTTTTTTAAAGTCTCATATAAATTGGTAATTTGCTAGTAAAAAATCCCCAGTGGCAATACAGCAGATTTAAAAGTTTTTGCTTTCAGTTTTCAGTTGATTAAACTAAACACAAATCTGTGAAAATCTCCAGCAAATTGTTTTATTACTGATTTAATATTTTAACCTCATAAAAGGTACCGTGTAGTCAGCAAGTAAATATACCATTATATATGTGTGTGTATATATATATATATTTGAGTATACATATGTATTTAAAGACTATACCATACCTTTTGTATGTGTAGATGTACATAAAGGAATAATGCTGCTAAGTCCAAATCAGAGATTTTGAGGTACTCTTGTGGTAATATTTTGTAATAGTGTTACCTAATTTGAATAAATCATTAACTGTAAGGTTTCTTAGAATGTCTGGCTGACACAGATCCATGTTCATGGATAAATCTGCACATATTTTATATTTTTAACAAATTTTTAAATGGTAAAAATTTATTTATTTTAAAATAAATTTTTCTTGTGGAATCTAATAAATGCTTTCTAATAATCCCCAGGCCAGAAAGTGTCTAAAGGTATTTTACAGCTAAAAATATCTATCACCAACTTAGAGAACTCTTGTGAATTGCCCTTAAGTGAACATTGAAAACTTGCAAGTAACATCAGCCCTGTGCAGCTTGAGTTAGTACATAAATTAAATGTACTAATCATTAATAAATTCCTGGATCATGACATGATTTTTGCAACCTCATTTTCCATTAGGTTTTGTTAAATGACACTTCTGCCTATATCATGTCATTGCTGATATAATTCAAGACAAGGAAAAGGATTCTCCAGGTGCTGTACTTCTGAGGGGTCTCCTTTTAATTGTATTTTCATTTGTAACAAATCAGTTCTATCAGCGCTGTAGTCCTGGTCGTTCTTCCTCCCTGAAATAGAACATCTTTTCCTCATTTTAAGTTAGGTACTGCACTTACCTCCATTTGAGAGATTGGATAGCAAACCTGCTCTATTTCTATGTGGCTTTTTATTGACATTGACTGGTTATATGGATTTCTCTGTTCATGAAAGTAGTCTTTGAAGAGGATTACTAGAGTGTGCTCTCAGTTCTGAGGGAATCTCTCCATTGCTGTTGCTGAGCGAGGACATTACTTAGGTTGCATCTTTGTCTATATGCAACATTCTCAAACATTTGTTTGAAAACTGGGAACTTTAAGCAGCAAATAATTATTGCATATATATATATATATATACACACACACATACTGTGAGAGTCTTTATGCCATACCTGTTTCAAATAAAGAAATAAAGTAGTTCAAGTTTTGGGTACTGTTCTGGCATTTCTAGCAGTTTCAACTCCATGTAGTTTAAATGTTAAACTTTGTGTCAGAAGATGAATTTGTGACAAGTGTCTGGAATATATTGCTAATATATCTATAATATATAATGTATCATATATATCATATATCTGGAATTATGTTGCTAATACTCTGCTATGAAAATTTGTGGGTGTCATGCATATTGTGATGTTTTTGTTGTAGCACTGTTATCGTGGGGGGCAATGCTTTCAAATGTGCTAATTATGTATTGTAGCATGCCTATGCTTTTGTGCTGCTAAAGGTTTTTAAAATATTTAAAGATACTTCACTACAATGTCTACATGGTTTTAACAGTCATTTATTTCCTTTCCTTATGCATGCCCAGAAGGTCATCCCAATTTAGTGCTCCCACTGTGCAAAGAAAAGGAAAACTTTGATTTTGATCTGTCAGAAAGAAAGCCAGGTCAATATTTTTGCTCTTTTTTGGTGCTTAAGACAATGAAGAATTTGCTTTTTAAAAATAATTTAAAAATTACAAGTTAAGTGTCAAACCTAAGTAACAGTTTTTTTAATGTGTCAGCTAGCAGCCCACAGTTAGTACAGATTTAAAGAACTGCAGAGTGTAGGTTAAACCAACACTTTATTTAAGCAGGTTCTTAGGGCACTGTTTTGAACATCAGTCACACACTGATAAACCAAAGCAACTGAAATGGATTGTGGTTAATATTACTGTCAGCCTGATGAATGCTCCTGACAAATGCCAGGAGTGCACTGCCAGCCTGTTACCCTGCTTTTGACTCAAGTGTTTATTCCTTAAGAGGTGACTATGGTTTGGAATGAGTATTACATATTATATTTATAGCAGTGTATATTTTATTTATACAACAGGCACAGTTTCCCTCCAGAACGTGAGGCTTTTTCTGCGTTACTTATGTTGTTCATGAGCACATTCTTTTCCTTTTCCTTATGCAGTGGAAGCAATAAATTCCGTTGTGTTTTCAGCTTGAAAAAGGAAAGAAAAGAGAAGTAAAAATACATGGCAAATACTGAGATATGGAAGAATGATTTTATACTCTCAGAAGTTTGTTACAAGGTCTTGCTGTATGTGAGGAGCTGTTGATAATTTTCCTTTCGTAAGGCACAACATTTCTGTAAAGATCATAAACTGACACTGCTGGAAGAAGAAATTTATTCTACTCTTAAATCTTCTTTTCTCTGCACTATAGCTACATGTGTACATCATAATATTTTTATTCATATTTTTATCTATTCCGTGCAATATTTGCTAAATCATCATCAGTTTTATAGGGGCTGTTAGGTATGTAATGACTTCTTTTCCAGTCAAGTGTACAAAAACAACAAACAGCTCTCACCTTCAGTGAAGTGAAGTGTTTAATTGGTATGTGGGAGACACTAATATAAAATACAGTTTGACAGAAGAGAAGTAATAGATTTTTTTACTGTGAAAAATTAGAGTAGTTTTGTTGTTTTGATGTCAACTTCACTGTTGGGTGTTCTTCAGCATGCCAGCCTGAATTCTCTTGCAGGATGTCCATTTCAGGAGCACAGATTCTCTGCATATAAAACTTGTGCTTCATATTTTCCCTTGTGCGGAAGCAGAGTGGGATGGGCATGGAATTTGCTTATTTATTTCCCTCTTGGCAAAGAGATAGAAACTAAGAAATGGTTTGATGTGAACCTGTTAGAGTTTTGCAAAGTTTTAAAAGCAATCTTTTTGTCTAGAGAGGCATTAAACCTGTACAGATATTCTGTGAACCAGTGCTTTCATGTAGGAAATGTAAATTACATTCTACTCAGCTCATGCTTTGACACAAAAGGAGTGCAGTTAAAACTGATAAACTCACCAGGACTCGGTGTCCTTCTAAGCATAAAGCGTGTTCAAAAATTTGAAATAAAAGGAGGATTAGAGGAACAGTGTGAGAAATAACAGAAGTGGGTGCAATGGCAGTGACTTACTTCAATAGGCAATTCCATCTGGAATTTAGGCACTAACACTTTTGAGGCTTGGCACTGCTGGGCTCAGCGCCTGTCCTGGCTGCCTTGTCACTGGTATTTCAGGTAGGAAATTTGTCATCTGTATCTATGACAAAAGATACGACTTAGTTAAAAAACATTCCAAAGTCAGACAGGATAACCTCAGAAGGAAGGTACAAATATTCTTCCTTTCAGGGTGCTTCATGTGAATCCCTGCTTAAAGCAGGACATAAAATGTTTCAAACTTTGTATCAGAATCCGTGGTCCTTATGAAAGGGTCCGTTATGTTTTCTAGAATTTTGGATATCTCAAGAAACAGGGTTAGAGGTTTATGGCCAGCCTGAATGATACCTGGAATATCACTGATGTCTGAAAAGGAGACACATTTTTCATTATTCATTTTATATTCTGTTATGGTTTTTGATATTTTTAGTGTATGGTATATTTATCAAATCCTCTCCATTTTCAGATAAAAAGTTTTCATGCTTTTTTTTTCTGTGAAATGCAAGCTGCTTCTTGGAGGAGAGGAGCACTCTGTCCTCTCTGAAATGTAGGTTGACAGACTTAAACATTTGACATAACCACACTGGGAGAAACTTTTAGGAGAAGGGACGCATAAAACCAGGAAGTACTCTGAAAATAACCTTGCTTGTGTTGGTTCCATTTAGGAACCCATAAAAGCGCAAAATCTACCTGGGAGAACGAAGACCCTTTCCCCTGATCTGGTTTCTTTAATACACAGAGAGGTAAAAAGAGAAGGTGGGAAGAGAATTCTAAAGACCCTCTTTGAAAGAAGCTGTGCAAGATTATTAAGCTGACATCCCATGACAGTGCTAGAACTTTAGGGCTGTTATGGGCTTTCTTTGTTCAGTTCGGATAATCTGTTTTGTAATTAAAAACAGTACAAACTGAAGTGTTGAGTAGTCTGTTATATTCCCATGGAAGTTTTGACTTAATAACATCATTTTTTCCCAGTTCCAAATGGGGCAAAGTGATTTTTGTGAGACTGTCGAGTGCTGGTGACGCTCAGACAGATGCCGTCATCGATGAGAAACAAAATGGGTCGGTTATCTTTCTGACAGCTGAGCCGATGTGTTGTATCATTTCCGAAAGCACGCTTGCCAAAACTGGGAGACAAAGCTGCAAAGGGCCCCAGGGGTCTGTGGCTGATGTGCCACAGCCCTCTGGCCCTCTGTCCCTGTGTCCCTAGCCCGTGTCTGCAGCACCACGGTCAGGGACGCTCCAAAAGCGAGCCTCGTCCCTGCCAGCCTGGGCGCCTGGGGTTCAGCACCACGGACAGGGCATCCCGAGCCTGTTTCGGGGGAAAAGACGGGGACACAGCTCTGAGCAGAGCGATTTAAGTTAAGTAGGTCTTGGATTGTTAAGGCCGACTTAGACATGTTCCTTAGAGAGACTCAGCTGTTTGGATTTTAGTGTCAATTTCTTGTTTCACTTTAAGGACAGAGATTTTTGAGTTGATATGTTGATTTGAGCTTCATGCAGCATCTATCTCAGGACCTTTTTTATAATAAACATGTGTTTACCATGTATTTTCTAACAAACGTGTGATTTCCATGGTGGTTTGTTTCTCCACAACGCCTATGGAGACCTGCTGAGGCTGAAACTTGACCACAATGTATCTCTGAGATGATATCAAAACATTCTGTCTGAAATCCTACTCTTAGTGTAGATAGACTTTAAAAAAAATACTCTGGTAATTGATGTTTCTCTGTGTCAGTGTCATAACCATCCTTTTCTAGCATCACCTTCGGGGTTTTTTCTTGCCTTTAGTTGGTTATTCTCTGTGTCACAACACCTCCAAAGAACATGACCGGAGGATGATAGAATGTATCTCATTTGCCATTCTTACTTTCTCTTTCATGTGTTCTTCCCATCAGAGGCTTATTTTTTGAAGTCACAAGAAGCATACTATTTGTACTTCAGATGCATATATCAGTTTCTAGGATCACTTGAGTATCTTCAAGCAATCTTTTCAATTTTTTTTTTTTTTTTTTTTTAATTTTATAGAGGTATTAGGGCAAAAGCCAAGTTTACAGGATCAAAAAGAAGCATTTTGGTAATAAGCCTAATAATGTAAATCTTGCTTTGCCTCAAGGAGGTGTATTGTTTGAAATGTAGAAATTCTCAAAGATACGAAAAACCATAGCTCAAAATTAGGCCTGAATGTTCAAAATGATATTTTAAGTTTGTATCTGCTGTTATTGTCCATCTTGCTCTTGTTTCAGTTTTAGGTGCCCTGAACATATGTAATCTTCTGATTGGAAATGAACTAGGAGGGATCAGGTTTTTAAATGATCACAAATGATCACAAGAAACCATAGGGCATGTGTCTGGTCATAAAATATACTAGAAATCAAAATAAAGTAATTTCACATGCATGTCTTGAGCCATAGACATTTTAAATGTGTGTTTTCTGTCTTCTTAATGTAAAGTGAATGTTATTCTCTAGCTACAGTTTCTCTTCGTTTTTCTATTCAAACATTTGAACTCAGCAGATTATGGATTGCTACAGCATACATCTGTGCAACTCAGATTTCTGAGCAGGCATGATGGTGGCTAAGTTGAAGATTGCACTCATATGGGAAATGAATATGGGATTTATCTCACCTAACTGGAGCTGTCTAAAACTGAGTTGGTCAAACTCCTAGGAGCAGGAGGTGTCTTGGGGTCCAACAACAATCCAGGTTTAAAAATAGTGGTCAGAAAAAGAGATCATGGGGGAATAATAATAATATTTTTTTAAGGAGGAGTTTATGGTGGTTCTCAGGCTGTGGACTTACTTTGATGCACACATCAGATGGTCTTTCTAAAACTCAAACATCAACATGTAAAAATGTAGATCAAATGAGGGAAATCAATAAGAAAAGACTACTAAGAAAATATGGTCTGATCCTAAAAGCTTGAGGTGAATAGTTTAACAAGATCAATTAAAATAATGTACATATCATATCCAGGCAGTCACTTGAAGCTGCATCAGAATCAGAAACACAAGGTTAGTTTCCAGAGTGGGGTGGTCACTGACATTCCAGAAGTCTGTTTGGTACTCTATACTGTTCAGCATGTATGCTAATCTGAAAAACAGTGTGAAAAGGGAGCTGATAAAACTTTCTGGCAGTGCTCATCTGTTGATGGTATTGAAGGTGATGGCTGACTAACCTTATGAAACAGGGAATAAGATGATGGATGAATTCATGTTAGGAGCAAAGCAATGCATGTGTGAAATAAGATTCATCAATGGGCCCTTAGCTGACTACTTATATTCAGGATTGATATAATCTGATTGGAATAGTTTTATGAAATAGTACAGATTACAATAAAAAACTGCTTAAACATTCCCTTTCTAGCCTTCTGCTACTCTTTTTCTCAGGTTTACATATGATACAGAATAATGTATATTTTGTGTGCCTTGACAGAAACCTGCAGAAAATGTGGGTTGGTATCATGTTTTGGCTTGAGGTCCTATGCTCTTAGTACAAACAAAAAGGATTGGTTTTAGTTCTGATTTTCTCTAATGGATCTGGTGTTAGGTACAATGGCTGTTGTTTTGTGTGGCTTGTGTGATGTGTTGGTAGAGGAGCATGGTCTGTGAAAGGAAGGCAGACAGAGAATGTTTTCATCTCCTGCTATGACTCAAATGTGTGCAGCTTCTCACTTAATTCTGTTTTTCAAAATCCATAAAAGGATTTTTTGTTTGTTTGTTTGTTTTTTTAGTTAGTGCACGGTTTTCTTTCAGTTGACAGGTTAAGTCATGGAGAGTGCATGCAAATGTTTGCTTTTGGCTGGCAGGGTTATTTTCTAAGTAAGGCCATACCCTCGTCACTGCCTGCAAGCAGCTGGATTTCCCTCGTGATTCCCAGGGACATGCAGCTTCCTTTCTCCCTGACCTCTTGGAAATGTACAACCCATACCAACTGTCTTCAGTTTGGCTTCCCAGCAGTATTAGGGTGTAATACCTCAGGTATGCAGTGTGTGACACATTCATTTGTGCTGAACAATTTATTAAACCTTACTGTGCTTCATTAGTGTGTGCTTAATTAGTTTGCAGTTCAGCAGTGCATTGTTTAGCAATCTGCTACAGGTGCTTGTAGTAGCATTTGATACTCAGTTAGTAATATAAAGGCATGGAGGTTTTTCTTCTAAATTCAAATTCCTCCAAGATTTTAGGTGACCTGAGGCAAACCCTCATTGACATATTGCTAAAATATCGCTAATGCTGCATAATAGGGTTTTTTATTCATTTTTTCTGCTTAACATTAGCTTATGACCCATATATTTTAACTGTGAACTTTGGGAATCTTCTGTCCTGTTAAGTATTGTTTATATTGACATGTTCAGACATTCTAGTTATTAGACCATCTTTGGATCAGTTTTTCCTGACTGTTCCTGCTGTCTCAAAGGAATATGTGTGCTCCTAAAAACATCTGAAATATAAACCATATGTACAAATACTTTTAATTTGCAGGCACATGACTATTTTCTGCCTGTACTCCAGCCCTTTATTGAATTCTCAGTTTCTTGAGAATAGAAACTGAAGCATTTAAAATTTTTTTTAGAGCAGAATATGATCATGTGTTAATATCAAAACAGGTAGACTACACTCACTAATATTCATAATTCTTGCAGTTTCAACACAAAACGTGTTCAACCATGGGATTCCTTATTTCACAAGAAAGCACATGAAATTCAAGTAGCTGCTTGTGTTCTTAAGTGACTAAAATGTGATTTACAATTAATAATAAGAAATATCAGTTCAGAATTATTGTGTATCACTGAAATGATTCCTGGGGAAGAATAAAAAATTCTGTCAGGTTCTATCCCCTTGGCTTCAGATAAATTTTGACATCCAAATTCATAGTTTCCCCTCCTAGCCTAGCTGATGTAGGTTTTGGGGGGCATCTGCTGTGGTTTTTGTGAATGAATTGTTAAGGACTGTTTTTCTCCTTGATAAATTGTTTTCATTTTTTAAATCTTACAGCTCAAGGGCACTTTGGGTGATCAGTGAAGGCAGTTCAAACACTTCAGCAGATAAATTGTGTTTGTTGTTTTCTTTGGGATATGTTTCCTTAATGAATTTGGGTTAGATATGCCTTAAAGGTAAGATGCCTTCTAAAGAAGATGGGACCTAATTTTTAAGAAAACTGTAGCCACTTGTTTGAGGGGAAGAATGGTGAGGCCTAGCAGTGAGTGACAATAGGCTGAGAGGATGGAATAGCATTTTTTGGCTGTTCTCAAACCCAAAAATGACAGGTGAGAGAGTAATGATCTGTGCTAGATGATTTTATTCCCAGATATTTCCCAGCTGACCTAAGTGAATAAAGTTTGGGTTTAGATAAACCCTTGCATCTTGTCTCTGTATTTCTGTTTGGGAAAAAGAAGTTTTACTCAGTGATCAGTATGTCCCTACTGCCAATAATACAAGTGTTGGCTAGTTCCAGGAGTTAATTATATGCTGGTGATACATAAAGTAACTAAACAAGGTTTGAGTGCAACACTTGGCATCTTTATGGAGGTGAGAAAACTAACACTGGAACAATGAACACATTTCAGTTCTCTGGATGTTAGAATAAGTGGGCAAGCTGCAGAGAAATCCTAAGGGTGGAAGAAATGCCTCAAAATGGAAGACCTGAAGAGCTCAATTTCTCATATTTATTAACAAGTCTAATTATAGTCTGTAAGTATCTTTATATTCAGAATATACTGGGTAAGTAGAGACTCTGTGATACATCAGAGGGGAGCTTAGTAAGATCTTTTTGATAACACACCAGCAAATTCATAACCAAACTGAAATACATGGATTTTGTAGAATGAGGGTAAGAATTGTCAGAAGAAAAAGCTTCCAAGAAAAGCAGCAGAATGTCCACGTACTCAGGTCAGATGTCTTTCTGGAAAGCAGGTTGGCCAAATACAGCTCATGCTGTAATAAAGTTTAAATAGCTGGGCTCAGAATCATGTAATGCAAAGGCATTTAACCTCTTGTCACACAAGCTCAAGGCTAAGGGTCCCCCTGGTCCTTCAGGCCCAATATGAAAGGTATCAGTAATAAAAACCAGATAGTCATCTTGAAAATAAGAGGTATGGGAAACAAACATCATACTTGGCAAGGATGCTACCAAACATGATTCAATAATACAGATATCTGTATTCACAGGAATACAAATACCTCGTTGTATGTGAATAAGAAAAAAGTGTAAGAAATCATAAGGGAAACCAATTTTTCTTTTTTTCCCTCTTTTCTCTTTTTTTTTCTTTTTTAAAACTTTCTT
>VXAC01007206.1:92754-170048 GCA_013399225.1 Rhipidura dahli
TTTTTTTTTTTTTTTTTTTTTAAAATTTTTTTTCTTTTTTTTTTTTTTTTTTTCCTAGTGAGGTTGTGAAATATTTGGAGCAAAACTCTTTAAAATATAAAAGCACATTAGATAGGAGTAAAAAGCACCTCTTACCTTCTTAAATGTAGAACTATAAATAATCTTTTTGTAATTCTTTCTTTATAAGACTCCAATCTGTTTGTTTAAGATCACTAGCAATTTTCCAAAAAGTATGTATATATTCTTGAACATGAGTGGCAGAGTCCAGGAGAGATTCTGCCCTCTCTAGAGGAGCAGTGAACACTGTGCTTTCTTCTCTTGGGTGCAACAGGGCCTCTTCTGGAAACAGAGGCAAGATGGGTTACTGTTCCAATGTCTGGCATAGAGTAAGAAGAAGAACTAACAAATAAAACTGTACACCATAGTGTCTGGACATATTTGACAGCAGTAGATGATAAGAGTCAGTGTGTTTTCTCAGTTATTTTTCAGCAAACCATTTTTCTTTGTTATGTTTCAAAGGAAGCAAGCAAGCTTGGTCCAAAGACTGAGATTTACTATATTTAGTTCTTGGTAAAAATGTGAAGTTATTTATTTTGAGATATTCCTATATTTGAGAGTACTTGAAAAAATAATATCAAATGAGTTGTGTTGTTTTAAGAATGGCTTGTGACTTCCATAATTGTAGCACGTGTTGTTGCAAAACCCACTCTGGGCCAAAAAACAAGTGATCATGCCTTGGAAAAAGTGAAAACAGAAAGTACCTTACCCCAGTTCTTGGCCCAGTTTGGATCCTCTTTTTGAACACCATACACATAATTCATTTTTCAGTATGATTTGAAAACTTAGCAGCCATGAGTGATTTCTTTCTTCATGTTTACTCCTGTAATCTCATCCATTGTTTTTGCTCACTAGAATTTTTCTCTCTCTACTTTTTCATTCTTCACTCTCCATCTAAATAAACATTTTTTTATTGGTGAAATAATATCCAGTTTTCCTCTGGGAAAAGAGGTGCTGCAAATAAAATATGTTCTGGAATTTCAGGATATGAAAGCTTTTCAGCTCATTCTTCCTTAGAGGTCTGTAGCTATAGGGAAGCTGTGTTGAGTAGTGTAAATCTGTGGTCTCACAGCTACATCTAGCACAGCTTAGTGTGGAGTTCCTCTTTTTCCCTTGGCACTTACCCACAGGGGAGGGAATACAGTATGTAATTATGATTCCCTGTTAATTCTGCAGTATGAAATAACTGAGAAATTTCAATTAATATCTTCTCTTTTTTTTGCTTTATTCTGTAGTTAACTGTGCCCAGTGCAGTGTAACACAGCAGAATCACCTCATCCTTAGAAGCAGTTGTCAGAAAAATATGGGCCTGCCTGGTAGAATGTATTAGCCCAATACATTGTCTCCATTTTATTATGAAGCTGCTGGGGAAGCTGTGATATACAGCGCTGTCATTACAGATCTATTGTTAGAAGGGCTCTACAGTCTTCTGTGCACTGCCATTAATTTATAGCAGTAAACAATATGTAGCCCTCCAACTGCAGCAAAGCAGAATCTTTTAATGAGGTGGATGTTATTACCACAATAAATCAGCGCATTCGTGTAATGTATAATTCAATGTGTGTATTCCCACTGTAACTTCTCTGAGTAAGCTGATAGTGTATCATTGTCAGTGCACAGCTCCACTGTTCCTTTTTTTTTTTTTTCTCCTTCTAAGCTTTTTTCATTTGGGGACTTTTTTTTATTCGCTTGCAAATAAATGTGACACGTCTTGATAGTTGTCCTGTTGCAGGCTTCAGAAACCAACTGTAACAATAACAGCTAAAATCAATACTGTGGATTCTGGCTATATAGATCTCCACATGATACCTTTTTTTTTTTTTTATTTTTTGAAAAGAGAATGAAATCAATTCTAATTGGGTTTAGCTTTATATTCAAGGAATGTAATTCTATAACTATTGATTTGGGCTATACTCATTTGGAGAGTAATAATAGAGGCAGATAAAGGGGATACATAAAATGTTACAGAACCATACAGCACAACACTGTTCCTATTTTTAATTTATATAATTTGTCTACCAATGACCTTCTTTCTTCTTTTTCTCCCTCAAGCATATCTGAGCCTTTAGGGAAAATCAGTACAGATGGAGAGTCCAAAATGGTTCCTGTAACAAAGAGACTTCTTGGAGTCAGTTTCATACTTCCCTGGAATAAATTTGCTAAATTAGATAAAAATCCTTTTATACAGGAACAACTTCTTTTAAAGGGTTATATTTCAAATTAGTGAACTGCAAAAATAGTAATTAACCTAAGATGTTTTTCTTTATCCTGCTGCAATGTGAAAGCTGCTCTAAGTAAAAAACATAAGATTAGATTTTAGGTCACTCAAAGATCTAATCTGCTCTAGAGGAGAAAATACTTCGAAGCTTGTAAGCCAAATTTCACGTGAGCTGCAAAGAAGCAGTTACTTGAATAATCATCATCTCAGTAGCACACATAGTTTTTCACTTGAACTCTGCTTGAATTGAAGATTATGTTACTTATACTTTTGCTCAAGGACTTTTAGTTTTTCCTCACCTTCTAGTGTTGTCTTAAGTATATTTATTCTTGGAGAAAGAAGGAGATATTGTTTCATGTTTATTCTTTGCTTTTATTTGAGTGCACCCATTGTCTGTACAGATGAGCATAATTTACATTAATAACATACTAACAGTGGCTCAGTCTGTATACAAAATTTTACTGCATACATATTTTGCATTTGTATCCAAAGATATTTTAGAACTCTTACTTCATTTTGCTTGTGGAATTGCTAAATTCACTTTTGTGTTTCTCAGTGATTTGTGTGACCTATACTCATGTTTTTTCAAATCATTTATGTAAAAGTCAGTTGAGGAAATGCACAGCTCTGGATAACAAAATATTATGTTTCCTACTTTTAAATAAATCTCTGGGTGTTTATATCCTAGGTAAGCACTGAACAAAGAATAATAGCATAGGTGAAAGTGTGATAGACATTTTTAGTCATAGATACATTGTTTCTTTTATATCAATGTTTTTATACAGAAATTCTGATCTTTCATTTGTCTATTTCAAAGGTTAAAATCTTGTGAATTAAGTAAAGCTTGGCTTGAGATGGTAAATAGAAAGCATAGAAGCAAGAATAGTATTATCAAAATTCCAAATCCACTCTTAATATTCTACCACCCCATCAATCACTACTTTTTTCTCAAAAAATATATCCAAAACAATGTTTCCCGATGTTGCTTACTTTTTGCGTAATAGTGTATCCAACATGCACACATATCCACAGGCACCCAAGTTAAACAACACTTTGTCCCAGACATTCCACTGTGAATTGGATGGAGTCAGTGACTTGAATCAGCAGTAAATGAAGCCTTTATTACTGCAGAAGAGATTTTTCCAAGCAGCCATGTGTGTGCATGGAATCCTGGTTCCAAGCACACAAATCTCCTCCGGCGCTTACAGAAACCAACATCTGCTTTGCAAAGCACCAAGCCCCATCTTCTCCATGCATGCCAGTAGTCCTGGTTACTAAAAAGAGCAGGGGGAGAATGATGTGATTGTATTCACATTATCTTTATTTGCTTAATGAGTTTATTTTTGCCAATCTTGCAGCCTATTGGAGCTTTGAACCCAAAGAGAGCAGCGTTCTTTGCTGAGAGATACGAATCGTGGGAAGACGATCAGGTCCCAAAATTTCACTATGGCACCCATTATTCAACAGCAAGTTTTGCACTCACATGGTTGTTAAGGATTGTAAGTATATATTTTAAAAATGTTTTTCCTTTAAATGATTATGAAAGCAACAAATACCTAAACCGAAACTGAATGGTATATGAGAGTACTGAAATTTTCTAGTAATGGTAATCAGTAGTGTAGGAAAAATGTGGTCCAAAGTTCAAGCAGAAAGTTTTCATTTTTATGGTACAGCCTTTTTCAAATCCTTTTTTCAAAGACTTTCTCCTTAAAAGTTACCTATTAGTGCACATGTGTCTTTAAACATGGTTAACTTTCCTTCATTGCATATTTTCTGACTGAACCAAGTACCAAGCATTTGTGTTTCTTAATTAATGTATTTAAATTTCCCCTCCTAATGAGCGTGAGTTGGTTTCTGATGATCATGAAGTTCTGTGGTGTAAATAATTAATTTTTAAAAATCTGCTACAATATATATGGATTACTTTGAGCTGCTACCTATTGATAATGTATTGGTTAAACAATACATTTTTCAATAAAATTGAAAGGCAGTTTATCTCCTAGGTAGTAATTTCTTTGGGAAAGCATTAGCAGCACATCATTAATTAAAGCTTGTTAGAATGTACAAGCATACATAAATCCTTGAAGTAATTTATAGTGCTTAGCTAATTTCAAGCAATTATCCCCTAATATGTGCTTAAGTGTTCTTTAACTACGAGGAGGCTTTTAAATCTTCCAAACATTTTCCTAAATCATAAATTATATATGAAACAATAACAGTCCTAAAGCTCTCAAGTATTGAATGCTACCTTTTATGTTAACAGATCACCTTAAACAAAGTAAAACACATATTATTTTTGTTACGTGCTGGTTTAATAAATATCACAGATATCTGAGCTTTTTCATGTTACTGAGAGCAATTTGTGGCACAACTGACTGTTGTTTCTACTTCAGCCTTTGAGTATATTCTTTTGGTTTTATTTGCTTTTCTTTATCTGAGTATGTATGCATGGAGTAAGAAATAAAAAAGCATTTATTGAACAAACAAGCATCAATTTCTATTTCTCATTTTAAATAATAGAATTGAGCCTTTGCTATTAATTATGTGTCCGCCAGAAAATATCATCATTCACAACCAGAGCGCAAAAGAATATTAAATTCCTTGTTTTACCCTGCAATTTCGGAAGAGATGCTTTGTTGTTTTTAATGAATCTTTTTACGTGTGTTTAGGAACCCTTCACAACACTGTTCCTAAATCTACAAGGTGGGAAGTTTGATCATGCAGACAGGACTTTTTCCTCTATTTCAAGAGCGTGGCGCAACAGTCAGCGTGACACTTCTGACATTAAGGTAAAACACTTCCTGGAAGGTAGTAACGTGTTCTGTACTGCATCTATCTTTATTGCAGCTGGGAGTATAGGATGGAAGGAAGAAAACTGGGAGCTATCCCACCATTTGGGGAAAGATGCGAGACAGGTGACAGACACATGGTTTTACTTCTGTCAGAATATTTCAATGAATTCCTTTGTAAAACTGTAGAAAACATATATAGCCCTGAGACTGAAATATTTTTAACTGGGGGGGAAAACAAAGGAGACAAAGATGCTGGCAGTGGTGGGAAAGGTCAAATCCAAGAAGGTAGATTAATGTCAGAGTTGGCTTTTTGTAATGGAAGGAAGAAAAGTGCAGTGTGAAGAAAATCAGGGGTGAGCTCAAGGATGTCATGCGACCAGCAAGAGACCTAAGTGACACAAAATCATTCACTCATATTCATGGTGAGCAGACAATTTAGGAAAGAGTTGATCTGCAAATTAATGGAATGCAGAAATTGTCAACTGACAGTGTTGAAGAAGAGATATCTTTCTTGCATCTGTGAGTCCCCACCAATAGAATCAATGGCAATCAGTGACTAGTGGAATTAACACCACTTAGAAACAGATGAAACTGGGAAAGAAGAGTTTAGAAAATACAAACACATTAGATTTTTTTCAAATTAATTGGTCATTATGGGCTTAATTTCCTTGTAACCCGCAAAACCGGCAGACGGTATTTCAGAGTGCTTTTTTAGGGATGTTTTGAGAAATGGAGGAGGAGAAAGATATCAGTAGTGGACAAATCAAATATTTAATACAGGGAAAAAAAAAGGGAGCCAAGAAATGATGAGGTGAGTTTAACTACAATTCACAGAAAAATACTTAGGCAAATAATCAGACTATGTTTAAGTGCCAGGAAGATAGCTTGGAGACAAGCAAATGAAACACATGTTTATCAAGAAGAGATTATGTCAAAGCAATCACAGTTTCCGATGAGAAAAGGTAACAGACCTTATGAGCAGAGAAGAAGCAGATGATGATCTTATTTTTTTACATTGTCTTATGAGTGAGCTGGGATTACTCTGTCTAAAAGAATCCACCGTGTTTGGAGAATAGCTACCAGCAGTTCATTATTAAAATTGAAAGATGTACTGAGTGGAATTCTTCTTGATAATAACAGGTTTGGCCTCAATTTTCATTGATATTAGATTGGAAGGTACTGAAAGTGTAGTGAAATGGGTAGTGTTTCTTGTAGAAGGGAAAAATGATTTTAGAAAAGTGTTAGGTGAAGTTTATTCAGGGAGAGTGAAAATTGTAATTTGCATGCAGGTTCTCATACAGTTATAACACAAGGAACAATCTACTGTGAAAAAAGAAAAATATTTAGGGTTCAAGTACGTCACCAGTGCATGTGAATTAACAGTATTATGGTATAGCAAAAGGTGAGTAACATTTCATGGAAGATGCATCAACAGGACATAATGAATCTTTCAAAATGTGTGACAAAAATCTTCACCTTTTTCCCAGCTTTGATAAGGCCTTAGTTGGAATATTACACCCATAGTTTTGGGCTGGTTGGAGAGAATCCACATGGGAACAATGATAGCAATGCAAGGTCTTGAAAATAAAATGCAGTGGAAGACTGAGTAGCTGTGCTTATTTTTCTTCTAAAGCAGAGCAGATTGAGGAGGAACTTGTGTCCTTCTGTTACATAGAGAGTCCTGCAAGGAAAGAAAAGGAAAACAATCTCTGCTGCCCATGCTGGACAGGATAGGAATTAATGGTCTTAAATCTGAGGGAGATATTGGTTAGAATCAAAGTAACCTTCCTAACAGAAAAACAAAAGCAATGAGTGTTTCCCTGGCAATCAGTGTAGGCAGGGGTTTTCAGAAATGCTTAGGTAACTTTTGGAAATGACATATGTGCAAGCTGGTACTGCCTTTAAAGGCACCCCTTCTGTTATGGATGATCTCTTGGAGTTGCTTACAGCTTCCTGAGACTGTGAATTGCTATGAATTACGTGATGCTGCTGTGAAGCATCCAAGTGAGTATTGAGATTGACTAGGGGAGTCTGTTTGTGAGACTGGATGAGCAACCAGGAAGGGAGATGAGATGAGATTTCCATAGGGCATGTTCAAAGAATTAGAAAGGAAGATGTTTGAATGTTTCCATCTTCACTGGAAATACCTGTATCCCTATATTTCATTACAGCTGTGAAAAGCAGGTATCCTGCTACTTGGTGCTCTACCCTACAAGTGTTTGTGAAACACATGACTAAAGTATCCCACGTGCCTCTAGAAATGTTCTACGTGCACAAGTGCAATGTTTTAGCCTCCTGTTGCTTGAATGTGTTCAGTTGACTCTTTCATGGAAGAGCCTGAACAAAGCAGGGCACATAATGGAGCTCCTGTAGTTATTAGCAAGTAGAGGCGCAAAGGAAAAAGAAGGGTTGGTTCCTCTTCCAGCTGAAAAAAATGGTGACATTTAGAACCATTGAGCTGATTACAAGAAATGACTTCCTGTGTGGAATGCAGTTATTGATGCTGCTGTCCTAAGACTATTGTTAACCTCAGTTGGAAGCACTGTATGTTACAGGGAGGACTAACATGAGCTGGCTTTGGAAAGAACTCTTGCTGGCTGGTACCACTTCAGCAGAGAAAGCTGAAGCATATGTGTGGTCACAGCCAATCTGTGTCAATATCCTGGGAAAGCCTTGGATTGATGATCAAAGCATGAAACCAATCCTCCTCTGCAGAATAACCTTTGCTTGAACTTTGCAAATGTTGATTTCAAGAGGTGATATGTTGCATAAAATTCAATTTCCTAGTTTTCCCTATCCATTTGTTTGAGCAATGTAAATTTAAAAGCCTTTGGAAATTTGCTGGTGTCTCGCTACCACTCTGTCATTTACTAACTAGCCCAGGACTGGTGCCTTTAAGTAATTAACCATGTGTTTTTAGGTTAAATCTGCACTAAAGAATACTGAATGTATTTCAATTCTGTGGGAGTACCACTTGGTATTTTTTAAGTACTGTATAAGCGTGACCATTAACTCAATTACTTCTTAATTTACATGATTGGTGCAAGCAATCCTGGTTATTTTTGGTAATACCACAGAAAAGGCAAACCTGGCTAGCCTGGCAGTATTTGCCTGTACTTGTTGAGATGCAGTTGTTCCTTTTGGTTTGGCAGCTAACCTGTTGCAACACGTTTATTTCTCATTACATTTACAACAGCATAATTGCAACCCATGTTGCATTTTGCATGTGTGTTCCCTTTTTCCACTGTGGTAGTTTGCTGATTGTTTTTGGTTTTGTTTTTGTTTTTTTTTTTGTTAGTATCATATATACAGATTTCAAAATCATCTGAAATCCTCTTTCTGTCCTCCAAACTGCTGTTTTGCCTTCTTAGTGTCATCTGGAATTTTACTTCTGTACCTTCTGCTCCAGGCCATAAATGAGATTATTGACTGGTATTAAGAGCAGGGCAGACTCCATTACCATGTCCTCCCAGTCTGACAGTGAGCTATTGATAACTGCTCCTGGAATATGGATTTCCAGCTTGGCTACCCACACGTTATTGTAACCCAATCTCATCTCCATTCCTCTAGTTTGCTCACAGGAATGTCATGGGAGACTGAGGCAGCCTCAGAGGTCTTTCTCAAAAGTGAAGCAACACCTTGCTGCTTTTTCTTTCACCATCCACTACTGCAGCTTCCTTTTGGAAAGAAAATTAGATTGGTTTAATGTAATTGATTCTTTAAACAGTTGTTAACCAAGCTACAGTCACTAGTATGGAGTTATGTACTATTCCTCATGTCTTTTCCTCTGCTGCTTTGTGTTTGTTTCTTTTTCATGTGCTTTAAGTTGCTTTTGGTAAATGTGATTAGTTTTGTTCAAAAAGAGATGCTAGAAGACCGTAAGATTAAAGAAAACATTAGTAAACTCTGATTACACTGTTCTAAATTGTTCCACCATGAAATGGACACTAATTTGTGAAATCTTGTGATATGACACAAGTCAGTGACAGCTGCTGTAAGGCTGGGGGGATGGTACTGAATAGCTGAGTTCATATCTCATACAGGTGTGTCTGGCCAGTTATGATCCTCATAGTGTAAAACAGCTGAATTTCAGGTACAGAAATGCTGTTTGGGCAAGTTAACTATATTGTAAAGCTCATTAGCATCCCATAATTTTAGACAGTTTTTCTTTAAATCCAACTTCATGTTTGAAGTCTCAGAAGTTACAGGATTAAAGTTGCTGTCAAACTGGCAACCTGACCTTTGTAGAGGAGAAATTTCATGTCATAGTAGTCACAAAAAGAGCAATGACCAGCAAAATTCAGAAGCAAGTACCTAGAAATTCAGATTTTTAGCCATAAACTCCATGTCTGGTGCAGTAAAACTTTTAACATATTCAGGAATCAGATCTTTGGCTTTCATGAAAGATTTGGTTCTTTGTAAAATTGTGCCAACATCCATAACAGGAAAATACTTCTCTGAGTTTTAAAAAACATTAAAAAATATTCTAGGTTTGGTCAGATCTGTTATGGTAATCTTTGGGAATTGCAGTAGTTCAAAATGCAAAAGTCTGGGTGTGTGGATCAGAAAGTTCCATCTAATACCTGTGATCTGCTTCTTTTATAGCCAGCCATGAATGTATTGAAAATGAAGCAAATAGTTTTAATATCTGCTCTGAACTCCTTGTGTAGCTGTTTAAATAACAAATTTGGAGTAAGTTATGGACAAGTTTGCTGAAGTCCAAAGAAGAAGGAATGTAGTTATACATGCAACTTTTTCCTCTTTCTCTTTGAAGTCAATCTGAATTACCTAGTATATGAGTATGGTCAATAAATATCATAGAATACTTTTATTTAGATTCTAAGAAAAAAGTAATATAATTATATATATATATATATATATGAATATGTACATACATATATAAATAGAGAGAGTAACAGGATTTAAAGTGCCTTAAAGATGCAGGTTTTTATCCAATGTGATATTGACTCCATAAAATCAATTTATTGATCAATAATGCATCAACTCTTAATTGTGGTTATCATATATTTCATTAATCTACTAAATACATATCTGGACATTTTATAATTCTCTTTGCTTAGCTGTGAATCACTGACAGTTTTAATGTTTATCTCAAACTAGGAAATGTTTGAAGTATAATCACTTAGAACTGTAACAGCGTGGTTAAACATTGACAGAATTAATTTCTTCATTAATTACCTTTAGAATTTTAATGGAAACCTGCCAAAGTATTTTTCTTACAAGTTGGCAGGGTTTCAGGCAGTGTCTTGAGACAATTTCTTAGTTGACAATTTCTTTGTGAGAAATAATACACATGTAGCAGATGGAGGGAAACTCATGGGGACTTAGAAATCGTACTTCCCAACAGTCTTGAAAATAATTTTATTGAAGTGTGATGAGAAAATGAGATTTGAGTAAATTTAATAGATGAGTATATATTTCTTGAATGCCATTGAAGGTCCCTAACAGAAGAAATAAAATGTGGCAATATGAATGAAAGTCTAGACTTCTCATATGCATTTTTATTATTCTGTTTGACAGGTTATATATAGGCTTAATATTGCTTAATATGATTGTGAAATAATTTAGTTTGAGAATTTGGTATCTTATAAATGTTTTAATATGATTAGGGATGTGTCATTGTTTCTAGACACCTTTGGAGATCATATAACCCTGCTTCAAAATGCATCAGTTATTTTCTAAACAAAATGAAAAATAACATTTAATTGCATTAATAAAATGAAGTATCTTACATTAATTTGTTGTGCATGGTGGCATATATGAAAATAATTTACCAGTGTTAAACTGACATTCTGTTTAAATTGTGTGTTTGTAAAAAAATACTTTTAGTGTTTTTTCCTAAGGAATCACTGTTTCCACGTGTTACAGGGCAATTTTTGCTAGTGAAAAATTGTACTTTACTTACATGCAGAATTTTATAAACGTTTTCATAAGAATCCTGATATGGCAGGTTGGGGTTTTTTTTAAGTAAATACTGTGTGTTAGATTCATATTGATGTTGACTGTGAGCTCCTTCGTCAGCTGTAATGAAAAGCAAGGCAGAAGGACTGAAGTCCTGCTTATCATGAGGATGTCTTGTCTCTGCCTTGTAGAAATGGTGAATTCCAGCACAGACATTTCAGAAAGTAATTTTCAAACACAATAGGCCTAAAGCAAGAGCTTCAACAAATTGTAGAGATGATTTGCTTTTTTTCTGTGAAATATAAACAAAAGATACGTGGGTGAGTGTTACCATTTCTGTGCATGTGCTGAGTGTGGAAAATTTCAGAACTCCTGTCAGTGGAGACCACCAAAATTTTCAGTTGGAAGAGAAGACCTCCTGAGGGAGCAAATCTAAAGTGACTGGAATCCTTTAGCTTGCAAAAAGAGACTCCTGAGGAAGAGCATGATGATAGTGCAGGTCTATAGTACCCAGAAGGCTGCACAGGAGAGCTAATAAGGATCGAACATTTTCTGGGTTTCACAAAATGGGCATTAGGACCATCCACTGGAGCTGTCAGGAAGCAGTTTTAAAACAGCCAGAGGAAAACACGTGTAGACAAAACTACAGTGTGGAACCCATGCTCAGATCAGAACCATGGATTAAGTCCAAACCATTTAGCTGTCAGAAGCTGACAGAATATTCATGCAAAGGCTGTGTTTGCCCCCTGTTAGTCCTGTCCTTGCCACTGTTCCTAGTGACACATTAAAGGACTCTTCATTCTGCCCTCTCATGTCTGGTCCTGCATCTTCAAGTGATGTTTGTTTGAAAAGATTTAGTAACTCTTTCCTCCTGCCATTTAAAACAAGCAAAAAGTGCACTCAATGGTTTTTTTAACTTTCTTGTGTGTCCAGGAAGTTCTGTCATTTTTGGAGTTGCACATATGGATCAGTCAGCATCTGCTGTCTTAGTGTCAGTCAGTGCAAGTGATGTGAAGATTTTAAGAAAAAAGAAGACCCCAGAAACAGAGTTGAGAAGGACTGTTAAGGACTGCAGTTACTAAATACATTAAAAATATTTGTTAACTTGTTAAAAATTAATAATTTTTTATCAGATTGTTTTGCTGGTTTTAGGAAAAACTGTTTTCCTTTAACTATTGTTGTAAGTTTCATCCATATAAAGCCCCTGTGAATGAGTTTTAAATACAGCTCATTTCCAATGGCCACATGCATCTGTTTGCACTCCCTTTTTCTGTGGGTAAATGCTAGCACATGGCCAAGAGAAGAAAATCACATAATAAAGAAGCTCCTTTTGTATAAATGTGTCATAATGGTGACAGTGAAAAACTTTCTGAAAACTCATTTCTGGAGTAATGAAAAGCTTTTTAGAAAGTTTCTAATAGTCAAACTAGTAGAAATTACTGATAATTTTGAAGTTTCCAGCATATTGTTTCTGTGTAACCTAATGGAAACAATGTGTTCTAGAAAGCCAAATGTTTTCTGATCTTGAAAGAAAATAATGAATAGCTGTACAGATATATATTTGAAGAAGAAATAAAAGCATTGGTAACATATGTAATGAGCTTGTATTTTAAGTGTTCAGAACCAGGGTATGGTTTCATATTTGTGGTGCATGCTGCTGCCAAATTAATAGCCCAGTGTCTCTGCTTTTTCTTTGCTGGTTTCTGTGATGATAAAAACTACAGCAACTTTAGTGTTACTTTTTGTTTTACAAACTTTATTTTTTACAGCGTTTGTCCTTGCTACATTCTTGTTCTTTCACTTACCCAGCGAAATACTTTCAAATCTCTTTTCTATCAACTCCTTGTTGAGCATTTGGTACAGAAGCTCGTTTTTACCCTGCCTAGTTAATTAAGGGGACTGTAAACAAAAAGATGTACAATTCAAAGGCAAGCAGTGTTTCACACAAGGATGGAGGTGATAATAGCTTAATTCCTGCTTGATCTTTCCTGTCTTTGCCCTGGCCACTCAGGCCTGACCTTGTCCGCAATCTGATGACCTCCTTATTGCGCTCAGCCCTCTGGAAAGCTGCTCATGCCATGGCTGGCCCTGAGGGGCTATCGGGGAGACCACTGAGCCATTGACCCATGGCAAGACTGCATTTCAGGTCTGATCTGCTGAGCTGCTGGTGTGGCTGCATCCTCCACCACTGCAAACAAAGACACTGGGGCAGTCTGGTTTTCTTTCCTCACTTCTCAAGTGGCCTGCAGCTTGCACTTGCTGTATGGAAGGCCAATTTTACACTACTCATTTGCTATGAAATACACTTCCTGAAGCAATTACGTGTATTGATCCTTTCTTTACAAAGGAAGTAAATTCTCTAATTTAGTGGCTCAATTTTTCTAAATCCATCAAATTGCCAGGTTTATTGGGTGTATTTAAGTCTCAACATCAAGTTCCACCAAAAAAAAACCACTCAACCCAAACCCAAACAACCAACCTACCTTTAAAATACAGGGCAGAAATGTGTCTGTTATGTCTTTATGGGCTTTTTCTGTTAAGTGTTATACCTGGACTTTGCAGATATTTTTATAAAACTGTAGAACATAAGGTTCTAATCCCATTTACTCAGATAAACTTATGTATTACCTACTGTGTATTTTATAAAATGCATGAAGTTGCAGGTTTGTTTGCAAAACAAGGAAACCATCCACTTATCCAGAAGAAAATCCTTATGGTTTTGAGCTTAATTTTCCTACTTAGTGCACTGCGTTCCATTCTGCACTAGAATGTATCATTTTCTGCTTCATAAAATGTTTGTTTAGCCATCTATTACTTAGTTTTTCTGAGAATTCCTATGCTGTTTGCCCTTACATATTTTTCCTCAGCTGTGATAGCTGTGCCAGCAGAGGTGCCAGAGCAGGCCAGCCAGGGAGGTGTTAATGCTGAGTTCCAGTCCTGTTCAGCACAGGCCTGGAGAGCACACTTGTCCTGACAAGCAATTTCATGCAGACCTTGTAACCATGTGAAATCCCTTCCTTTTTTTCTCTTGTGTGTAAAATTTCATGTGGTTCTTCCTTGTATTTTATAGACTGGACATGTAATTGAGTTAGTGACCTTTACACGAAAGAAAAATATTGACCCAATTCATCTTTGTGGGGCTTTTTTTTGTTTGTTTGTTTGGTTTTGTTTTGGTTTGTTTTGGTTTGGGTTTTTTTTGGGGAAGTTTTTTTTTGTTGTTGTTGATTTTTTAATGGAACATGTGGCATAACTCCAGGTATTTTATAATTTACAAAAAAATTATTTCTGGGCATTGAACGATCATAGATAATAGCCTAAACATTAAGTCCTTACAGCCTTTACATTAAAGATAATAAGAATATAACTGGGTTTCACACCTTTGTAATTAATATCCATGGTGCTAGTTTTACCCCAACTGCACACTGCCATTTATGCATTAGCACTTTAAAATGTATATTGTATTAAAATGTGAAAGAATCCTTTTTCCACAACTTTCTAACATCATTGATTGTACTTTTCCACTAAATATTATCCGTACCATGTGATGTTCATTACTTTGGTTTTATAGGTTTCTCTGTGCATAATATGCAACCAAAACCAGTGTTCTGATGTTTTTGTTTTACAGCCTGTTGTGTCTCAGTTCTTTGTCATGTTAAAAGCATGCTAAGGGTTCATCATATCTACAGGTCTGAATTTTAGCAAGTACAAAAGGGGGATTTCTCCCTTCAAGGGAAGGAGGAGGATGTCTGCAGGAGGATTTTGTATATTCTCTTAGCTTAATTCCATTCTAATAATTACTTTTTTAATGTGACACAGTGCATCCTTTGACAGAATTTATAACATGGCATTGTTCTTCATTTATCTACAGGAATTGATTCCTGAATTTTATTACCTCCCAGAGATATTTGTCAACAGCAACAATTACAATCTGGGAGTGATGGATGATGGAACAGTGGTGTCTGATGTTGAACTTCCACCATGGGCCAAAACCCCAGAAGAATTTGTTCGCATAAACAGGCTGGTAAGACAGCTCTCTTCTGTTGTCCAGTCACTTCTGTCTTGCAAGATCCTTCTGAAATAATTTGGATCTTTTCCTGCAATATATATTTGTGATTTATATAGGACTGTGTCTGAAATTATCTAAAGATACAGATTTACAAATGTAGAAAGAAAAATGGAATATAGTACTGCTCATTTTTTAGAGATGCTCAAAAAAGTTTGAGCGTGGTCTAAATGTGTAGGAGATCTTACCCTATTTCTATGTCAGCTCTTGTGGGTCTAAAGAGCTAATAAAATCATCACTTTACAGAAGGTTTGAAAAAGCTTGTTAGTCATAAAAATATTTGTCACTCTGATGAGTTAAATGTGATTTTGAGGTTTCTTAATTTTAGTGTTTGTTTAACTCCAAAGATCAGTGAATGTCTCAGAAAAGAAGGCTGCATTTTAAATATTCTGTCACCTTTTCCACTTCTTCCATTAAAGTGATATTTTTCGGAGCCCTTTTTACAAGGAAATGAAACTAAATTCTTCTTTGCCTGCTTCATTCCCCAAACCTGTATTACTGTTCTCTTCCCTGTTTTGGAAAAATGCAGTTGTTAGCACTCCCTGTCTTCACTGTGCCCTCTGGGCAGTGCAGTGAATTACAGAATAACCCTCACACTGTCATTGGTGGTGTTTTAGCACATTCTCGAGAGCTATGTTAGGCTCTTCTCAAAATGAAACAATTCTGCTTTGGTGGCATTCTGAAATAAAAACCAGAAGCTTTTCCTAGCAAATCTTGAGAAATGAGGCTGCATTTTTCATGTGGTAGCCAGCTAACTGGGAAATACTGAATTAAGGCATGGAAACTTGCACACACCTTTCAGATACCAGGCTTATCAGGATAACATCCTGGTTGGGAAACGGGAGTTGAAAAGGTTCTGCTGTTGGTGGCACGTCAGGCTTCATAAAATTGCAGAACCTTCACATAGGAAGAAACCTGTGGTTCAGAAGTTAATTAGAAGGCTTTACACTGCACTTTTACTGGTGACATGATACCATGGCTTTCAGAAATGCTACGTGGCCTAGATTCCTGCAGGCAGTTGTAGGTGCACCATAATAGTCATGAAGAATGTTGGGTGGATTTAGTGTTTTCCCTCATCCATATGTACGTGTAAATTTTATTTAAATGAGGTCTGAAATACAGTAGCATTTAGCAGGACTACTTGGCAAACCAGATTGAAATACAGCTTTTGATCTCACAGTTGTGGTGCTGGGTGATGGGCAAGGGAGGTAGCCTGACGCCTCTGTGAGCTTGGCATATGCTGGTGCTTCAGGATAACCTGGGGAATGCAAAGCTGTGTTCTTGAGCAGGCCTGTCAGAGGCAGATGGTGGCCTTGATCTCCCACTACTCTGTTATTATTTTAGTTTTTTGCATTAAAAGATACTTTTATTCTATTAATTATAGATCTGGCTTTCCCCACTGTGAAGTTATTCTCAATTTCCCACTTCCTCCTAAGATGTTAGCTCTTAATTTTCCTTGCCTAATTTTGAGCCTTGTGCCAGGTTTTTCTCACCTTCACCTCTCTGTGAGCTCTGACCTACCGTTCCCTCATTCTTCCTTCATTTCCCAATTTGCTACTTGTCTGCCTTTCTTGTAGCTTGCTTTGAAATCTCTCACTTGTGCAATATTCTCAGCATTTTTTAAATATTAATTGGACAGAAGAAATTCTGATTTTGTTTTTAAGGCTTAAGCTAATTACGAAAGTAAGAAATAATTTATCAAGTGCTGGTATTAAAGTGTGCCAGACACCATCAAAATGATGTCCAGTGTTACCAAAAGGGTAGGACCTACAACTGTAGGTCCCTGATATGTTTCTGTAATCCAGATACCAAGTTTTGGTTGGTCTGGTAGCGTTAAGTTAAACCTCTGTGCCAGTGAATTACATTAACTGCTTCTGTGTGACATAGTTAAACTTACCTGGTGGTGGTGGGCCTGGCTGGTGTGGATGATGCCCTCTGTAATCTGCCATTTTTGCAGTGGGATAACCCTGACAAAATTGCACGCAAATATTAAATGGCTTTTCCTTGTTAATGCTTGGTGTATTGGATATCATCAGCATCAAATCAGCATTGTTTTAAGTAGAATAGGTGTGTTTAGAAGAAGGATTAAAGCACTGATATGATCAAGAAAAGCTTGCTGCAATGTGGCATGGGCTGATGTATTCAGCTAATATTTTCCTGCTGCCTCCTAAATAGTGATTACAGTATTCCAAGTGCTCATTTGGTAAGCTATGACACACAGATATTTTTTTTTCCCTTTTCATTTGAGTTTACCTCTTTAAGTCCCCAGATCTTATACAATGATTGGAGCTCATGAAATGCATACTACTTTGATCTGTGACCTTTTTGTGGTGCTAATCGGGTTCCTGATATCATTATACCTTGCTCATTAATCATATTTCCTGCAACCCGTCAGGCAACCAGACAGCCCAAGCCCCTGTTTGCAGCCTCGTGTTGGCAGGTTTCTGCTTTTCCAGATTATTGCAGTGTGATACTTTGGCTTCTCATAACCAGCCCCACATCAAGCTGTGTGCTACAATTAAAGTCAGATGGTCCTCAGGTTGAGCAGGGATATTCTGTTGCAGCTGTCTGTCTTTCTGGAACAGAGCAGCACGGGGAACAGATGATATGTAGGACAGTGTATAATAACAGCTTGTACAGTACTGGGTCAATAGCAGGGGTTCAGAGCATTAATTGACAGGCTGGTGGCTGATTTAAAAGTGATTTCCAACCTATTTTTAATTCTATAAAGTGTGTATTTTAATTGAAGTAGGTCGTTGCATTTCCTCTGTGTTTGCTCCGAGACAAAAAGCAGAATGGTGTATAATTAAAACTGGATTTTGATTGATGGAATGTCATCATCAGCTAAATGGTAGCATCAGGATGTCATTCTAAGCAATACAAAGAGCTCCAAAGAGTGTCTATTGCCTCTGCAAATAGCTGGTACTTTGTATCAGTCAGTGATAGTACAATATTTTATAATTGTATGGATCAGCGGGGGTAGGGTATTTTTGTCTGAGACAGCCAGATTTTGATGGAAAAAGTGACTGTTTTTACCATTCTGAAACCCTATTTTATACCTCTAAAGCTCAGGCATACCTTATTTAGTGCCATGAAATAACTTCTAAGATATCAGAAAATACTTTTCAGTTTATGCAGGTGCAGTTAACAATCACTGTATTATTGTGTAAATCCATCATTTTATAAATATGTGTGTAATAAGAATTATAGTATTAGCTTAATAAGACTAAAAAACCCACAGACTTTTAAACAGGATAAAATTGTAATTCCTTCCCCCAACAAACCAAAAAAATCCCAAATGCAACATGCTGCTGCATCCTTACTTTACTGTTTCCAAATTGTGGTATCTTTAGGCTTTCAGTATGTGAGCAAAGGGGAGGATGCTGACTTCATCTGATATCTAATAAAAAGAAAATGCCAAACAACTTTTGGTTTTCCCATGCTTCTGAGGGACCTACAGGAAATAGGAATGGGAAGTAAACTTGGGAGAATATAAAGAGATAGATGCTTAGATGTGGTTAGGATACAGGAGTCCTAAACAAAACCCACAGCAGTAGTTGTTGGAGACAGAAACAGACATAACCTTTAAAACTTCGATTTTTGTGGCATCTTTTCTTGGCTTCACAGTCTTACTTATGTTAGGTGCTCTCCTTTTGAACAGTTTTCTTTTTTAAAAATTTAATTTCATGTGTTAGGGATAGTTACCCATTCAAGATGATAGAAATTTTAAATGCCCTTCATATCATGCATGAAAAGTTAGACATTCACAAAGACCAAGTGAAACCCAGGGAAAGGTCCTGTGCTTCCACTGATAGGTAAGAATAGCTAAAAATCCCAATAAGGAACTTCTGTTCTGAATAATAGAGTAATCTATTTCATCCTGTCATTGAAAGTTCGATGTCTTAATTGGTAAAAATTAATTTAAAACTATTAATCAACAGATAATAACTAAATTTCACATGGCTTTGATGAGCCTCAGCTTTTTGAGAATTAGATTGCTTCAATGATAATGAAGTTGTTGAGGTCTGTCAAGACAGCTTTCCACAATATATCTCAATTTAAGTATTTTAGTGCTTTATTGCAGAGTTAGTCCTTTCATGATTAGGGGTTTATCCATTTCATTGAATGCTGGGGAAAATGCAAGACAAATTAGAAAGGTGATGAGATTACTGTGCTGGACTAAAAGTTTTGAAATTCAGTTTTCAAATAATTGAAAATGTAGTGATTGGAAGCTGGGATGCTTTCTGAAACAAATGAAATGCTTAAATATATAAAGATGCTATACACAAAAGTAACCATGGCAAGAAAAGTAAAATGGAGAGGAAGGGTAGGCTGGTCATTTGCCCTAATACAAATTTTAGTGGAGCACAATGAATCAGTGTTAAGAACCATCTAAGGTAAGAAAAATCTGCAGTGAGAATTAGAGGATCATTATCAGTCGATATGGGACATTACTTTTTAGCACAGGCACCTCCACCTTACACCAGGCTACACTGAAAAAGCAACATTCCTTGCCAACTAACACACACCAGTGCTCAGAACTGCAGGTTTTGTGAGTTGGATGAAAAAACAAAACTTGGTTTTGAAAACATGATGCTACTTTCCATGTCTTAAAACTGTTGCTGTTAGTCAAATACAGATACTGAGTTTGAAGCCTGTAACTTGGAAAGTGCTGGATTTTTTTTTGTGTTACCTTTTTTTTGTGTAATCCCTCTGTGGTATTTTTCCTGGTCCCACAGCTGTGTATTTGCAGATGTGTTACATACACATACACAATGTGATATGAGCTATGTGAATTAAGGCTCACAAGTGCAAATTACTCATAATAGATTGCTGGATTATTAGTTGTATATTCCTGATAACAGCTCATTCAGTATGTTGAAAACACTGGAGAGCAGGAAAAAAAGGTAAAATGTAAACCCGGCTTAACCATCAACATCAGAGTTGTTACCTGTGCAGCACCTACTTTGAAATTCTGGTCTTGGTGGAATTGGATATGGTGTTAAAAAACTGGAATGCAGATTGGCCTGTGTACACTGAGGGATGAAGATGCTTCCAGCAATCTGAGTTGACGTGGGATGTGTACAGAATTTGAGTGGAGAATAGAGGAGAAGGAGAATCATAGCTCTGGGAACTCCACTCAGCTTGGGGTCTTTTAGATGATTCTGTTGGCATGTTAGTGATTCGTGTAGAAGAGAAGTGATGGATCATGGTGGAAAAGAAGAGGTTGGATACCACTTCTTTCAGACTCTTCATGAAGTAGATTGAACTGTTGCTTTTATTTCTGTTTCTGATGTTTGGTGATTTCTTGTGGCTTTGCTTTGAAGATTATAATCTATGTACAAAGCAAGATTTATACAATATCCTCTGAATGTAATTTTGTAAAGCAAAAATCACTTTCATAAATTATTATAGAAAAAATAGCTTTAGAAGTAGTCTGTAACTTCGCTTCTCCTACTTTTGTTTCTATGCTATGACTGTGTGTAATACAATTAAAATGGCTATTTGTTTAAACATAAACTATTGCCAGTGACTCTTAAAGCACCATGCTACATCCATTTAATGTTTTTTCAAGATGTGACTGTGCAAAAAGGTTTGTGCAGGAAGTAAGGTTTCTTGTATCAGGTAAAAAAAAACACTTCCATCCAGAGAAGTCTCAGAAATGTAAGAGTCTAATTCCAGCCAGGAATAGTATTCTTCAGCAAAGTTGGGTGTGGAAGGTCCAGTCTGCTGTCATACTGGATTTCATAAAAGGTTGATATTGCTTAATGCTTTTGTTTCCCTCTAATCTATGGAAACAAGGCAGTTCTGGGAAGCACAGGGGCTCCACTGTGTATGCACTTAGCAGGCAGAGGAGCACAGGTGGTCTCTTAAGCAGCTGAGGAAATGCAGGCTGGTGTGTGAATGAAGCAGCAGGATTCCTCCTTTCCTCAAGAAGCGCTTCCATGACTGCAGTGTGCAGCTTTAGTGATTGTCTGGTTTTACCTTCCAGTTTTTCCATCTGGAATACCAACATTGGCTTAAAGCCATTTGCTTTGCATTTAAGTGGAGCATTGGTAAATCTGTGTTCCTGCACCACTCAGGGTCATCTCCTGCCAGCTCAGCACACAGGTGACAATTTCATCATCTGCGTTTGTGCAGGATTTTTTTCACTTTTTTAATTACTTCCTGAAAGTTAGAACCTTTGTTGTCTTTCACACAGAAACATTTGGATGCAGGCTTGAATAGAAAAAAACCTGTGTGATTGTAACCAGTCTTTGGACTTAATTAGATCATGTACAGATCTTATTATTAACATAGAAAGGGAGGGAGTGAGACTTTTGTTACCCATTTTGAAGTACCTCATTCAGATTTCATATGGAGATAAGTGTAGAATAACATTAATAATGCCAGCATAGTCACACATAGGTGAAATTGGTGCAGGTGAAAACCTAATCAGTGAGTATTCTGGAGGGAAAATAAAAAAATTGTTCAATACAAGACATTTTTGAAAAGTAGAGAGGAAATATTTCTAAGGGAATGTGATGTATGGCCTATTAGAAAAGATTCGCAAAATCTGGGAATAAAAAATGTAGACTAATTTTTCTGTGTGTACAATTGACTCCGCATGTAGAAGAATAACTTATTTTTATTGAAGTGCCATCTAAGAATTATGGCCAGAAATTCATGTTTATTTAAATCCAATTCTGTTGGAATATTGGCTTTATTAATTTTCATGTATGAATTTTTATTGATTTAATTTGTAAAGGAGACTACTATATAGAGTCAAATATATTCAAGAATATGAGGGAAGTAATGAAAAGTGAACTCAAACCATGCTTTTGAATAGAAGGGAATAATGCTGAAAGCATTCAGTTTAGGTTTCGTGATACAGCAAAATAGGCTAATACTGGGAGATGGGATTTGCATAATATGTATGATGGAATACACTGGAGAGATCCATCTGTAGGACAAAGTTAATACATAATAAAATATGTGCGATGATGTAGAGAAACTGGGTTTTTGCCTTTTCAGTGTTAACAGTAATCTAGGCAGTGGATCATCATTTGTTAGTCAAAAGCATTGATCTATTTTCTGTCCAATCCAGCTTTGTCAATAGGAAGAGAAGGCAGAGCTTTTTAAATCTGGTCTTTCCATAACAATTCCTTCTTTACATCTTGTTTGCAATTCCTACCATCTCTTTAAACTGTGTGCAAGTTACTTTATAGAAATTACAACCAAACTCTGGACTTTGAGAATGTAAATGGTGTAAAATTATTTTTAAAAAGTCCACACATGCTTGCATTTCAATAATTTCTCAAAGTGGGATTGATGCCAGACTTCCTGAATGAAGAAAATTTAATGGAATCATAGACAGTCCATCTTTGCTACTGTGGAAAAAAAAATAGTTAAAGAAGCTGTTATCGAAATTTGCTACACATTATAGTTCAAAAAATTCAAGGTATTAAATAATTCTAGCCTAATTCTCTCATCTTTAAAAAAACTCCATAACCTGTCACATTCTAAAAAATAGTTCAAATCACTTTCTAGTCATTAGGACACTATACTTTTATCTGTAATGTGTATTTCTTAGTGAAGTCTGAAACTAAACAAGGTGAGCAGGAGTGAAACTAAAAAGTACAAATAATTTAAATGAGAGCAAAATTTAACAAGAGATTAAATAGTAACGAAAGACTGGATATTTGTATAAGAGTCAAAAAGAAACAAAGCCTACACTAAAACTATGGACTTTAAAGAAAGTAATGGGAGGTGGAGATTTTCTAATGAAGAGAATTTACCACAGCAAAGATAAATATTAAAACATTGAGAAGAATGTTATGCAGTCGGAAAAGATTATAAAACATTGAATAATTACACAGTTTGAGCAGATACAGTTATTAAAAAAAGAAATCTAAAGTAGGTAAATTTGCTTTTATCCGCAAAAAGTTGATTGGAAGCAATCTAGACAATTAAATTTGCTTTCAGCTCTTTTGTTGTTTGATGCTGTAGAACTGGTGTTTGAAAGCGAGTCCGTGAGGACATTAAAGTTATTACTGTGTGAAATGAAGTGGGAAACAATTGTGCTGGAGCCACTGCCCCATTTAACAGGTGTTCACTAAATCTGTCTGTCTTTGTCTGTTCTGTGAGTGCTGTGCGTGGGCACTCCCTGTGAACGGGGTTCTGAGGGATACTGCTGAAAATGTACTAAGGATTTTTATAACCTTGGAAAAATTGCATCACGAGCTCAGTAGTGGTAAGGGAGGAAAAAAGAGTTTGAAAGAGATGGCAGTTTCTTACTCCATTTACTGAAACTTAAGGTCTGTGACTGGAAGTTGCCTTGCAAAGAAATATCCAAGTTGTTCCTCCTGTTGGGGGGGTCAGGACTTGCATACAATGAATGTGCTGGTGAGAGACCCAGCAGGATATGGTGTTGTTTGGTTTGTTTTGTGTCTGTTTATGTATCATAGTGAAAATGTGCTGCTAAACTTGAATTTGGTGGGTAGTTCAAAATAAAGTATTGGTAATCGAGTCAGTGTAGAGAAGTTTCCATCCTAAGTGTTGGAAGTGGGATTTTGGTAATATTTGCCGTATTTGGTAATACATGGAGCTGTGGTTTTCAGCTGAAGAAGGGGAGGGGCTGAGGAAACCTGGCCATCTGTGCCCTACATGGAAGGATACAAAAAAAAGTCAGCTGCGGCTTTGCTTTCAGTGCTTTTCCCTGGCAAGATTCCACTCCTGGGATGAGGAACAGTAATGTTGCTAAAACCATCTGGGGTACAGAGAAAGCTTATGACAATGATATGGATGTAGGAGGAACTCTCGTATGAGGAAAGAGTTTCTCGTTCCTGGAAGACAGGAGATAAGAGAGAGCATAAGAAAACCTTACGATGTGCAAGTGTGTAGTACTGAGAAGATGCATCAGGAAATGACATTCTTTATTTCATAACATAAGCACATAAAAGTTGTTCATGAAGTGATGCATTTGATTTTTGCTACAGGGTAGTATTTTTCCAAAAGTGTGTAGTTAATCTCAGGAACTTAAGAGAAAACACTCAGAAATCAGAGAGGGACAGTTATACAAATAAAAAGGTATTTAGTTTGTTACACGGTACAAAACGTAATGTGAAATACAAGAGCCTAACATTCAGTGGTTAAGATAGGTTCTAGAGAAATATATGATAGAAATTGTAGTCACCTCTTCTTGCTCTAATAAATAGAAGTATCTTTTTCTTAACCTTATCAAATTAATGTTGTTTTAGTCATTAGAACAGATCTTCAGGCTTTATAGGAAGAAAAATCTGAAGACATGGTTCTAACACTTAGGGGATGTAGCTAAGGAAAGCTCCCTATGTCTTCTTCCTATTCCTCACCAAATTTCTCCAGTTGTGTCTTTGTTCAGGAATAGATGTTTGTGAAGCTGTACTTCAAACTGAATTTCCATGAAAAAGCCTTATTTCTAACAAAGGTTATTGTTTTAGTGACCTGATTTACAATTTCTCTCTCCCACCGGTGGCACTGGCACAGCTAATGGCGTAGTGGGCTCCATTGCAGTGGAGGTACAAACACTTTGGAGTGGAAGCCTCTGGAACTGCTTGCTCTGTCGAAGTCATCTCATGAAGCAGCAGCAAGCAGTGTGGGCTTGTGGAGCTAGCCAAGCTCTAGTTAGCCCCGCTCCTGGTCCCAGGTTGGTGAGAGCAGCTCCATGCTCTGCAGGGAGTGTGGCGCTGCTGCCCGAGGAAGGGCAGCGTCAGGCTCCCGGTGATTACGCGCCTTTGCGGAAGCACTGGGTGGAAACTGATGGGAAAGGTTGCTGCACTCCAGCCCATCTGCTCAGCGTCAGCCTCCTGCTAGGTGGTCCCTCATGTGTGCCAGTTGTTACCCTTTCATTGGAAGTTCAGGTGTAACCCTTTTTGGTTTAAGGAAAGGCCAAGCTATAGCACATCAGTCAAGAAAAGAGAATGTACCCGGCAAAAAAAAATGCAGGTTTTTGGCAATCCAGGTCATAAATGTACTGGGCACTTGGTTCCTTTGGTCAGGTGGCTGGTCCACCCTTAAATGATAAAGGATGTGACTTCTTATTCCAGTTTCTCTTTTTGAAGGAATTCAAGCAACCCCAGATCTCTTGGGCTGTAATTTTTATTCTCAATCTTTATCAGTTAAAAGGCTGCTCGTGCTAGCTCCAAAGCCCCCCTTTAAGTAAATACTTGCTGATCTGTTGATCTGTGTTAGTAACATTTGTGAGGTATAGAGTCAACTACAGAACCAAATCCAATAAGGGGCCAGTTTTAATTTCCTTATTTCACTCTCAAATAGCCACAAATATTCTATACTCTGCAATGTAAACGAATACAACTGTTTTGCTTTTGAAGCATGAAGTAAAGGACCATTAGTAAAAACATCAGAGCTAGAGTTTCCCATGCTTGCGCTCACCTGATCCTCTCCAGGTCAGTTTAAGTGCTTAAAGAATATTTTAGCTGCCTATCTTGGTTCAGGTTGGCTGAAATGTGTTAGGGAGCTCTCACTTCCAGTGTCTGTAGCAGATCTGAGGAACAGTATTTTGGAAGGGGGGAGCTTTACTGAGCACCAGAGAGCAGGTAAATCTTCTGCTTATGTAGCTGATTTGTAGGATGATAGTGGAGGGTACATCTGTAGAAAGATGTTTAGGTAACTCAGAGAAGTCTCTAGAACCAAGATAGCCTGGCTTATTTCTCTTTGGGAGAAATTTTCTGTATCTTAAACACTAAAGTTTCAAAATAACTCTCCAATACAAAAATTATATGAAATCTCAGCATTTTTTTTTTCATTCTGAAATCATATTCCCTATTTGGATTTTATTTAGGTGGGCTACTATTTTTAATAAAAAGCAACAGCTTGTAAAGCAACATTAACGATATTGATAATAACGAAAGTGTAACTGGCATTCAAATAGGTCATAAGCAAAAATTCTGCATTGGTAAAGAGGCATAATATATACTCTTGTGAGGTCCCTTGTGTTTGTCCTTATCCAAATGGAAAGGGTTTTCTAAGGCATAGTTTAAAAGGGAATGTTGGATCTGATCCAAGGCAGTTGTCAGTGAGAGTTGAACTGGGCTCATAAAAACATGAAAGGTTCAGCAGCATGCAGGTAGTTTAGAGGAAGTTGATTTAAAATATTAGGAAACTCAAGTGGGGTTACTTTTGCAATGTGTAGAATGAAAATAATGCTGGAAGCTTCATTTATAATGTTTATTTTTAATTAATAAACCACCCCAATATTCTCCACTGTTTAAAGGAAAAAAAAAACCCCACACACCAAAACAAAACTTGTGTTATTGTTTTGGAGATGTTCCAAACCACATACTAGAATAAAATAGTGCAAAGTATCCTGTTTCTAAAAATCTCTGAAAAAAAATATTACAAATGTATAGCTGAAGAGTCCTCAAGGGCAGTGAAGCCTCCTAATTGTTACTGACATTATCTCTTGCCATCTGCTTTCTGAGGCAGAATAAGAACTTTGTAATGAGGATTAGGAGTGGAGGACGGAGAAAGCACGCTCCAGGAGCTGCTGGAGTGTTCTCTGCTTTCATAAGAAATCACAGGATAACTGTTTTAACAACAAGCTTTTCATAATACAATTTGCCTAAACTAATATAAATAACCCAAAAATTAAAGTTTGCTGCATAATCTCATAGGACTTTGATTTATGGTCAGTCACTTGTCAAGTCTTTTTCTAAGATACAGAAAGCACATGAAGCAGCCTTTACTGCATGGACTCGGATGTCTACACTGTCAATATCCTCCCTTCAGACTGATGCAAACCCATCATGCAGGCACACCCTTGGGCTGTTGTACACCAGAATTAAGCTATGAGTAAAAGCCATTCCAAAGCTGCATACAAACTTAGCTCACATCCATTTTAAGCCCAGTTCTGCTATCCGAGTGGACAGATCCGGGCTCTTCGCAGGTTTTTGGCAGATTGTGTTCCTTTCTGGCTTTGCTCTTGTTTATTGACCTGTGCTCCACTTGCAGTTTGCCCTGTGTGGATTAGTGCTTTAGAGTAAATTTAGAAGAGAGTTAGGTTTATTATTTTGGGTTTGGATCTGTCTCTCCCAAATACCGGGCGAAGTTCCTTTTCTATTGTAACCACAGGTGACCACTTAATGAGAAATGTTGCTTTGTGCTGATATTCCTCCCATGGGATGTGTCATCTAACCTGATAATGACCCATTTATAGGTCCCTGTACCCAAGGTGCAAGTAGTGTGCTGGCTTGTGTTGTTTCTGCTACCATTTTGATACTGTGGCTGTGTAGGAGACTGACATGAGCTGGGCTGAGCTCATCGAAATGAGTAAATTCTGTGTACTCAGCACCGGTTTTGTTTCTGGCTACATCAGCACAGTCACATTAGCTCAGTTTTATTTCCAGTGCTTTAAATCCTGCTGGTTTGGATTTGTTTTATGCACCCTTGTCCTGCAGCATATATAAACATTATCCTCGGTGTGGATGGGCTGGTGATGGGCAGGCAGGCTCGGGGATCAGATAAAACCGCCTGGCAAGCTGGGTCTCACCAGATGGCCATCTCTGTTATATGTCAGTTTTGTCACTTCCCTAACAAGAGCAAGTCCCAGTGCAGGAGGAAGGTAAGGAATGTATTCCATTGGTATTCCCTGAAGTGAGCCACGGGGTTTCCTAGAGATGGATGCTTCTTTCTTAATCACACATCTCTGCCTGAAAGATTCTCCTTTTTCCTGCTCCTTTCATCATGAGGTTTAGGATGTAACAAGAAGTGAGAGAGTAAGGAAGGAGAAAAACCCAGCTGAAGTAGTCCTGAAAATTTATGTTTGTCAAGGGCAGTTGTAGACTGCAATGAAATGTCACTTGGTGGGGTTTTCCAGTCCGAAGATCGCTCTCTGCAAAGAGGCTAAAGAGGGTGCATGAATAGTGACAGAGGAGCTTGCTGACAGAAAGCTGTGATACAGGCAGAGAAGCAGAGAATTTCACAAGAAATTAATGAGAAACTACACACAGGAATCAGTAGATATGGCAAGATATGTTCAGTTTTCCTGAGGGTTTTTTTTTCCTGTGGAAGTATCTGTAAATACAAAAATAACACAGATACAGGTGGATTGATAAATGGAGACAGCTTTACTGTCTCCAGTGGTTGCATGGAGATCCTAATTCAGGAACCTAAAATGAAATCTGTATGATATCTTCCTGAAATGTTAGGTTCATGTACTAGGTATGAAGTTTGTAGCGAGCTCTAGTGACTGCTAGAAGATTAACACAACTTAGGTCTCCACCAAGGACTCATTCCTGAAGTATCTTCTAAAAAGAAAGAGCAAATTTTTTTAGTAACAATTATGTGTAGGAAATTCAGGTGCTGCTATTACCTTTAACAAGTAAATTTTGGACATAAACATTCAGATGGCATAAAAAGCTGGAATTTTATTCTCAGTAGAAACCTTTGTGTAACCTTACAACGAGAATGGCTTGCAGCTTCTTACATGTTCTATACATTGTGAAAATACTAAGAGTAATAAGCATAATCTTTTAGAGTTTAAAAACTAAAGCTACCCTGCCAAAATGTAGAACTTAATCGGTGGGTCCTATGTGGTGTGATTACACTAAAAATACCTTCTTATTGCATTTACTACTAAGATGAATGTTGCTTCTGTTTTCATTGTCCTTTAAAATTCTATTTTGGGTTTAAAATGTTAGAATCTGTGAAACCAAAATTCTTATTTTCAGGAGATAGTTGTCTTTCTGTATTACCCTAATGTAAAATCATAGTGGTCTTCATTAACAGAAAAAGGTGACTGAAAGACGTGGAATTTTTAATATGATATTTGAGAACAGAACTGCCCCTTTCACTTATCTGATCACTTCATGCATGTTAGCTTTCCATCTTTCAAGCAGTGGGGTGTAAGCAAATTTCAGGAATTTTTAATGTTCTTGGAGAAGGCTGTACATTTGTGACCCAAGGATTAGTAGATAGAGGGTAATACCTCTTAATTTGGGGTCATGAATGCTTGGCGGTCATGTGCTGACCTTACAGTCATTACATGTCTGAATTCACATCCTTCAGTTGTTTGCTTTGGTAGCTGAAGGGCCTTCCCACAAAGGCAGCAATAGGAACACATCAGGAAAGTGTATTTTGGTTGTGAATTCTCTCAGAACCGTGATCCTACACCACTTACTGCTTTGTGTTTTGTAATGAGATTGGAAACCAACTGCAGAGGCACAGAGGCATGTCCATGTACTATGTCATACAATAAAGGGGTTTTTTTCACTCTCTTTGGATAAGTTCATGGACTTCTAGTACTTGAAAAACAAAATGAAACTATAACTGTATCCTATGAATATTTTCCCTTCAGCTTATGCCTCAACACATTATGTCTGACTAAATGATCACACGCTGTTGTTTTATGCTGACTTTATTCAGTCTAGAAGATGAACGGATCATTAAATTAATCCTTAATGCATTGCTCTGTTCCTTCTCCATACTGCTACATTTAAATATCTTCAAACCCTATTTATTGCAGGCTGCTTGAAGTCTCTTCTGAAAAAGCATCCTGCATGGGATTTTCTTTGATATTTACTCAGTAGTATCTGAATCATCCACAGACATTACTAAATTACCTTTGCATGACCTCCATGTGATGAGGCAAATGTCTTATTTCTATTTTATAAAGGCAGAGGAGACAAAAGATGCTTGCCTATCATCTCTGCTAACTGAATGTCTATTTTGATAGTATTAGGAGGTGACATTTTTCAGAGTATTAAGCATTCTGCAGATTCTGAAATAAAAGACAGAATGTTGGTTTTAGTTTGGGTCAGTTCTCATTTGCTTTGCCATTCAGCCCAGCAGACAGTTATGTTTGTATAACTGGGTGTCAAGAAGGAGAGTCTAGAAATGGTGTGACGGGGCAGAAATAGCTTAAGTCAATATTGCAGCTGAGACATCAGCAAATCTTACCTGACCATGAAATCTGGTCAAAATAATTAGGGAACTAATCACACTTTGAGAAACCTTTGTATCAAATTAGATACCCCCTAAAAATACAGATTGGCTAATGAGTAATTAGTATTGAACCAGGTGGCAGTCCTGTAGCAGGGATGAAATCCATCTTTCCAGGTAAAGTTGAGTTTAATACAACACTCTTTTCTCTTTTAAATGCCTTGAAAAAAACATAACCACTCTCTTTGAGACATGAAACTCTTTTTCATTTTTTAATGGTGTCCCAGTGTGCTAAAGACTGAGGGGCTCTGATGTAGATATTCCCAGTCTTTCCGTGACACAAATAAATGGACTCTGGATTTTCAATATTATTTCTTTTTTGTTAATGTGAAGGTACAAATTTGTCTCTCTATGCCCTGTATGATTATTTGGCATTCCATGAAGTGATAGGGAAGAGAAAGTTTGCTCTGAAGACCAATGTGATAAGAAAGTGCGTTATCAAAAAATTGACACAAACACACACACGCACATATATACATTTTATTGCTGAAGACTTTAAAGCCATATTTCCTCTTGGATATGAATGTCTCTTAAATTAAGGTGAAGTATTCAATATACTTTTTCCATAAGAGGGTAAATATACATGTAAATATGGCTAGGTGGATTTTTTTTTTCTCTGACAGAGTATGTGAGGCTGTCTTGTTTTGATGGGAAAGGGGGGGAACGAATTCGTTACATGATTTTAAAACCAGAAATTCCTTTTAGTTATGAGTGGATGGTTGTTTTGCAGTAGCCTACATAAAGGATTTTGATTTTTCCAAGAAAAATGTGTAATTTATCACACATTAAATGTGTAATTTATCACACATATAAATCATGTGTAACAGGACAAAAGAGGGTACTCTCAGACTTACACTGTCAGTGACGTGTTTTCCTGGGTGAAATCTGATTTTATTGCCTAGAAGTAGTCAGTAGGCTTCTGTTAACAGTGACAAGCACTGCCAGAACAAGGAACTGAAAAAAGACAATGAATCTGCCAGACCCTGCTTCTAGAGGTGAATGTTCCATCAGAAATCACACTAGCCTGGAATTCCTGAATGTTTCAGACTTGCAGTTTTGTTGCGAAAACTCTTCACCCGAAGCAGTTAAGAGGTTAAAACTATTGTAAAAGTTCCAAGGTCTACTTCTGTCACATCAGAAAATATCTATGGCAGTGACTTGCCAGCAGGGTTTTTTTTTTCTGGGATCCCATAAAATCTTCCATTGATGGTACATTTTCCTGGATGGCAAATTTCAGCTGACTGACACTAAGCCAAGACTTGCCTTAATTACCCTTTGTGGTCTCTTAGAAATATTCCGTAGACCAAAGGCATCTGCAAACCACAGGTTGAGAACCACTGATTTAAGGAGGTGGCAGTAGTTAATTGTTCACATGTCATTGTTAATATGAGCATCAATTCAGTCTGGGCATGAACTGTCTTTCTGCTGTGACTGGTGATTATGGTTTTGTAGTGGTATAATTGCTGGTCTAATAGAGGTAACTAAGGTTAACAACAGAGATGAGTAAATATCATCGAATTATTTCCTGCCTTTTATCCCAAAGAGATAGAAAATATATTTACAAATCCCAACAAACCTCCAAATTTATTATGCCCCGAAGGGAGGTGTTTGAGCTTTACTAATACAAGGCGGATTGCATGCCAGATAAGCCCTAGTAAACATAATTTTCAGGTGATAGTCTGCTTTCAGAGGATTATCCCATTAAAACTTGTGCAGGGTTTTGGAGCAGAGCTGTAGGAGCTTTTATTAACTGTCATAATTCTAAAGATTTTACTTGTTGATACTGAATGTGGACGTGTATGACATAATTGCTTTGGCTGGTTGAAAAATAGTGCCTATTGTAAATTGTGAATGAGTCTGTGGTCTGCAAAAACAGCTGTAATAAATTGTAAGGTATGTGTTGTGCATGCTCATTTTCCAAAAATTTTTGAATTGTTTCAGCTCAGAAGCTGTTTTGGGGGAAAAAAAAAAAAAAAAAAACCTTTGGAAAAAAAAACAGGCCTTTTCTGTTACTGAATAAAAATGAGTTTGTGAAACTGGGGAGGAATATTTGGTTATTTTTGAAAGCTTTGTTCCCATTGCAAGTGTTGAGAGTGATTAAAAAATAAAAAGAAGAAGAGCAGGTAGATATAAGTACCTAGAGGTTACATCCCTTACTTCACGTTTCCTGCTCACGTATGTGACATACTGGCAGTGCCTCTGGGTGCAGGGTAAATTCTCATTTGGGTTGGGCACATAATCCTGGATCTTGGAAACCAGCAGAATGGAAGAGAACATTGTGCCATCCCCCTTGGTTAGACAGTCACCGTCCCAGGCACTGTGTTAGAAGTAGATTCAGTTTGATTAGTACAGCACAAGAAAGGAATCCTCTTGCAGGTGAGTATTTCCAGCATTTGTGCCAATGCTTGATGCCACAGCAAGAGAAAGTGGTTGTGGTTGTCACTTCTGTAGGGATGTAGGGATGAGCCTCAGATCCTAGGAAAGCTGCACCGCACCCAGTCCCTTGGCAGCAGTTACGGCCGTGCTTCTCCAGACATTGTGGAGGATAATCAAAACAACAGTGGCATGTAATTTACTCAGAAGCATTTCATTATTTTGATGGCTGTGGAATGACCAAATCCAACTGGTATGCACTGGTATGCAGGTGGTGATCTGGTAGTTCTGAAGCAGATGCAGTTTTATAATGCAGGTTTCAGTTCATATACAGGAATGACTTAAAACAGCTATATTTTTTTCCTAGCAAGCTATAAATGAGTCCTTGGTTTGCAGTTGTATTCAATTATTTTAAACCTATTTACAATGTATTCTATTGTGAAGCCATGACCTTTGATCTCCAGAATGGTTGCATGTCTTTTGTGGGAAGCAGGAAGTCTTGGGGCAAGTGACACTTGCAGTGCAGTTTATTTTACTTAGACTTTGATTCCCCACCCCCCCGTTTCTAGAACTGAAGACAAATTTCTGTTTCTATTGGATTATAAACAGGTTCTGGATAGCTTCAGCTGCTGCATAGTGCAGTGATATTTTAATTTGCTGGGTAGACATGTTTACTGTGTACTGTGTAGTTTATGAGTGTTACCATAAATGAGGTAATCTTGCATCTTGGTTTCCATGTGTGAAACATTACATGAGCTAATGCAGCTGTGCCACTGCTTGCTGGGTATTAGTAGACTTTATTTGGACGTAAAGTTTATACTGAGCTACTTTAAATATTTGTGCTGAAACTGGTAGTGCTGCTTTTCTGATGTGTTTTATATGACACTGACGGAGGCCAAGTTTCACAAAGAAATGGAAGAATGTATATTCTGCTTTGTGCCCCATTGTTCTCAATAACAGAGATTCCAGAGTGAAATAATATTAATGACAAAATTTTTAATTTATGTTCAGTTAGTGTTTCAGGGACTGGTTTATGTTAAGTATACAGAGGAACAGTAGCTTCCTAGCATACTGTAGCAGTCCTAAAAACACACACATTCCCTCCCGAGTCTGGATTTGAAATTTGAAGTGACACATGTGAGAAAACAGAAAGTTGATTTCTGCTCTGTGTTTGAAGGAATACGTAAAGACTTTTCCATAGTTAGTTTTACGTACCAAAATCCTTGAATCATCATGTTTTATAAAAGTCTGTGTCTTTAGCATCTAGGACTGTAGTCGTTTCACTTAATTAAAAATACTGCACATTTTCAGTTTATGTAGCTAGTTAGGAAGGTGTAATACACAGTAAGCTATAAAATATGTCAGTGTATTTTGCTAACTCTCGTATTAACACTTGCATGTAATTTCTTGGTCTGAATTTAATTTATGTTCTTCTTGATAAGTCAGAATAAGGGACATCTGTGAAGCACATTTAAAAAGACACTAAAATTATTTTGTATTATTAGGTACTTAAAAATAAGTACTAAAGAAACAGGTAAATATATATATTTTCAGGAGCCACATTAAAAGGGCCTCATCCTGCTGAGGATGTGTTCTGAAGATTTCTAACACTACCTCGTGCTTTTCTCAGAATAGAATTGGAAATTATTGTGACATGGAAGTTCATCTTTAAAGCACTTAGCTTTCAGTAACCAGTTGCTGCTTTTGTCCCTCTGTGTGTCCTTTGCTTCTTACTCTTCTTCCCTTCTCCGTAATTTCAGCTTCTCCCAGATATTCCTTGTGACACAGCAGCTGAAGCAGCTCCACCAATGAACTGGCTGGTGTGCTTATGCTGCCTCAGGGCAAGGGACATGGATATTATGGATATTTTTTTAAGTTGTATTATGAATTATTATGGTTATTCTTGATTGTGTTTAAATTATACTTTAGTTTCCTACAATGATTTTGCTCCTTGTATGTATTAGTCAATATCAAGTGTTTAATCAGAGGAACACAGAGTCATTTTGCATAGTCAGAAACAAAATTACTATGTGGTATGGTTTTGACTTTGTTTTGCCAAAATTAGGAATTTTCTAAAGGAGAAGTCTTAGTGATTTAGGTATTAAAATGTACAAGCTTGCCATACATTTGGAATTAATGAAGTCCTTTATAAAGGAAACAAGTTTTTGAAGTCTTTCTATTGTTAATATTTGCATTTAATACCCCTGTGTATGCAGAGATTAGTGTAAGGCTCAATGTAAACCTGGTTTCTTGTTTTCATATTTTTATTAATTATGTGCTTTTTACCAGCTGTATTAAAGAGTTTGTTTCCCTTGAGTGGAACAGCAGCTGTAAGGCCTTTGAAAATATTCGTTAGTTTATGTCTCACTCAATATAACGTGAACCCCCCACTGTTTTATGTACAGGGATCTTTAGGTTAGGAAGTGAATTTAGTCTACAATCTGTTTTTACCTGTATTTTTCAGTCAAGTTTTTCTTTGAAGTTTCTGCATTTTACCATAGTTTGCATTTAAGCTGTTGCCCTTGAAATTGTTAGTTTGCTGAAGTTTAAGCTTTTATCATTTATCAGTTTCCTGATTAAATAGTTTTCTAATTCTGTGGCTAGGTGGTTGAAAATGTGACTTCTCAAGTTTCAAATTTACATAGGCAATTAAAAATTACACTGTCTAAAATTTTTGGTAATGATTTTCATTTTGTAATTCTGGCATAACTGGAAAGAATGAATTGTGGCTTTCAGGGGCTGGCAGTGTAGCCCCTCTCCTTCGTCCTTTTGGTTTCCTTGTGCACCCTAACTGGAGGAGGGAAGGTCTTTCCTCCCTCTCCCCTACTCCTGACATCGCAGGTGCTGGTCAGACAGGATTTGTGCCTGCCAGACACTATCACGTTCTGATGAATTTCCATGGTTTGGCAGTCACCACTGCTCTCTGCTCCTGGTAGTTTCGAAAATTCCTAAACTTCTCCCCATTTGAAGGTTTTTTCACTGGGTGCTTGAGCATTGCCCTGACAAGTTTTGTGCAGAACTAAGTGTTACACTGTAATGTTGTTGTTATCTAGTGGCAATGAAGTGGCTGGGAAACAAACACCAAAACACAAGGCAGCTGATGAAATTTCTGTTCATAAATGAGTCACAAGCTTTTAAAAAATCTCTTTTCTACAAGCAACTTTATTTTTCCTTTTGTGCATAGAGTGTGATACTGAATTTCTCACACATATCCATGGCCCAGAACCAATAATTGTAATACTTAAAAAATAACAACAATTTATAAGTTGATTTTAAGAACTTTCTGCATTTTAGTATTTTTAGTCCTCTGATGTCCAGAAAAATCTTTTGCCAGCATCTTAACTTTTAGCAGAAACAGATATGGTTATGTCAAATATGAAGCCATGCAAATTTAATTGCCATCATGTCATGATAATAGTGTTAGTTCCCATATATACACTTCCATTTTTGCAGGTGAAAGGTTTTTGTCTTCTTCTATATCTCTATTTGTGTATGCACACTAAGCTGGACATTTTTCTTGTGAGTTTTTAGTGTTGCCAATAATCATACACTAAAAATTTCATTTTGGCTCACAACAATAGGGCTTTTCATAGGTAATTTGAAGGATAAATCAGTAATTATGCATTTAATTGGCTAATAAATCATAGCACATTTCCCTTATTTTCTGTAGTGCTATGCTAAATCTTTATAATGTGGCCTGGTGTATTTTTGTAAAGGAGAAAACTGAAGGGCTTGTTTAGTGTATGTATAGTGCAGGAATGACATAATTATGTAAGGTGCTTGCTGTGTTATATGAGGAGTCCCTGTGACTACCTGCTTGGGGATTTTATGGATATACATTTTAAAGGATGTATTGAAGTTTTAGATTTTACCACTATATCATGTATATATTTAGTATGTAAATAGCAGGCGGGGAGCTTGCTCAAGCTCAAACAAATTTATAAAAAATACTGCAGTAGAACTTTTTGAAATTTTTACACTTATGATTCTGATTGTGTGAGTATCAATTCTCAGACTTTTACAATTCTGTTGATTTTCAGAGCTGTGGTTTTTTGTGGTTTTTTTTTTTTTTTTTCTGTTTTTTTTTTTAATGGCGAATGGGGATTTATTCAAACACTTTAAAATTTGAAGAAGATTTTGGGAAGCAGAATCTCTGGATGTCATTTCCATCAACACTGCAGGTTATGATATTTCATTTCCTTATGAGAAAAGGTGTGGGATCATTTGATATGTTTGTCCTCATTTAGAGGATGAATTTTTCCAAAAATATTTATGAATAAAATAACATGAACATTGCCACAATTAAATTATTAATAAAGACTAGGTTAGATACAAAAGAATGAAATGTAGGCTAAGTCACTTTTTGCCTGTGGAAAAGCACTGGCCTTTTTATTGTTTGTCTTTGTGAGAGGAAACTGGAGAGGATGGTTGTTACAATAAAAATTGGAATTAACATAACTGATTTACAAGATTTTAAGGCATGAATGACATTGAATTATATGCCCAGCAAATTCTGTCATCTCAGTGGCAAGGCCAGCACATAAAGTCACCAGAAGAATTTGTCTAAAAATTTTCTGAGTAAGATGCAATTTTTATGTGTATGTATTTCCATGTCACCCGATCCCTGGAACAGACTCAGAATTAATAGAAGTATAATAGAAGTTTGTTTTGAGAGACAAGGAATAGGGTTTTATTTTTTTAAGCTGAAACTTTGCAATTAATTATTCCATTAAATAATTTACAACATTTTCTAGGTGGAGTGACAATAGCAAGATTTGTTTTAATACAGAACAATGTTTCCAATAAGATTTTAGTATGTGTGCATGCAAACTAAGTAGTAATAGGACATACTATACTATTACATTTAATAAAAACAAAAAAAAAATCCACCTGCATGGGGTGGCTGCATAAAAACCCATTATCTTGATGTTTTGTTTAATTATAAAATGTCCACTTGAATTTACTTAACATCCTGGAGAAAAAAAACCCAAGATATGTAGAGAACTGAGAACATTGTAAGATGAAGGATTAATAAGTGGCTTCTAGCATTACATTAATAAACAGTTGGAATATTCTGCATTAATTCTGCACTCAACCTAAAGTGCTCAGCCATCTTCTGTGCCACTCCCCAAATTAAAAACAGCAGAAACTCAATGGGACCACTCAGAGAAGTTCATTTCACTTTGGACTGTTTGGTAGCAAGCACACCCTGTCTAATCCTTGTGTGGCAAGAATTCTCTTGCCAGCTTGTCACAGAATGAAACTTTTTTCAAATGTGACTATTTCAAATTATCCCAGGTACTTCTTGTACCAATAATGAATTAGAGAATGAGTTCTTTCCAAGGAGCTCAAGGTATTTTTTCTTTGATTCTCACAGTTGTCTTCATCAGTTATTTTATACCCCGGTTGGAAGGCAGACACAGTACAGAATCTGGAATTGAAAACCAAACATTTGATTAAACAAAATTGTAACTTCCTGAACCTTCTGCCACAAAGGTGCAAGGGAAAACAATCTCCCCACATTCTGTTATCACATACATCATTATGGAAATGTGCTATGTGGCTTCAGTAATTTGTGAGTGTGGGGCAAAAAAAAGAGGTTTCTATTCAGGAACACAGTCCACTGCAGCCATACTCCTCCTAATGAACAGTTTGATGAATAACTCTTATCCATTTGCCCACTGTATCAGTCCTGAAATTGTCCCATCGCCACCAATTTATTTTCTATGGCCATCATATTATATTTTGTTGTATCCTGTTAAAATGCAGTGGAAGAGAAGTGTGAAGAGGGTGGGAGCCAATCATTAAGATACACATTTAAGCAAAGGTTGTGTCTGTTCTTTGACTGACAGGACTGCAGTAACATTTATACATAGTGTACTTCCACATTTGCATTGTATTTCTGGTTCCTTTTCTTCACTTGTGTGTTAGAAGTTCTTGGCAAAGCTGAATATACAAAATAAGTATAAACCTCACTGCAAAGATGGGTCCCTCAGAGAGAGAGAGGAGAAAATGATTTAATGCAATAATGATTTTAGCTATACATAGGCATCCCTTTTTTGTCTCGATTTGTTAAATTACCTGACGTCTCCATGCGTAATTTAAACAAAATTTTGTTCTCTAGTCTTTCTTCCTTTTGAGCTATCTTCTCAAGGAGAAGGATGATGAATGGAAACATAAACATAGCATGAGAATGTGAACTAGTTCCCAAACATTTCAGTGGTTTTTATAAACAACTGGTCATTGTTACCTTTTGCTGGATTACAGTTTCCTTTAGAACAACAGTGCTCTTCAGCTGCATCACAAAGTTGATTCTAAATGTTTTTGCATAGTTGCTTAAAGGCTTTAATGTTTAAATAATGGTTATATAATTATACATTGTTTAAACAATTAGCTTTTAAGGCTAGCAATAAGCTCACATTTTATACACATACTACCAAAAATGATAATGAAACTGCATTTTAAAGATACTAAGTAACCTTAGAGTGAGCAATCATAGTTTATGGACATTTGTTTCAATTTTAAAATTTGATTTTTAACGTGCTTGTTTTCATTTATAACATGACTGGTCATTCCTGCCATTCTCCCGGGCTGGTCTTTGAACACAGGCATGGGCAGCAGCAAGTTTTTGACCTTCTGAATCCCATTTTCAGGATTCCTGCTGCGATATGTGCCCTCTTCATTCCTATATGATAGGAAGTTCCAGCTTGTGTCTCGCTGGTCCGCACAGGCACAAGGAGTTGTCTGAGGTTTGAACTGAATGCCTTGGAGGGGCAGGATTAATATCACAGCCTTGTTAGTTGTCCACTAAGACATTGTGGCAGCTGTTGATTTCTATTTGGAAACTATCAAAATAATAGCAATTGACACAAAAAATTAAGGTAATGCGTAATATTTTAACTTTATAAAAGTGTTGTATTTTGGGTCCACTATTTCTGCTTAAGCTATGATTTGTTTACCTTTCTAAAATAAGACTGAATTGCATTTGTAATCTTCTCAGATGGCATTCATAGAGTGATTAAATTAGGAAATTTTTTAGATGTGTAACAGTTTAATACAGTAGCAGAAAGTCTAAGGATAAAAAAGTTAAATGCATTTTGTCTATTTTATAGAAGCATTTTAGAAATCTTGTTTTATAGCTGCACTGTTTTCATTTTAGATACTGTACATCTTTAACGACTTTCTAATTTATACAATTTTTGCTTCATTGTCAAAACATTTAATTATATCATGTCTTGAAGGTGTAAAGCTGTCAAATAAATCAGAGGCTCAGTATAAACATTTGGTGAATTGCTTTTGCTACCATACTGTAGTTGTTACTGGGCAGTTAGTGGAACTTTTTTAAAGCATTTACTCAGCAGGTACAGGACAGCACTGGCACAATGAATTGCTGATTGCTTGTAAAACAGCAGGTAGTAATGCCCTCACTCTTTGGAGCTCTGCTTTGTAAAATCAAGTGGCGAGATAGCGTGGCAGAGAGAGCCAGCGCACAGCAAATGTGTTTCCTGCCTAAGGGCTGCTGGAGATTGCCAAGCCTATTCCCACCCACCCAAAAAAAAAAAAAAAAAAAAAAACAACAAAAAAAACAAACAAAAAGTGTAATTGTTGCTGTTTTCCACAGTGAAAAAAAATAAAGTTCCCATCTCTAGAGGGAAGGGAACGTGCTCAGACTTTGTAAAATTTGACAACAAAAATGGAAAGGTTGCTTTTCTTGATGAAGACCTTAATAGCTGTATATAAATAAAATTAAATGTAGAAACACCAACCAAGAAAAAAAAAGACAAAAAAATCATACCAACAGCTTGCAGGTGGTTTTAAAATGTTTAACCTCCCTCTGAAAAGAGACGAGCCTTCTCTTTTCTGAGCAATATTTTGTCGCGGTGTCAGTACAAACTGCAGGCTGCCCAGAGCCGGGTTTGGATGAAGTAAATTAGTTCTACTTTGAAGCTTTTCTTCTCTGCCCCTTTGAGAGTGCAGTGAGGGGAGGCCCTGGGCCCAGAGCTGCTTTTCATTAGTGCCCTCACGTACCTATTTGAAAGGCAGGGCTCTCCCAGCGCACACAAACACGGCGCTCAAAGAGAGCTTTCCTTGCCGGACGCAGGCCCGTCGGCTGCACGGCTCACTCGCCTGTCTTTCCACTCAGGTGCTTCCCAATCAGAGTTAATTACTGCGGCCATTTATCGCAGGCACCCTGTCCCTGTCGCGGGCTGGTACTGTTTGAAGCGGGCCACGTTTGAAAGCCGCCGCGGGGGCCCCGGGGGCACCTCATTAGCTCCGGGGCTGTTGCCCGGCCGCATTCCCGCACCCAGCGCCCCTCAGCTCCTCCCCGGACGGGAACGGGGCTCGGAGCCACGGGAACGGCGCTGGGCACAGGCCCGGAGCCGCCGGGGCCCTCCCTGGCAGCGGCGCTTTGCCGGCGGCGGCTCCGCTGGAGCGCTGAGGGGAGGCATCCCCAGCTGCCCCGCCCGCCAGCTCGCGGGGTTTCCAAACGCTGCCGAAAGGGGATTTTTGCTGTTTGGCGCGTACCTCGGGTAACTAAAGGGTAGAATTGACAATGCAGGGCTGCCTTCCCATATGCTCTGCAGGGCAAAGCTGAGGTGACAGAGGCTGGTACCTGTGGCACTGGGGTGGCAGAGTCTGGGGGAGGTACCTGCGGTGGCACTGGGGTGACAGAGGCTGGGGGAGGTACCCACAGCAGTAAGTGCCCTGTGGTGTGAAGGTGGTGATACTGTGCAGTTATGGGTTCCTTCCACTTTCCTGGCTGAAGTCACAGTTTTAGGGAATATTCTAAATTGGAAGGGTCCCTCAAGGATCACCCAGCCCAAGTCTTGAGTAAATGGCACCCAGGGTCTCTTACAGCTCTGATGAGTCAAGGACCCTTGTGCTTAGCATCCTCTGGGTAAGAAGGCTGCATACCACTTCACAGGCACATATACAGTGTTGTTTAATTAAGAACTTGTAATTTGGTTGAGGCTACTTTAAAACATGGCATAATATTGTGCTGAGTTATTTTTTGGTTTTGTATTTTTTTTAAGCTTGGTTTTGGGTTTTTTTGTGTTTTTTTTTTTTTTTTTCCAATCCTGGGAAGTAATGTAATAGCTGCTTGTTTCCCCACTAAAGAGCAAGAGCTGCCTCTGGGAGTTTAGCTTCTGAATTAAATAGATATTTGGAAGATGGGAGTTAAATATTGTTTTACTATGGTATATTTTTACTTTATTTCTACATGTTAGGGTTTTTTTTGAGCACATCAGTGAAGAAAAAACTATGTTGTTAATATAAGGGAAAATTTTAGGCTTTCTAGCATCTTATTTGGCTTATAACTGGAAAATATTTAGTTAATAAAAATGTTAATAACTGACCATATGCTTTTTCAGCATTTAGCCTCTGAATGGTCATAGTATTCATCTCCTATGCCCTTCCCACTAACATGGTTCATGGCAGAGTAATATAAAGGTTATGAAAAGTTTGCTCTCAACTGGCTACAGAATGTCTGTTGCACTTGGAGGTGTTTATGCCTTGGTTTCCTGAGCATGCTCAATATACTCAATATATCACTTGTCTTTCTGTGTACAGCTGTCAGTGGAAATTTGAAGCTGGTTAGGTGAAAGAAGGGAATAAAATCTAGAAAAAAATACTCTATTTATGAGAAAGCATTATGAACAAAGCTGTTTGAAACTCAATATGCAATACATCATGAAATAGAATAAAAAAATTGAGATTTTGTGTTTTCTAAGGATGGATGTTTTAAGAAGTAATTTATAAATACAAAGCATTTTCAGTTTGATTTCTTTCAAGCACTGAACTTGATTCCTAAGAGCTTTTTGTTCTGTTGTGAATTCCAGCACTAGCCAACCTCCTCCCAGGGACCATGAGACAACTCAGTGGATCCACTGGCAGAAGGAATGACAGTCAGGATTGGGGCAGTGTTCTCCTAATTCAGGGAACTGGTATTTGATAGATGAGCCACCCTGAGCTCCAGTTTGTCTGGATCCAGGCTTCCTGATAGCTTTCTATGCAAATGTGTCAGAACAAGATGTAAAATGGGAACCTGCTGCATTTGAGCAAGTTTGCAAAGAGCATTTCATTTGCCAAATAGTGTATTCCACAAATCTGATATTTTTTTCTTTAAATGCTGATTGTCCTTGATGCACCAATTCTCCCTTTTGCTGTCATTCTCAAACTCAAATGATGATTCTCCTTTGTCATTCCAATGAAATGTCAGCTTTGAGGAGTCTGATATACTTGCCAAATGTACCTTGTAGTGTGACCTTGAAAAGCCCCTCAGAATGGCTTTATAAAAGATCAGAGTTTCACTGTTCATAGGCATCTCAAGGAAGCAAATCCTGTTCTTACCTGGGCACCTCAGCCCCAGAGTGGGTTACACATTTGTCCCACGGGATGATATAGTGCTGTTTCCTATTTTTGTAGCTGTTTGATTTATTCAGATGTGGTACCCTAATTGCCTTTGTAAATCTTGTGTTCTGTTCCCCAAAAGCTTTAGAATAGTTCTGTTCTGTGAATTAGCAGACAGCTCAAATGACAAAATTGAAATTACTTTTCTGCCTGACTTGCATCTAAACTGTGTTTTAAATTTTAAATTCCTTGACCTTTTGTCATACCCCTTCCTAATCTTAAACAATTTTTTCTGGAGCGGTTTTTTTTTTTTGCCCCCACCACTGGCTTCAAAGACAAATTAGATTAGGCTGTACAACTCCTCTAAGATGTTTGCTTGTGCTGTTTGCAGTGATTTGAAGACCATGTGTTTGCAACCATTTCTGTCTCCTCTTACATGCATACTAATACTTGTTGATCATCACAGCTCTTGTGAATTGGGTATACAACTGACACATCAAAGCACAGCATAAATGCTGCAAGCTGTTGAAATAGTGCAAAAATAAAGCAACAGTTCACTTTTCAGGCTTACAGAGTAAGTCTTAGAAGAAATGTACAAGCAGTTTAAATGTAAAATACATTAAAAAAATCACTAGTTTCTCCCAGTTTGAAGTGTGTTGGCTATCATTAATGAAACAGTACACTTAGGCTTAAACTTTGAGGAATCAGTGGGGTGGTAGTATGCAGCCTAAATACTTAATTGAAAGCCATTTCAAGGGTAGTTTTGTCTGTGTTCACATAAACCTTTTTTTTTTTTGCATTTTGGTGATGCAAGTTCACGTCATGTTTCTGGTGCTTTCTAAAACTTCATGACCTTCACTGCATTCACTGAGTTTGTAGGTTGCATTAGGATTATGCTTACCTGTATGTTCAGTAAGTATAAGTAAGCTAAAACCCCACTGCTCAGTAAATGTACTCCAGTACTTCCCTGAATCTCAGAATTTGGTCTGTTTTAAGCTTCAGTGCTTAAAAAGCTCGTTTGCTTGCCTCAAAGGCAAGCAAATGTTGCCCGGTTGGAAGTTCTGTGGTGTGTGTTTTGCACCTCTTGAAGGGAAAGAATCTGTAACATAAAAGGTGAATCACTGTTTGCCATCCTTTCAGAGGTGTGGAGTCCTCTGACCTTTCAGTTTGTCTTTGCTAACGCTTGACATTCAGACTATGATCGCAAGGCTCAAGGAGGTGCCACGCAGAAGTCCCTTGGCTAGAAGTAATGGAAGTTAGCTGAAGTGTTGGAAGCAGTGTCCCTGCTTTAGACTTCTGTGGGGAAATACAGGTTATCTTGGCAGAGTGGGATGCTGAGACAATCAGTGCACAGCACTGCACTGTGACATGCAGTCCTGTCTTGTGGGATTTTGGTGTTTGAGGTTTGGGGTTTTTTTAAACACAAAACTTCATTTGAACTAATTTGACTGGGCCAACTGTCAGCTGTGTGGTTAACAGTCTGTGCTTCCATGGGTAATAGGTTCCAGATCTAGGCTGTCAGTCTTCATGCAAACAAGTGCTGGAGGAACGGGGAGAGGAATTGCTGAAATTCAGGGAGGAAGGAACTTCCTGCCTCCTTTTGGTGCTGTATGTGAGGATTTTCAGAAAGAGTTTTCATTCCCTGTTTTGGCCTCAGGATGCTGATGACTCTTCTGCAGGAGAGAATCCTCTTAACTGTGTAGCAGACATTTTAAGTGTGGACAATAAATACAGGGGTGTGGTGGGGTAAAGTGGAAATGGTGGATAACTCAGCAATGCCTCCTGGTGTTGTCAATACTTGCTTGTAGCCGACTTTGCAGTAAAAAATGGTTATGGGCTAAGCAGTCAGATTTTCTGTGTCTCTGGGGAAGGACAAATGCAAGTCACATATATCAGTATTATCAGAGTTATGAATAATGATGGCCGTTTGTGTGATTTCACAAGTGCAATTAATTATGGCTTTTATATTTTATTTTTCATGGATGGGAATTTATTAAAGACTTCATGATCAGTTTTTTGTTCCTGTCACAATTCTGTACGTGTTCTGTACTTCTCGATGAGAAGAAATCAGACAGTTGGGACAGGGCCATTCTTGGGCTGCCTTTTGGAAAGCATCTGTTTATTGATGGAGCCAGTTAGTCGAGACAGGTTTTGTACACTCTTTTTTTCAGTAGGGAAGTTAGTATTGCAACAGCCATGGTTGGTGGAATTTTTACACAAGTGAGGTAAAGCAACACCTAAGGCAGATGTCTAAACTTGATAAAAGTGAATAATTTGTTCTGTTCATAAAGTGTTCATAGAAAATTGTAGCAGTTCTGCCTTAAAATGTTTCTCTCAAATTTTCAGTTTATCAAGGATACACTGAGAAATATTTTATAGGTGATCACTGCCCTTTATGGAAAGAGTAGCTACAAATGCTCCTCTGCAAGTTTTCATACTCACTGAAATCTTTTATTCTTGGCACCTAATAATAGACATTTCAGTTGAGAATAAAGCTGAATTTCAAAGGGAATGTAGCTTTCATTTTATAAAATGTGTAGCAGCTGTCTGGCTTTTTCTATTTAAACTACAGAATTACTATTGTAGACTCAGTATAGAAATCATGGAAAATAAAAATGTGCTCAAGAGTTTTGGCTAAACATGCTACTCTTATTTTGGTAGTAATGGCGTAAATTCAGATAGGAGTTTGAATTATTGCATTACAAAATCTTTTTCTTTGTTTACATGCTGCTCATGTAGAATATACCTTGCCACAAAATTTCAGTAAGTTACACTATTACTCAGATTTTCTTTTATGTTGTTACTTAGTAGCTTAATGTTAAATATAGAGAAGAAGGAACAGAGGAGGGTAAGTTTCTCTTCTAGAGATCTCAGGTGTCAGAGCTTCTCAGATTGCTGATATTGTTTCTTCTGTGAGATCAGTTGTCTTCAGTAAAGCATCTGAGTTAAATGTTTTGTTAGGACTGTGTTTTCCAGGCTATTTTATCCTGACATCAGTAACCAAGTAGAGTAATAAAATAAAAGGCTCACTCTTGTTACAACAGTTATGAAGAATCGGCAGTGCATTTCTGGTACACAAACACACACAAAGGGAAAATGAAAGAGTTATTTTAAATTTTTCTGTAAGTAATGCTCAGTTTAAGTATTTAATTCTTAAAAGAATTTGTGAAATACAGTAAGTAAAATTAAATGCATTTGCTTGAAATTGTTACTTACCAAGTAAAAAACCACCAGTTATTTAAATGGTTTTGATGTCCCTTTCATCCATTTGAAATTTGTGTTATCTCATGCAGAACATGGAGTTTTCTACTTAGTACATTTGCTGTCCTCTTCCTTCTGATGTCCTCAAGGCAGGCCTGAATTCAGTATCTTTCTAATAACTTTATATACACCTTTATTCTCAGATGTCTACCCCTGTGATCAAACAGTGTCACTGGTGAAAGCACGTTTGGTAATTTACTTTTTAAATCCTGGGTGTTACTGAGAAACCTCTAAAGATAAAGCCAGCACTTGAAGAGTTAATGTGTTATTAGGAGGACAGGAAATCTGGCAACTATTGCAGAAACTAGACCTAATGGTGCACACAAACAATTTGTCAGTCTTGGTAAATGTGAATAGCTTTCCACAAAGTGGCTGCTTTTGCTTTGTTTGAACAGCCTAAACTTTTCCTTTTTGGACTTTAAATCTTAGAAGTGAAATGTGATCCCCATATTGAATCAAAATAATTTAATTCAAAACATATTTTGATTGGAACAAGGCTGATGTGGAAAGAAACTCTAGAATAAAAAAAAAAAGTTGAAAGGACTTTCTATCATATATTTAGCAGGAAAATTTGAAACAGTTCTAATTAGGCTGAAAAAACCAGCCTTCTTCATTGTAACTTACAAAGGTCATATATCAACGTTAAGGCGGCATTACCAACTCATGTCTGAAAGCCTGCACATGCAAGCATCATTCCAGTTGTTTGGTTTTGTTGGGTTTGGGGTTTTGTTTTGAATGCATGTGCACACACGTACTTTCAAGCCAGAACATGGATTTAGTTTAAAGTAGTTACCTGTTTCTGCAATTATGTGGGTGCTTTGTTGTGTTCAAGAAGGGTATTTTTCATCTGAAAGTTGTGGTTGTGCTAAAAAATGTGTGAAATCCTAATTCATGCTTTTCTGTTCATACTTAAATATTTTTCAAGTGGCACGTATAAGAGACTCCATTTTAAGCGTTTCAGAGGAATTTCTTTCAGAGGGGAATTAAAATGCTTAGTCCATTAAAGGTAACAGGCAATTATTTTTACTTGAGATTTATTTCTTACTTGCTGATGAAGCGTATTCCTGGGTTTGTTGGTTTGGTTGTTTGGGTTTTTGTTGGGGTTTTTTTTTTTTTTTCAATTGAGTAAATAGGACAGTTTATTCATATACGAGCAGTTTTGGTTTCTCATCAGTTTCTCCTTTCATTTTAACATTTCATAAACCACATTCTGTATGGGTTGGACCCTTTCTGTCATTCAAACAAGAGTGTAATGCATGCTTTATGCTGTGCTTCAAAATTACTTTGCTTTAATCAGCATAGGAATAAGGCAAGTAAGTCTGTCATTTATTTCTGAATAACTTGACTGTGAATATATATCTGTGCTGATGAAAAAAATGCAGTTAAACCTTTCATCTAATTTCACTATTGGAACATCCCAAACTCAAGCACAGTATATATTCATTTTTAATAGACATCACTTCATATGTTATATGTCACTGCATAAAATCTAAAGCAGAAATAAAAGTAGAGGGCAAAAGCCAATGGTAGTCACTTTGAAGATACAGATCTTGATTCCAAAGGTATAATATTGTTTGGGAAAATATATCCCAATAAATCTTTAGAGAATTTATACTGGAAAAAGGAAAAATCATTCCTAACCTGCTAGTTTTATGTTTTTTGTCATTCCATCCTTGTTCTACCAAATCATTTGTATTAGCACTAGACTGATGTTAGTCTTCAGTTACCAGCAGTAAATTACTGTCTGTTCGATCCTTTCAGAAAACAAGACAGAGAAAGATGATCATAAAATAGTGAATTTCAGAGTTGTTCACGATGTGATAGTTTTGATTGCACATATTTAGTGACATCCGATTGTGCATTCAAAAAAAATTTATGAATAAACTAAAATTTCCTAGTTAGATCAAAGCTTCTATTTGTTGATGTGTCTGAAGTGTTTCTACCTTGGGAATAGAGGAATGAAAGTTACTAATAGGTGTTTCTGTTTGACATCTGTATACTGTACTTTTTAGCATATCTCAAGTGTTTTAGTCTCTGCCTAATAGATCTCATTAAAGAAACAGATATCAGCCCCAAGACAGTTTGTCAAAGTTAATATGAGTCCCCTGTGGACAGAATTGGCAATCTGTGTGTGGCTTCACGTGACTGCCTTTCCATGGGCTTGTTTGATCCCGTAACAATTGGACATTAGTGCCTGATTTGTTTTACAATAACTCCATGGGATTGGCTATTGCTGTATTATGCTGGACATTTTCAAGGGTTTCCCTGTTGTGTACACTTCCCTCAGAGCACGGGGTGAGTGCTGTGCTCACTCTGCCCTTAGGAGCAGCGAGGGAAGGCTGTTCCTATCCCATGGCTGTGCGCTGGATTTAACTCGAGCCTTAAACAAGCACTGCCTGTCCTAAATGAAGTTGAGGCTGAAGTAATCCTAAATGCTGACCCATTGATAGGCTTGGCTTAGGTTTGCAAGAGGTAAATGCTAGCAGCAATGTTTGAAAACAGCAAACAAGGTAAACCCCCTCCTTTTATAACCAAATAGTTCTGCAAATTGCAGCCTCTTTATTTCTGAGGTGCTTTCTTAAGGAGGACCCATACCATTGGGGCTGCAAAGTGCATCACTTCTCTGATCTGGTACATGGTGTTGTTTTCCTTGAAAGTCTATTCTTTAGTCATTATACAAGCTGTTAATTATTGTTTCTCCATTGATTAAATCAGAGCATAAGCACTTCCCTCCAACCAAGAGCTTAACTGTGAACCTGAAATATCAGGCAGGCTTATTTGGCCTTTGAATTTGTGTGCTGTTTGGTCTGTCCTTTGACATCCTGATGCTGACTTTACCTGGTTTTCAGTTATCCCTTTCACTTGGGATTTGGCAAATAAGAAGATTTTTAAATGGCTTAATTAAAAAAAAAAATCTACTTTTACATCTTTACAAATTTCAAATATAAAATAATTTCAAGATCAGGATGGCTCCCAACCATTCCCTGAGAAGGCAAAGTGTTTTAGTTTTGCATTTTTAAGGAAAAAAAAAATCATATTTATACTTCAATAAATCTAAGGAGATGGCAGGGGTATTCCTTTAGTTATTCAGGTCCCTTTGTGAGGCTAGTATGGCTCATTGAAAATCTAGCTTTTGTGGAAAAGGAGAATATGAACAACTGCAACACATGATGAGTATTTACATATGTATCTATAAAAAAAAAATCACAAGTTCCTAACATTCTCTTTTTCTTGGCATCAAATAGTTATAACATATAAGTATGTTCTAGGGTTATTTTTTTTTTTTTTTTAGCAGGGCAGAATGAAAATTAATTCTTATCATTGTCATTTGCTGAGCCCTGTAGAATTTTATGGCTGCACATTGCAGTATTATGGACACTCATGAGACTTCTGACTGGTTTTATCTTATTAAACAATTTTGAAATCATTAATTTTTAATTGGTCTGCTTGTGGTTTTTTATCGTTTTAATTGTGTGTCTGTGTCTAAATATTGGGTGTTTTTTAAATTAAAAAGAAAAAAAAGTCCTGTCTAAGCATAGATGTTGTAAGGTATTGCTATATGATCATCCAAACAGATACTATACTGTGTGGGGATTCATTTTAAAGAATGCTTTCAGCAATTCAGTATCCTAATAGAAGTAATAGTAAAAAAAGAATGATATGATGTCTAAGATATGTACAGGTCTTTCCTTGATTGAAAGTTCTAATTAAGTGAATAGAGGAAAATTAACTGAAATTAGCTGTCAGAAAGTCACATTTAAATGACTGATGATCTGGTGTGGCAGTAAACATTTAAATGATATAAATTGCCATTTAAGTGTATGGTTTAATGTTTGTCATGCATTAATATGACATGAGACTGCAGTGACAATCAAGCAGCTTGCTCTAATTTGAACATATTTAGGGCTTTTGTGTGGAGTGCACCACACAAATTAAGACAATTGCTGGTTTTATGTGTCAATTTAAATGTTGTTTTCAGGCATCGGTTAATGAAACAAACCCATCATTTTTGTGTGCAAATTGCAGAGTGATTTCCTTGGTTTTCAGATTAATTTCAACTTCCTCTGCTCAAAATTAGGAATTTCCTTTGCAAGGAAAATGTCATTCATTTTGCTAGATGAAGAGAATATCTGTTTGTTATGTTTTTTCAGTTGGTAATTCAAATCAGAAATACATTGAATCCTCTCTATAAAATAGAAAATGCAAATCCTGATACTGATTTCATCTACATGAATGAACTCTTTAGATGACAGTGATTTTTAGGTTACCTGTTCATATAGAGTTTATGGATGCTCTCGTCTTGGGGGTTGGGTTGTACCTGGGTAACATCTTCTGAAAAACAGTTTTATCATTCAGCACAGTACTTTTGTATAGGTTTGTAAACAGGAAATGCATAAAAGTGGCAGCAGTTTCATATTTCCAGCCTGTGGAAAAATTTTTAACCTAGCATCACTGGTTAGTTAGTCCTGTTTCCCAAATTTTATCAATCTTCTGGCTGTCAGAATCAGATAATCCTGCTGTTATTATTCAGCATGCAGATCACAAAGGAAAGCACAATTTCATCTTGGGAGTTCTTAAAAACATAACCTGGCTGTGTATAAATGTACAAATACTTTCCACTTACTGCTTTTTTTTTTTTCCTCAGTTCTACCATTACAGTTTAAAAAGTGAGGTCTCCTGGTCAGTGGGAAGTAGGGCATGGGACTCTGGCATCTATCATAGGGCCCACCTTTTTTGGATAGAATGACTAAAATACTCTTCTCAGTTCTGTATTTAGACTTGTTAAGATAATTTTGCATGCTATTAAAAAAAAATTCTTATGCCACTACCAAATGATGGCTGTCTGGAGAACTCAAGTTTGTGTTTTGTGTGTGTTTTTTTCCACAGGCATTAGAAAGTGAGTTTGTTTCCTGCCAGCTTCACCAGTGGATTGATCTGATTTTTGGCTACAAACAACAAGGGCCGGAGGCTGTTAGGTCCCTGAATGTGTTCTACTATTTGACTTACGAGGGAGCTGTTAATTTAAGTTCAATAACAGATTCTGTACTGAGAGAGGTAAGTTTGTACTTTATAAATATAGAAAAGTCTTTGTTAACCACTGCAGTGTTGAAACTGTAAAGACTTCTCATTGTTCAAGGCTTCTGGTGAATGTTCAATTTCTTTGTGTTTTCTTGTGGTTTGGCCACAGGCCAGTCAAATGCAAGGTGCCTGAACCAGTTGTCACAGCATGCAGAATTAATAGAACAAGGATGCAAGTTGTTCTTAAACTCTGTGCACCTGGATTACAGCCCAAGCTGATGCCAATATAATAATAAAGGTTCAAGGATTGCTTCAGTTGCTGAGTTCAGTCATTTTGTTCCCTGATACTGGATCTTAGTGGCAGTGAGCAACCTTGATTTGGCTTGTGCTTCTGAATTTACTTTTGCACTTTTAACAGTTCTCTTTATAAAAGTGCAATCTTGCACATGTAGCAAACATCAGAGTTTTGTAGCCTCTGATATTTTAATTTGGTTTGCTATCAAATTAAAATAACTTGTCCTGTATTTTTCATATGCAAAAGAAAATATTTCAGCATTGGAAAGATCAGGAGCTTTACTTAGACTCAGCATCATTCAGAAAATTTATTTGCCAAAGTACCTTATAGAATACTGTGGGTTAAAAAGTTCCTCCTCCTTCACCTGAATAGCTGTTTAAAAAAGGGTGGGATAGCTGTTTTTAAAAAAATCTGTTTAAAACAGATTTTTGATTGATTTTATGTCCTCTCTTCAGATAGTATATTGCTACCAAGTATAGCAAGTATATTAATTATAGAATAAATGTAAGTGGTACCTTGTTATAAAATATTCCAAGTCTATGAAAACAAAGTAATTGGAATCTTGTCAACTGTTTTATTTAGATGGGACACAGGGACTGGCTTACAAGCAAAGCGATGGCTCAGTGTTGTTCATTACATGGTTTGTCATCAGTCTGCAAGCTGCATCTTAGTCAATTTAAACCTAAAATACAGATAGTGCACATAAATACCCTTAAATGAGCTAAGAAAAGGGTTACTGGGACATGTGGCTTACAAGAAAAAATGTCATCATCTGGATTTGGAAAAGTTGTTGGCCCATGAGTCATCTAGTAGGTGTTCACTGTGCCATGTTTTCAATTCACTGATAATGTTTGTCCACTCTACACTGGCAAGGAGTATTTTAGGAGTATTTATTAGACTCTTGAAGTATTTGGTTAAAGTGTGAGCTGAAATATAGGCTGGGTGTTGTGTTTAATTAGTTCTAAATTTTGTTATTAACTGAACCATCATTGAAACTTTTTTTAATAAAACTAATAATTGAAGAGACACTAATGAAAGTAGCAGAATTTTTGTTTAGTTTTAATTTTTCTAGAACAGTTCTTTTATCATAGTTACTGAGATCTGTTTTACTTGTGTTATAGCCTGAAAAAAAGTTTAAGACCAGGGAAGTTACAAATCTGTCTGGAATTGTGGATCCTCTCAGGCATTCACTTTGTTACCAAATATTTTAAATTTGTCATGTTTTTATTGTACTTTGCTACAATGTTTCTTATTTTTGAATGGTTCTGTGCTGTCTGAACTGAGTTGTATATGAAAATGAAAACAGGAGAGGGAGAATTGCAGTGTTGTTGAGTTCATAATAGTAGAGTAGCTCAGCAGCAGCAGAATTTTGAAACACTACTGCTGGTGTCAAAAATACATGCTGATGAATGCAGGCAGCAGAATAAATGGTGTCTTGTAGCACTTCTGTTTTGAGTTGCTGGAAGGATTGACCCAATGGAATATTTTGATTTAGGATTTTTAAGCAGGTCACTTAAACAGTGAAAGGTTTCCTGTTTAGTTAGATTTCCCTTGCCATTTACATATATTTTGTAAAGTATATTTTTGATTGTGTAGATGTGCATATGTAATTTTAAAAGGCATATGTGATCAGCTCTGATGTGATATTGATACTGCAGAAATTTAATGACTCTCATCACCAATGGTGACTTATTCTGGTTTTACTTATGGGTAGAGATGAAAGTAATGAAAATTCTGTTTGTGTGTATTTCTATGTGCATAATCATTCTATATCTATGTGCTAAATGAATTTATCATGCACCTTTGACAGCCTCACCTTCTTCCCTGCTTGCTAATCTGTCTCCCTGAGGACCTGTGCTAACATTCTGTGCTGCCAAGCAACTTCAATCAGCATTTATTTTTCTCCTTCAGTCAGCTTGCCAGAAAATCTTTTCTTTTCTCCACCAAATTCTTGGTTAGAGCTCAAATGAATTTCTGATATGGACAATTATCAGTATTTTTAGACAAGCATGGCATCTCTGAGTTAGTATCTGTTTATTAGGCAAGTATTAAACTGGATTTCTTGACTTCAAAAAGGATGGTTTTGGCTTTTTCCTCTTGATAAGAATTCAGGGTTTGGGTTTTTAAATCTTGACAGTTGTAGCAGAAAATGTATTTTTATTTGCAAACCTAAACTAAAGAGAAGCTTCTGTATATTCTGAGAGCTGCAAGTCACTGAGGCTTTTGGGTATCATATGGAAATAATAGCTTGTGCTCAAACCATGGCAATTTCCCCACACAGATAGTCAGTGCTGAGCCTGGACCACATCAGTAATGAGAAGCCTGGGATGTGTGTGTTTGTGAGGTATCTCCACAGATATATGCATGGATATTGGTGACCTAACTCATCAGAGAGGCCACACACAGAACAATGGTGGAAGGCACTGAGGAGTGCAGGGGTGTAGGTTAATGCAGAATTTCCTTAGGTCTCCTAAATGGCTCCAACTGGCACCTTTATTTTTATAGGCAGTCAGGTTATATATATTACAAGAAGGAAGTACTCGTCTAGGAAGGAAAACTACTTGATTAAAACCATATTCCACCTTTTTTTTTTTTTTTTGACTGAAAATGTAGAACTTTTACATCCTCTTGTACTGCTGTGAACAATTTTTTCCTGCCATTCCTCCTGCCTATGGGAATAAAGGAAGTAAAGTATTTTGAAAGGCTCTGACTGCCATAATAGAAAATTTTAAACTAAAATGCAAACCATGGGCCACATGCTACCTTTTGGCAGATAAACCCTGGAGAGTGCAAAGCTTGCATAATTCAAAGGCGAATCTCAGGGGGAGGGGAGTAGATCAAGAGAGAAGGGTTTGAGTCACAACCAGTGGGGGAAGGGAACTGCAGCCAGGAGAAGCAAGGCAAGGAGTCCAGTATCCCTGCTGACATATTGGTGCACTGCTCATCCTGCAGAGACCATTCCTTCTTCCTCCTGTTCCCCTCCAACCATTTTAGTAGCTCTGTCATTGACTCTGCTCCTTGTGTGTCGTGTTGAAGGAGATGGCAGCTGCAGAGGGAAGTTGCTGTTCTGTGGGCAAGCAGTAAATATCTTTATGGTGGAAAACACTGTGTTTGCCATCAGAGCTTTGCTGTGTCACTGCCTTCTGTTGACTTGCTCTTGAGCGCCGTGTTTTGGTCTGTGGAACTCACAATCACAAGATCTGCTGTGGAAGGGCTCTTTTTTTTGCCTGGATGGAAGGGGTAAGGAGTCATTTAGCACAGAGAAATGTCATCCAGCTGTTCTGGAGAGAATTCACCGCACCTTCTTATCACAAATTCTGCTCTCTTTTTGCCTTAGCTGTCCAAGAATGGAGGGGAGGGGAAAAAAGGTAGAATTAGATCTGAGTCATTCAGACAAGTAACTGATTAGGAGCTGCAGCACAATCCATAGAAAATAATTTGTGTCTAGGACTGATTGGTGGGTATTTCATCAGTGTTGGTCAGAAGAATAGACATTCCTCTTGTCTCTGGCTTAGTGTAACGAAGGACAATAGTGAATCTGGCCTACCCTCAGTTACTACTTAAAATTCCATTTCTCCACTGATACCCCTATGTAGTTAGTGTAAACACTGGATAAAAGCAAAGGAAAGAGACAAAGTTACTAGCAGGAAGAAGAAATATTACTTAGAGAATGCATCATTGATTTGTACAGGAACCTCTGCCTTTCACAAAGCACCCTGAATTTTGTGCCATGCTTATTCAAAAGCTCCTAAGCTCATGAGAAAAAAAAAAAAGTAAACCATCTGATTCCATCTTTGAAGTCAGCAATTAAGGAGGACTAATAATTTTAAAATTAGCAATAATAGCTGTAAAAACACAAGAATAACTCCCATTAAATTAATAACATCACGTGATTTGCTTTTAGCCTTAGATGGTTCTGTTGTTTTGTACTTCTTCCTCTGAAGGAAAGTTCATTTTTGTTACATGAAGGCAGTCTGTTCAGCATTAGGAAGCAAGCTTTCTCTATTCTTTTGGCGCCTTTCTTTCTATTGATGATATTTCATTTCCATATGAACTGAGGAGTTTCAAAAATCATGGAGAATCAGCTTGGACATAGCATTTGGCTTGTTGTTTGAATGTGCCACTTCTGATTATATGTAGAGAGAAAAGATAATTCTTTTATTTTCAACTTTAAAGCATATGGGATAAATGATTTTATGGATAATAGCTTTTAAATGTTGTTCAAGATTAATATCTTTGGGTAAGTTTTATGCATCTTAGGTCTATCTCTTATGAATCTTATTTTACTTTTAAATATTTACAGTTTGAGAAATTTTTGTGCCCAAAAGAAGTTACAAGGATGTTTAGTTTACATGACCCCAGTTTCATGACAGCAGTAGCAGATCTGATATCCCAGAGAAAGCATTTTTGGCCTCTCTTTTAGCTCTGTTCATGGTGGGAGTTAATAGCATATTTCAGCTCTAACTCAGCTGGAGAACCCTGACAACAGTGAATCTTTCACAGAGTATAAACACGATTTGTATTTATAGCATAGTTAACATTTACTAAATAGTTGGGAAAACGATCAGTCTGGTTTTAGCAGGTTGGGCAACAGTCTTTGTTGTGGCTGTGATGAGTTTTAAAATGTAGGATAAAATGGTTATAAAATAACTGTCACAGAGCAGTAAATTTCTGTGTGCTGAATTCGGTAAGTAACAAATTCGTGCAGGCAACATTCTGTGGAAACAATCTTTGAATTGTCTCTGGCTTAAGTGTGCTGCACGGATGGCATGTTTGCTGTTTTACAGCACAGGAACAGTGGGAAAAGCCAAATAAATGTTTAGCATTGGTCTCATTTTAATTAGAAATTTATATTAAAATACCCTTATATGGAACTGGAATGAAGAAGGCTATATTTAAAGGAAGCATACTGATTTCATGGCTAAGGAGAGGTGAACTTGGCAATGCAACCAAGCCTGTGCCTCGTTCTTTTCCTGGGAAGTACCCAGAGCAGGATGTGTATGTAACAGGCAGGGCATCTCGTGAAGGCAGGTACCACTGCTCAATGAAATCAGCTTGAATCAGTCCTGGGCATCAGGACTCTCCCACAAAAGGATGAAGTATTTCCTTCTGGTGAAAGGAGCATTAAATAACAGGAGCACCAGTCCTGCCACCAGTTTTGTATCAATTACCTATTAGTTCTCACACCTCTGCTCACACTGTGACCTGCTTGTGATGTTGGAGTAAATGAGTAAAATAAGCATAAGCAAGTGCTTACTGTGATATCTGGGAAGTGTGGCACTCCTTTGATTCCATTCAGCCTGGAGTTTGATACGATGAATGGGGATTTATTGCCCTTTGTCTTAACTTACCTATTTACTACAAATGCTTACAAACAGACTTGAAAAAAATTCAGCTGGGTTCTGACCCGGAAAAATATTTGACCTTGTTGTTCTCTTTTTTCCTTCATTACAGAATAGATTCTAGTTTTACCTGCTGCTTCTGCTTCTCTGTCCAGCAGGCAAAGAAGTGATACTTTAGAGATTATTAAAGTAAGACTTAATGTATAAGGATTTAAAAAACTGGCTGGAAGTAGTAAGGTTTTTTGGAAGGAGGTAACTCTTGTGAATTAGATCTTCAGCTCTGAGTGCTTTTTTCCTCAGCCTCTGATTGAAATTCAGGGGATAGAAATTTTCAACGCAGTCAGTTCCCTCACCTCTTTTTGCTTGACCTGTCTTGTGGATCTATCAGAGCCAGAGAGGTCTTGAGACCCCCTGGGCTCTTTACATTTTCATTTGTGCCTGGCTGGTCAGTCTTAGCTGACATATTTGTTGGCCAGCATTAAATAAGAAAGAGTAATCAAAAGATAAATAAGGTATGGATAAAAATCATGTTCATAATACTTCAAAAATAACTTCTTTTGATATAAATTGGGGTTTTTTTTAAACTTTTTTTTCTTCTTCCATATGTGGAAAGGATGAGCTATACCTGTATATAATAGCTACAGTTACACACCGAGTCATTTAACCTTGAATGAAACATGGAAGTGAACAGGCTACAGGAATTTTTTGTATCATCAAAATGCTTTGATTATTTGCAGGCTCTTTATGCTGTCCAAATGATACCTGTATTGACTTTCACAATAATTGGGAAACGAAACACTTTTGTTTGGAATGTTTTTATTCTGTGTGTTTATTGCAGCCCAGGGTGTCTGACTTGGACGTCAGTGTTCCCATTGTGTTCGTAGATATGTGTGGTGTTTACTTACCAAGCTTTGTTATTTTAGTTATTAGTTATATTTGATAAATAGCTGCTGCTTGAGTGAGAAAGCTTGTGGTCATGCCAAAGGTGTTTTCCTCAAGCAGTGTCTAAAAGTCAAGTCTCAGTTAAATGTTATATTCCACTAAATAATAACAAAAAGTTCATTTGTTGCAGTAGAAAACTCTGAGATAGCATTGTACCCGTAGTTTGGAAACAGCAAGTTTGGTCTTGCAGGTAGTAACCATGAAAGTTTAAATAAATGTATTTCAAGATTAGCAAAAGGAGTTATTTATTTCTTTTTCACAATTGTTACAGATTCTGAAAGGCGATCACAGAAGACAGTTTAAAGACCACTACATTTTGTATTTTTACTTCTGTGTTAACCTCCTTCAGATTGAAATGTTTTATTTCAATGTAGCTTTTTTATTCAATAAATAGAGATGGCATCAGCATTTAAGAATTTCTGTGGAATGTTAACAGATCTGAATTGATTGCTTTTTTCCAGAGGAAGCAGTTTTATATAAGAAAATTTGAGATTGTTAGCTATTTAGAGGAGCAAATGAATAATGCCAGAAATTGAAGTTTGAGGATATTACACATGGCGGTGCCACTGCTTACTCTGTGGTAATTATTGATTTTAAATGAAAGCAGTGAGTTGCTCTCTTGAATCTTCAGCTGCCAGAGAGAAATGGGAAGCAATTTTGGTTGTGATGCTCAAATAAAACAGAAGCTGTTGTATTTTAAAAAACTAGTCCCAGAGCTGCTTAGGATTTTGCTTGTACTGAATCCAGTTTTATTTGCAGGTCCTTACATTGATCTTAACTCTGTTTTTAGACTCTCTTCCCTTTTTATTTTGTCAGTCTCTTTGAAGTACTACCAGACCTGTTTTTGTAGTTCTAGTATTTTTTATCTGCTTCTTTCCAGTAGCCAAAGATTTAGGTGTTTTGAATGAGCACATCAGAGCTCCAGACAGAGATACTGTTTGAAATTATCCATGAACCCAGTGCCTCTGAACATTATTGAGTGACATTTGTTTCTGTTGGTTGTGTCTGCTCTGACTAACTGGTTTCTTTCAGATTGGCAGCTGGGATTACGCTGCAGTAGACGGACAGCTGCGTGAGCTGGAGATTGCAGCCAGGCCGGCCTGTGCCTCTGTTTAATATGCCTGGAATGTATATATTCAGATTGGAGCAACTTGCATGGCCCTGAGGGGCTTCTATTTGTATTCTCACAAACTGTGATTACTTCCTGTTTTACTTTAATGACTGCCATGTAATTGTCATACTGATTTGTCTGGACAAAAAGACTTCATTTTTTCTTTTTTCTCACAGAAATTTCCTTAATGTAGTTTAAGAGCTGGGTTAGTGTTTTTGTTTGTAAAGGTGTGGTAGAAGGCATCCTCTGCTGTTCTCCTTTCTCCGCTTTTCTGATGGGAACAGAATAATGTATTATTCATATATTGACTCTCAAACAGCTTGAGGGGGAAAAAAAGTAATTCTGTTTAGGGTAACGCCTCTCCCTCCATGTATCTGTAGTAGTTTAGATTTTATAAATAACAAGTGGTTAGACCAGTAACTAATCTCCAGACAGCTCTGGTGTTTTCAGTAGGCAGAGGGAGGTGAAACTGGGGGGTGCTAAGAAGAAAAGAAAAATATTATGTAGCAGATACATTTCTTGCAAGGAAGGTACAAAGAAAGAAGAAAAAAAATGCTTAATTTCTATTTGATGGCTTTAATTTCTCCATGTATCTGTTGGTTTCTTGTGTAATGAGGCATGCAGTTCTGTTACAGACCTGGCTAACACATCGCAGCAGGCAAAGGTTGTGCCCTTTTTGCTCCATCCCAAGTTGCTTATGTGCTCTAATAAGGCTCCCATCTGCAGGCTGCTGGCAGTATTTCTGCCCACGCTTCAGCTCTGCAGCCATAACCCTGAGGTGCTGGGGTTGGAGCTGTACCTGCATTAGTGGGCAGCAACAGGCACCCTCTGCACTCCGCTTGGTTAGCAGAGGGTACATCACAAACACTCTGAAGTCAGGTTTAATGTTACCTAGAGAACCGTACGTTACTCTTGATCTTGCAGTGTCTTTTCCATAGCCTTTCTTCTGCTCCATTCTCCTCCCTGCTGTTTGTTAGATTTCAAAGATAGTACAGACAATTTTCTTAAATTGGTGTGTTAAGTGAATAATGCAACGGGAAAACAAAATATAGAAGTGATTCAATACAAAATGTTTGATTTCTGAAGCCAAAACAAGAGAAATAATTTTCTGGTTTGACATGAAGAACGTAGACTACTCATTTTATTTTTAAAATAGCAAATGGGAGTGTGTGAATTTATGATACTAACATTTGAGTGCAGTATTTTTTCTTTGGGTCAAGTGTAGTGCAATATCCCCAGGGCAGGTGTACAGTCAGCCAGCATATACATTGCCTGTGTCAGAAAAGCATTTTGCCCATTTTTCACAACCTTGATCTAATGGGGATTGTTAGGAAACAAGGGAGATGGTACTACAAAGAGATTCTCTTTATAATCTTCTGCCTCTTTTCAGCAATTTTATCTATTGTTATGAATTGTGCTTGCTCTCTGGCTAGTGTTATCTGTGTTCCTGTAGTCCTAGAGGAATTTAACTAAGAATATTCCTGTAGGGGTGTAAGTTGCTGTCTCTGGTCAGAGGGGGTTTTCTGATCACTTTTTACCAGAGCTTGATTTTAATCACCGTCCTATGGGGAGAGGAGCTCCTTGGTTGGCCGCTAAGCCATTCAACTTCCCTGTCTGAGGGGAAACCTGTCAAACAGTCTGTGTTCTCTGATGCTCTAAAGCAACATCTGGGTGGAAGGAAGGGGAAAGCAAGTAATCACAATTGCATAACGCTCAAGCCAATGGAAATCACTGAGGAACATGTGCATAAACCTTTTTGAATATTGAAAAGTGAGGTAGGAGCGGCAGAGAGCCAAAATAATTACTTTTGCAAGGGCTGTTACTTTCTGGACATAAATACAGGCAGAAAGATGGAGGATGAACCCTAAACGCTTTCTGTCCCTGACACGCATGCTGAAAGGGTATGTATCACACTGCATGTTGTGATTTCATCTGGGGTTTCAAATGTTTGGCAACTAAATCTTAGAGATTTGGGAAGTACTGGGAATACCTCGGTTCAGATCTATAAAGGCCCTGAGAGCAGCCTCTCTGTAGCAAATGGTGAGGTTGTAGCTAGTTGTGCCCTCAGGCCAAGGTGTGTGTTTTAACATGGGTGTGCTGTGCCCTTGGGCTTTTCAGACAGTTTGGTGTTTTGTGTCTGAGGAGGCATGATGAAAGTGACTCTGAGCTAGTCCCTTTAAAGGTCTTTAAATCTGGAGTTAAATGGTGTATGTCTTGCCTTTTAACTATTATGGGCCTTCATTTGAGGATTTGAGTTCAAGACTGGAGACCGTTTCATTCTTTCTCTGTGACACTCACTGCAGTTCCCCCTCCACCCGCCCTCCCTCATATTTAATTTTATAGTTCTTTCAGACATAAACATGAAAAAAAAGCAATTTTGACTTAGTTTCTGAGTGTTGCTGCAAAGAAAAGTAACAAACATCTGTTTTTACCTTAACTGCATCCATATGTTCAACCTCCCCATCACCCTCCTTCCCAAAAAATTTACAGCCGTATTTGGTGGGTACTGCATACTGTTGAATTAACTTTCTTCACAGTTAGATGAGAGGGTAAGTTCAGAGACTGAAAATAGCCATACCAAGTGGCCAGGAGCTACATTATAGCTAAGCTGAGTTTTCAAGTTCTTTACTTTCCTTCTTTTAATTTGCTTTCCCTATTCCTCTTCTCTCCTTCCCACTGCCTAATAAAAGAGAAGATAATCTAGGAGATATTTTTAGAAACAGGTAAAATCAGATAAATGTTAACTTATGAAATTTGCTATGGCTTTCATGCTTCTAAATTAATTGACATTTGAAACATAATGATGCATAAATATGTGGTTTGAGATGCATACTGTGTGAATTATTGTAAAGGGTTGCTTACCTTGTTTCATTTTATTACTTCTTGTTGTAGCATCTGGAACAATTCTGGCCTTACCAAAATTTTGGTTTTGCAGATGATTAACAGGAAAAAGGCAGTTTTACTGAGATACTTGAGAAACAATGAAATAAAATGTGAAATGATACTATGTTTTACTTTGTGGCGCACATCTTGCTTTCAGCAGTAAGAGTCTGTCAAGCTAAAGATCCCTTTCAAAGAAAGGTTATGCCTTTCCAGTTGTATGGTCCCTTTAACAGATGTGAAACTGGTTGTGCAAATTTCCCAAACATTTCTTCCTACAGTCATCTGAATGGCTGCATGCTCCAGGGGGATCCAGTAGTGAGAGCACATGTCCTTCCTCTACTGCTGAAGGAGCTGTCTGTCTCTCAGTAATACTGACTAATGCTGGTAATACTTCTTTTCAAGAAAGCTCAGTTAGAAGCTGGGCTATAATTCATTAGAAAGGAAGTGAATGATGACTTTCTGACTGATGGGCATTTTACTGTATTTTCTCAGGTGAGTGGTAGGTCCTTTTCTTCAAAGGAGATACTAATTATATCTCTGAGAAGAAAATTCCCTGCTCCTACCTGATTTTCTTTGACAAGTTGAACAAAAGCCTGAGTGGCATCTGGTGGCTCTTTCTATTGTTATGTAAATTGAGAGAATGGGGATTGATTCCAGCTCCACCATCACATTTCTGCTGACAGAGGGAGGTCATCTTGCATCCTTCTGTGTGTGATCCTTCTGACTGAGACATCAAAATGGGGAGTTGACATCTGGATTGACTTTGAATACAATCTGGGAAAAGGAAGGAACCATTTGGGGTTGCTAGTACACTCTCCTGGTCATTATTACAAAACGTGCATGCTAAAAAAAGAAACCTTTCTTTTTTTTTTTTTTTTGGTAACCAGAAGGAATGCAGAAGATTTTTTTTTTCTGAAGTCTAGCCACTATGTCTAGACATACTTGTCCAAGTGTTGTTGCCTTTACTCAACAGTTCTTCAAATTTCTTTTGGATCTCTGAAGACACCAGTAAAGATGACTTACAGATACCAGTGTCTGTGCTTTTGTTCTGTGTACACATCTGATGTTTTATGAAATCTTGTTAGCTGTGGTACAATGTGGATTTTTCCCAGTTCTGTTGTCTAAAAGAGAAAGATTGTGTCAGTGGCTTTTGCAGTCCTGGAACTGTAGGTGCTCTTATTTATTGGAATGATGAGATGGAACCAAGTCTAACTCAACTAAGTCCAAAGAACATGTTTGTGCTGGAACTGTAAATCACTAACTCCAGCTAGAACATAAACAGGGATGTAGAAACTGTCTGTTAAGACTGAAAACAGAGAATTTGTGACCCTCTGAGGCAGGTTTTGGCAAAATTGTTGTCCCATTGGCCAGCAGCTTCACCAGGTCTGGCAAACACTGTATGAAAACAGACAGTGCCTCTTGTCTGGCGGGTTAAGTAGAGTCCTTTATACTTGTTCTACATCAGTTTGGGCTCTTGTAATGATGAATGTGTTTGAAATACTCTGCATCAACATGTGATGTCTTGTGTTTCATTTTCCCCTCACTATTGGTGCTATGTAAGAGTGTGTAGTTTCCAGAGGAATTAAAAGACATACCAGATTCCATGGTTGGGACAAAACTGTGACTCTCTTTAAATGCTGAACATGGGCATTTGGGAGTGAAAGTTTCTGTATTGATCATAAGTCAATATGCAAGGAAATTAATAAATCTAAAGCTTATTATTTCCTCACTTTATCTATTCTCAGTTCTAAATTAAATGCCTGGGAGCTGTGCTTCAAGAATACTTTATTAATTTTAAATAATTTATTAGAGATATATGTAACAGGAAATAAATAGTGGACACTAAAGACTGTCAATTTTTACTAAATATTTTAACAAGTATAGAGTAACTGGCAGCCAGGACAGTCTGCATTCTGGTCCTTCTGTATTCTTCTGGCCCTGCTCTCAGTGCAGGGCAGAATTCCCATTTGTTAATAAAAATATGCCACTTAATCTGCAAGTAGGTGTAGGCAAATCTTTTTACAATTTGGATGTTTTGAAACAAACAGCGTTTTTGGAAAGTGTAGATCTGCTGACCAGTTCCTTTGTTAATGCTTCCATATCTTAAGAGACCTCAAAGCTTTTGTGATTCCCTTGATATCTTGAGTCACACACCCCCAGATTTGAATTTTAATGTCTCATCAGCAGGAAGGAGACTTATGTGGTCTTACTGAGCTTTAGTGTTTCATGAATTTGATACTGCTGTTCCTTAAAAAGTGCTCACTGCATCACAGTGTGTGTATGTCAGATTTCAGCCAGCTTTTTGATAAACTTAGTTATTCACCAGTTCTTTGAAGATTATGGTGCTTCCCAGAGTGGGCAAGAGTGTTAGAATCTGCTCACAGACTAATTTCGACTCCTTCTCTGGTGAGTTCAGATGTTTTAAAAGCCTTGCCAAATGTAATAAGGTCAAGTGTTTTGGATGGCATGTTTACTACCAAGAAGATGATATTCAAAGGTCTCAGGTGCCTTCTACTTTTGGCTCTGTTATTTCTGTAACAAGAGACTGTTGTGTGTCCTAGTAATGGTCTATTGTATTATTACCTAAAAACAGTTGTTTGTAAGAATAAGGTCAGCATAAGTCCATTGTCTCAAAAATTTTGAGTGGCTAAAATAGAACAGGAAATATAAGTGTAAGGAGTCTTGAGAAAGGTTGAACATGAACAAGAAGAATTAGGGGAAAATACCTGAGGCATCAGCCCATGTGCAGCCTGCTAACCCATAGCAAAGGCCAGGTGATTAGTTTAGCTCACAATGAAAGAGATGTAAACTAAGTTGAGTGATTTGAGATTTTCTGGGCTATAGGCCTGTTTCTGTGAATGGTGCAGGGGGCCAGCCTGACAAGAAGTAACTTGTTGAATTTTGGCTGCTTGATGTTATCTTTAAACCAGTGGGCCAAGAGGTGGCAGCATGTAAAAGTAGCTGGATGTGCCTAGGGGAAGAAGTTCACAGGTTTCAGCATAATTATTTTTAAGAAGTCACTAAACATAATGTTTTCATGTATTTCCTATGAAGAAAGTACTAAAGTATGTTGCTGAAGATACAGAGAAACTTTAAAAACCCCCTTATATTACACCTTCATGTTCTCCTTTAGTTTTGCTGTTGGTAATGCAGCCTAACATTGTTTGCTCTTTTTGAATAAACCTGGAAGTAAGAATAGAAGCTCAGTATTGCTTTCCTTGTGGCTACTGCTGTGAAATGAAGCAACGGAGTTTAACGTACAGCACTTAATACCTACAGAAACTTTTTAAAAGTTAACTTTTGAGTTATGATGCAAACAGGATAAGCCAGTGTTAGAAAGGAAAAATGGAGCCAATAAAGAGGGTTTCTGATTATAATAGCTTGTTTCTGTTTAATATCATTGAGCAGGATGAGGTTTTGCAGAGTTTCTCATGGAAATAGCATCCACAGTACTAAAATGATTACCTCATTCTTAGTACCAGTGCCAAGCACTTAGCCCCACAGTGAACACACGGGGTTGATTTTCAACATGAAACAAGCCAGAAGTGTGGAATGACATTTTCAGGTGACAGTTATGGTTCTATTGCCTGTAATTAGCACCTCTTAACATGCAAACCTGCCTGTGCCTTTTCCAGGCTGTGGAAGCTCAAATACGAAGTTTTGGACAGACCCCTTCCCAACTGCTCATAGAACCACATCCTCCACGAAGTTCTGCCATGCAGGTGGTAAGTGCCATGTTAACTCTTTGTGACCTGCCTTTGTGCTCACTGCCTTTGCCATCTTAATTTTACAGAACTGGACACTTTCACTTTGCTTTTATGTGGTTGTGGAATTATGTTATTAAAACCAGCAGATGAGTTACGATTTGGTAGGAGTTGTATGCAGTGCTTAACTGTTTTTTTATTTATTGCTGAAAGGATTGCATTGATTTCTAGTACAGGCTTTTTTTTTTGTCAGTGTAATCTAAGAACACTTCATCAGTTGATTTTGTTAATACCATACCTGTACAGGTGAGAGCCAGTCATCGTGGAGACAATTTAGTTAATCTTTGGCAGATTCCCCAAGAAGCTTGGATTTAGGAGGTGGAACTTCCTTGTCTTTTCCCCCAGGCATAGGTTTTCCCCTAAAACCAGGATTACTAGGAATTCATGAGCTGAAACTTACATAGCAAAGAATGTGACTAAATGTGTTTTGCAGTAAAGCTAGGGTGATAAAATCCAGGCAGTGAGCATTAACTTGCTTTCTCTTTTACCTCTACTCGAGTCTAATATAATTTTATTATACAAACTATTATTTTATTACTGATTACTTTTCATATCATGTTGTATGCAGCCCTTGGATTTAAAATATCGTTTGTGTTGTCATAGGTCCAGAACTAAGGATGTTAAGTGATACTCTGACAAGTGGAGCAAATGGTCTGCTAATTCCCAAGGTTTTCAAAAGGTTACGTTCCCTTGTTGTTAGGGTGGACATTTTACACTGCAATATGAAAAAAAAAAAGACATGTCTTATAGGATGTACAAGAAGAAAATATGTCCTACTCAAGCAGGCTAAGGTTATTCGTATTAAAACATATCTGAAGTGGAGAAGGTTTTAAAAGATTATATAGAAACGTGAAATGTTACCAAAGTAGCTTACAAACTGTGTGATGCAGGAGTCTGAGAAATGTAAACTTCCTTGATAAACTGAGCTACTGGCCTTTCTCAAATGCATCACATGTTGTACCTGGGAGCTGCTCAGCTGCCTGTGCCCCATGGCCAGGTCCCAGCCTGCAGACCACGGCAGGGGCTTGTCTGTGTGTTTCAGAAGGGCCCTGCTAACAGGGATGTTGAGGAGCCCAGATACTCCCTTCATGCAGCCACTTGCCATATGTGTGTCTGTCTGTCATGGTGCCATGCACTGAGCACTCACTCTAATGTAAAGGGATTTGTTTCAGGAAGAGGAGCAACCCAAGAAGTTAGTTATTGATGTGTTAGTCAGAGCCATTGTTATATAAATTTGATACTGGGAAGCAGTTTGTGTGGTTTTATCATAATATTTTTCGAGGTGCTGAATTAGTGAAGATTTAGTACATAACAGAAGCAGTTAAAATCTAAGAAGTTAGCTGTTTCTAAGTCCTGTGGTTTTTTTTGGGCTGGGGTACGCCCAGAAAAAAAACCCTTAGTTCTTCACTTGCTGGTTTTGTGGATATTAATACATGTTTTTGTAATAGCACTATATTGAATGATTTTAAAAGTAGTATTCCTGGAGCTGAAATACAATAAGGATGTTTTTCCTGTCATAGTTCTGAATTATTTCTAGTTGCATTATTTACTGAGTTTTGTTTTCATGTGTGTGTGCATGAATGCAGCTGAATTGGAAGTTACCACGTGCTGTGTTAAGTGCACGAGCCATAATATACACCAGGTGTAGTAATTAGCAGTCACATGAAGGCTGCCTATTTGTCTGGTTTTGCTGCTGTTGCTGTATCCCCTTGTGTTTTCAACCATCAGATAGCTGGATTTAATTGAGGCCACATCAGATGAGGCATTACTGACACCTTTAATTGAATGAGCATCCAGGGAGGATTAACTCATAATATTGATTGGCTTTTAGCCACTTGCTCAGAAGGGTGTCTGGGTAGCTTATTAGTTGCTTTTATTTACACCTTTATGCAAAGACCGTGAATAGGAATTCATAGAGCAATATGTTTTTCTAAGTACTCTTAATAACTTTTTTAAAAGGAGTGATAATAAAAATGCAAATGTATTTAATTTTTTTATTAGTTCTGTATAAATATACATTAAATGTATGCACTTACATACACATATATGTAATGAAATATTGCAGGTGGAAAACAGCCAAGGACACTTCATTAGTGTTCTAATTTGGTTATTAGAAAATTACAAATACTTGAGCAATGTGGCTACTGGTGACTAGGATGATTGTACCTCTGTATTTCAATCAGGTTCTCTTACTTTTCAGATGTACCACAAAGTCATAAATCCATTAGAGGTTGCTTTTTCCCTCACATTTGATATCTAGATCTAAGGTCCTCAATATTTTGTTTTGATATTTGCAGTATTCTTAGGGAACTTAGTTTAAAAGTTATTAAACTTTTCAACTTATTAAAGTACAAAAACTAAAACCTAAAAATTCTGTTTAAAGTGAGAGTCTGGATTCATTCCCTTGCTTTAGCATTTCTGGAAACAATGCAAGATAGTGTCTGTAATCACGTCCACTTTATATGCTTTACAACTGCATTTAATTATGTTTGTCCTTTGAAACACATTTGCAGTGAAGTCTTCTACTTTGCATTCATAAATCTTATTTTTGTACACCAGAAATATATACAGAACATATATCTAGTGTATGTGTGTATCTGTTTATTTTAATGTGCTTTCATGTTCTCATCTGGCTTGTAAAGAATTACAGTCTGCCAATTTAATGCAACTTGAGACAATCTCTGGGAGCTGGAATTTCTTTTGCGCGCTTTTTTTTATGTTTCCCTCCTGGTTTGGCCTTGCTTTCCTTGACGTACTATCTCTGCAGATATGAAGGAGAATTCTTTTGGCAGAAATAGGTGATTGCAAAGTTTTAGTTTAATCTGCTGTGATCTGAAACAAAGTCTGTATACAGACACCCTGTGTTCAACAGGGCCCTGAGATTAATAGGGTACATGAAGGGTTTTCTGCCTAAAATGGTTATTTCCATAAGCCTGTCCACTATTACTGCATTTGCTTTTCTACTGCAGCTTCTATTGGATCTTGTGTGTTTTAATCCAATCTTCCTTCTCTTGTCCTGTCTCTTCTCCTCCCTGTGTTCTCTTTGCCCGTGTACTTGGGTTCTTGTCGTGTGCACTCAACAGTATCTCCTCCTGCAGAGCCCCTTGATGTTCACAGAGCAAGCCCAGCAGGACGTTATCATGGTCCTGAAGTTTCCGTCCAACTCCCCGGTCACTCATGTGGCCGCCAACACCCAGCCCGGCCTGGCCACTCCCGCTGTGATCACGGTCACTGCAAACAGGCTCTTTGCTGTGAACAAGTGGCACAGCCTCCCTGGTGAGTACACTAGAGCAAGAAGCCTAAGAAACTCCTGCCATCCAGCAGCACTTCTCTTGTCTTGGCAAAATATGCTGAGGAACTGTTGTGGGTTTAAAGTGAAAAAAGCAAATCCAGTTCATTGACACAGAGGCTCTTTGCACTTGGGCTTAATTTCTCCTTGGAAAGGTAATTTGAGCTGTTGTAGTAAGATGTGTAGCCCACTAAATATTTGTAAAAACAACGTATTGCTTTCCAGGCCATCAGCAAGGAGACAAAACCAGTCCATCACTATTTGGTCACGATAAAGGCATATTCTTCCTCTTAAATTTGTTGTTCAGTGAGTTGGAAGCCTGAACCATATCATGCCAAAGGCAGTTTTAAAGCATGTGGAACTTGCCTGAAATATCTTCTATCTTTTTCTCGTTGGTTATAAACACCCTATGAGAATTAGAAAATAAAATATATGGGAATTCTTATCTTAAACATCCCAAAATTACTAGGTGATTATATATTGTCAGTATGAAAGAAAAACAAAATAGCCATTTGCGTAGCAACTAATAAAATTTTCCTTTAAAAGTATGCTGTACTTGAGAATACAATTCTGCTTTTAATTCTAATATTCTCCAATCTTAAAGACATCTATCCTCCTTTCCCTGGCTATGACAGTCTTAGGCCCAAGCCATCAAAGGAAGTTTATTTCAGTGCAATGCAATGTATTCGTTCAAAGGCTTTTCAAGAAAGGGGGGGAAAAAAGACCTTCTACTCAAATAACTTAAATAGGAGATACTCACACCAGAGAAATGTGTACATGGTTGAAATTCCTATTAAAAAGTCTTGACCCATGGTCCCTGATTACTTTTTGAAAAAAGCCAGATGACTCCCACACTTTTTCCTAATTCTTACAAATTAGCCCTCAAGTAGAAACAGCTATGTATTATTTCACCAGCCCAAGAAATGCTTCAAGAGAAAGGTGGGAAGTAAGGGGGGAAGAGAAACTTGTCTAAGATAACAAGTTGTGAGCAAGAACTATTTACAGGGCTCCCAAGATTTCTTTGAAAGGAGGATGACAATATCCTCTCATACCTTGGATGTGTGACCTTGGGCATAAAATATTCAAGCTTTTAAAAAATGGCCTTTGTGAACATACAACAGTCATGGGAAGAAGGAAATCTTCAAAAGTGGTAGGAGTTGATTTAGATTTCAACACAATTCTGCTGGTTGATGATCCGTGAGCAAGCTAAGTTTGGTGAGTGTAGTAATCAACTGGTTTGAGTTGAACAGAGCTTTCAGATTTTTCAGGGTTTTCCCTTACCTCTGAAAGGGAGAACAGTAAGCTGTGCTTTTGAATTGCTGTTTTTTCATTTAGGGGCATTTTACACTTGTCTTGCTGTTACAAAGAATTCAGGAAACCCCCAGATAAAGACAAGCAAAAGCCAACCAACAAAAACCCAAGAAAAAATCACCTCACCCCACTGCTATGAGAGTACACATCATTTGCAGGCTGGTAATAGAGTACTGGGCTTAAGATATCTGGGTATGGACTCCTGAGCCTTTGCTATTGTTGACTTCCAATTTTATACCAAAATGGGATCTCCTAGGATGAGAGGGCAGGTATCATTAGTGCTCTATATCCCCTGCTGGGGGCTTAGCATTGTCTTTGCTAATGAGGCATCATGATAAAAAAGTTAAGTTGCCAAGTGACCAGTTGTCACTAATGTGTAATTAAAAAGCCCATTCCTGCCTTTGAATATGAATTTGGTGGCTTTGCTGACATCTAATGGCACTGGTACCCAGCAGGTTTCTCTTTCTTCACGCAGATTTCATGTTTTGTTCTGTGTTGGTGTTTCATTGGAGTAGAACTTTAAATTTACTTATGAATCACTTATTTAAGAAATCCTTGTATTGACACTAATTTTTATGTTAAGCTGTGGATGGTATGTTGAAAAATCATAGGTGTAAGTATTCAGCCATTATTTCTTGTTTCCCCTCCAAGAAGGTATTGTGGGCTGTTGGAGGGAATTGGGGAAGAATTTGTTTGTTTCTTTGTAGTGAAGTTGTGGGGGAAAAAGGCTTTCTTTTTACCCCTGCAAGAGAAGTCAGTACTTAAACATTTTATTGGTATGCCAGGTGCCCAGATGAAATGTATGTCCACAGAATTAATAATTAACTTCTATGCAAACTCGCAAATAAATGGATTTTGGTGATGGATGAACCCTTAAATATTGGCTGGCTATGAGATGACTACGAGATTTCCTTCTCTGCATCATAAAATAACTTTTTAAAAAAAATGTCCGTTGTGCTTCAGTTGTTCAAAGCAGTGCTTTAAAAAGTAGAGGAAAATAGTATTTGCTACAGTCAGCAGATGGTTGTCACATTTTGTTTTCAGTCCTCTTTACCACTTAATTTTGTTTTGTTGCGACAGGAGAGGTTGCCAGTAAAGCATCTGCTGGAGCTTATGGCTCAGGACCAGAGCTGCTGCTGATGGCATACATTCAGAATAGCCCTAATCTAAAATAAATGTTTAATAAGCAGCCTGCGAAAGCACCTGGATTTTTTTTTTTTCATTCAGCTGATGCAGGAGACTCTTGAATAGTTAAAAAAAAGGGCATAGCTGTGATTTATAAAATATATGTGTCTTCATGTATTACAAAAAAAAAGCAAAGTTTTAAAATCTTTTTTCCTGAATTCCAGCTCATCAAGGTGCTGTACAAGACCAGCCTTACCAGCTGCCAGTGGAAATCGATCCTCTCATAGGTCTGTCACTTCCTTCTCTCTTTGCGATTCATTAAGCTCTGTATGGTGGCCCTGAAGTGTAGATTACGGTTGTTTTTCACTTGCTGGTTGCTGGGAATGGAATTTTCCTGATAAACCATTTGCATGCAAATTGGAATGCAATGAGCTGTGGCTATGCTGGTATTTCATCAACTCCCCCTCGTTGGTTTGCCTAATTTGAACAGGCCTAGGACGCGTGTCAGTGAAAATTAATATGGATGCTGTAATAATGTGTGATTGAGAATGTGCATGAAGTACTGTCAGGATAATATTGGATCTTTTCATCACTCAGACTTGTTGATGAGCAGGAGCGAGGCGCGTTATGATGAATCGGTGCACTGGTAATGTGATGGAGCTCCTTTGCAGAGGAAATTTTCATAATAACAGTGGGGTTCTTAACTGCACCGTGTTGTGAAAAATAAAACCATGGTGCCAGGGTTTCATCATTAAAGGAGATCAATCCTTTCTTCATAGACCTGCTGTTCAGGCTGAGGGGATTAATGTGTAATTGCAAAGCAGTTTCAAAGTTGAAATAGATTGCCCACTCCAGTTGAATGTTGAGATATTAGTATTCATTTTTCAAGGGTATTGCATCTTTTGATCGGCTTCACTAGTTAAATTTGTGTGTGTTTTTCTTGTATTAAAAAGGGTTGGAGGAATGTCTCTCCTTTATTTAATGACTCAGTGTAATAGATTCAATTCATTACTTTTAATATAGAGGTTTATCAGTTTATATAGAGCTGATTTTTCTGTTAGCAGGGTTAGAGTTTGGTCAGTTCTTTCATTACAAGCCCAACTTTGGGGAGTGCATACTTGGAGTCTGTAGCATGGCGAATGGAGCTTTAAACACCATGAGAGAAGAAAAACTCAAATACCTAACACCAAAACAGAAACTAGTTGTAGGACAGGAACAAAGAAGACAGGATTCTGTGCCCAGCAATTCTGTTAGACTTCAAGCTTAGTTTGAAACCAGCTGTTTCAGGGTAGTTTAACTGAAAAAGAAGTGATGTGGCCAATTATAGAAGCAAGGAAAAATCAGAGCATAAATGAACTTGCCTGGATAGGTTAGAATGACAGGTCTATCGGCCACTGAGAATTAATTTGAGAACAAATGCCCACATCCCAGTAGGAACTGTGATGTTTCCATCTGTAGATACAGACTCTTCCTGTTGTAGCCATTTTGCTGGGTAAGCTCTAGGATAATTAAATCAGGAACAGTGGGGGCATATGAAACCATTTTATAGAGCTGATAAAATTGATGTGTTTTTCCAAAGTTTCTAAAATCAAGCCTCATCTGAATAATGCAATAATTATTATGAGGAGAACATGTGCTGTAATCTTCCTGAAATAGATTTTATCCAGAAAATGTTTGGAGCAGGAAATGTATGCTCTGCTTTAAAACCTGCTATCAAGTAGATTTTAGAAGTGAAAATTAATATTACAGCAAAAATCCCCAAATCACGTTGAACTTGTCTGATCCTTTTTTTTTTTTTTTTTCCATCTTGTGTAAAACGCATGGAAGGAAATACAATTTTTATTATCCTTTTTATTTTTTCATGATTTTAAAATTAAAATTCCATTTTCAGGTTTGCCTTTAGTTTACTAAATATTTTGGCTTTTCTTTGGTACAAAGGCCTTTAAAATTAATGTTCAGATTCTGAAAAATGGTTTAATATTCTCTTCCTACAATAGATCTCAAATCAGCCTCATGATTACACTGCTGGACATAGTTTAAAAGGTTTAAGGCTTTCTTTGTCATTGCTAAGTAGCATCATTGGTGCAAGCAAGTAATTATGTTGGTAATATTAGAGGTTTTTCTAATTGTGGCTAGACACACTTACTTAGAAATGGCACCTAAGAGGACTACAAAATTACACTTTTATGGTTATAGCAGGAATCTTGGTGCTGTCTTAGTCGTAAGAAGGGATTCCTGCCAGTGCACAGGAAGACATAAACCAGCAATGTCTGAGATGACACGTATCCTAGACCTCTTTTTGAGGTGAAGATTTTGAAGGCCTTATTCCCACTGAATTAGTTGAGCTGCATGTTTTTTGAGGTTCTATTTTGTCATACAGAACGTGCATTTATAACGTGGTGTTGTTACTCTTTAAGTGGCCCCAAGAGCAATGAAGGCCACGTTTGAAGTCCACATCTCTGCCACTGCAGAGAGCCAGTGGCAGCACCTTGCTAAATTATTTGCTACCCATATGGAAAAGACAGTATCGATGTTTTAAACATAGCAAATACATAAATAAATGAAGGATTTGATACAGAGTAAATGGAATGCACCCAAGGCTTAGGAGATAGCTGGCCTGTGAGAATGGAAAGGAGTCAAAGAACAAAGAATAAAGAAGAGCACAGCACCAGGACAGAGGCAGGTCTGGAAGACCACCTGGGTGGAAGTAACGGTGCTTCAAGCAGTTGGCAGACAAACCCAGGAGAAATTACTTGCCTGGGATGGAAATCAGCTTCCCTCAGGAACAAAGCACACAGAAAGTTCTTCCTACAGTGTAGGATTTTCATGATAGATGTATGTAGGGACATACATAGAAGAACAAAATATAGTATGAAAAATGTGTTCACTAATTGATTCCTGTCCATTCTGTGCATGACAGATTATCTCAGGAAGCAAAACAACAAGTGATCAAAATAGGGCAATTATTTTATCCCAACTGCAAAGATAATTGTGGAGATAAGCTGGTTAATTTTTGTGCCATGCTTAAAAAATGTAAACAGTAGTGATATTTACTGAAGTTGTTCTTTTTTGAAGTGGCAGTGTTTGCAATGAAGTACAACTGGTGTACAATTCAAAATCATGATCCTTTGTGTGCTGCATTTGAGCCACTGTGTGGTCCATGTATTGTCTTATCATTACATTCCTTTGCTTTTAATTTTTAATTTCTTACACTAGAAGAAGGAGGGGAAGGAATCTTATTACCTTTTCGTGTACCATTGCCTATGTGCAATCTCTCATTTATTTCTCAGCTGTATTTCACTGAAAAAGGGGATTTTTTCTATTTTAGGATATATACTGCAAGGAATTAGCATGGTTCCCAGAAGTGTAATGAGTATTTTATAGTAGAATTAGAAAGAAAATGTCCCTGCCACAAAAAACAAGTAACAGAAGTGAGGAATGTATTTGGTGTGAGTGTAAGTTTCTAAATTGTACTTTTATTCTGTGAATGTGGCTGCTAAAATGTCTCGGTTTGTATGTTTTTCTGTTCAGCCAGCAATACAGGTATGCACAGAAGACAAATCACTGACCTTTTAGACCAAAGCATCCAGGTACATTCCCAGTGTTTTGTCATCACCTCTGACAATCGTTACATCTTGGTCTGTGGCTTCTGGGACAAGAGTTTCCGTGTTTATTCTACTGACTCAGGTAAATTATTTTTTAAATATCAAGCAGCCTAAAAGATTTTTTTTCTGTTCCTAATCAGCCTACTCTTTCAAATAAAGAATGAGGAGGGGAGAGGGCATTTATTCCCCTGTTAATATTAGTCAAATCTTTCCTTACCTACTGCTGCCTTGTATTGCGTGCTGTCATTTTTGTGGAATGATGGCAAATGTGAGAGAAGGAATTCTTGTTTAGACTGAGTTTTACTTCAAATTTACAGGACAAGGATGCCTGTTCTTGCACTGTAGTTTTCACAGGTGAGAGTTTGTGTGAAGCCTTGCATACCAAGAGAGTTAATTATTCTTAAAGTGTTTATTTGAATTTAACTCTGGTTGGTTTTTAGCATGAGAGAACTGAGTTTTTTAGGAAATAAAGGCAGGTACTGTGGAATAAAAAGAGAAGTCTTGAAATCTGGTGAAAGAACACTTACAAAAGCCTTTGAAAGCTATGCCATGCTAGAAGAATTGATTTGGAGCCACTGAATTCTTTTATATAGCATAAACTGATCGATATAATGGGCAGCAGTTAAATTAGTTTGTCAGCTGGAGTGTGTCCAAACCATTGAAGTCATGCATGTGTCATGCTAAATAGAAAAGAATCTTTCAGTGTAGGAGCTACAGGAATTTAAAAGCCATGGAACCCCATGAAAAACTAGGTATGATTTTTTTTTTCCCCTTTCATTATCTTATAATGGAAATAGTGACCTCACTGCAAGGTATTTCTTTGGGATTAATGACCCAGTGTGGTTAATGTGTGTGTGCCATCAAGCTTTCCAGTAGGTTATTAATCCTTAGGGAATATCCTACATGTTTGTCATTGTTTTTTAAATATATTAGTTAACAGTGTTTTTCACACTTGGCAAACCAAAACATTTGACAAAACAAAATGGTCTTTAATGAAAATCTGTTAAGACTTTAGATCTCATGGCATACTTCAGTATTTCTGTAATTTTTACAATTTTAAAACCTTAAATATAAAGGAGAAGTTCCTTTTACATCATATTGACTGCCCATGATTCATTATACAGACATCTTGTTAGACTCTTTTTAGGTTAATTTTCTCATTGATGAAAATAAATTTACATAAAACGGTGAATTTAAAGTAGGTCTTCAGGAAGGATAGCTAGCAGTAATAAATATTCAGTGTATATTCTTGATTTATATGAATAGAGAAATAATTCTATTATATCAAAGAATGTATTTTACTTTACACCTATGGAAAGAACTTGTGTGGTTTTGGTAGCCTTGTCCTGTATCAGTCTGAACTGCAAGTATCTCTTTATTTCCTCTGTGTATGGCAGGTTCACCAGGCACCTTGTTACTAGTGTAGCTAATCAGGGTATGAACCAAAATACCATTGTCAGAAAAGTTTCAGATTTGTCCCTTCTATTTGTCAATATAACAATTCTGACTTAAATGAAGTGAATTCAGATGTAGTTTACTTTGCTTCAAATTGAAGAGAATATAGGAGGGAAATATTTTGAAATCAGCAGAACATCAAGGGGAAAAGATGATGTGATCACTAATGCATAAAGGCAAGTGATCCCAAGTGTTGAATTCAATTACGTTTTAGCACTTGCACCAAAAAAGGAACCATTTTCCTATCAGATCTTGAGTTTGTTTTAAATAGGAAATACTTTCAACATAAATCATGTGTTCTCAGCACAGCAGAACACATGATAGCAGAAGCACAATAAAATCTTCCTCGAGTAGTAGGAATGACTTCTAGACAGTGTTTTAGCTTCAGTACTGCAGACTTGAGTCTTATTTTAATTTTAATTATTTGTAGCACAGCTGTCAAATAAAACATTAACTAGAAAATTTCTTCTATCAAAAAGGGATATCTGAGTGCAAATAGTAGTTTGATATTACTGTGTAGGGAGGACAGCTCATGTTAAAGGAAACAGGAAAGTTTGAGGAACTCTTAGGAAATTAGTCCTTTTTTTTCTTAGCAATATAAAAGACCAAAATCTTATTTCTTCTTTTGATGATGTTCATTGAATCTTAAGCTGCACAGTAAAAAAATAAAGGTAACAAGGCATTGAGACTACAGAAATAACCTTGAAAAATGCTTGTTTTCTAGAACAGAATGTTTAAACACAGAAATAATTGAGAGGGAGATCTCTATAACTCAGTGATGTTTATAACATAATTCTGCGTTCTAAGAGTGTAAATCACTCCAGGTAATTGTACATCTGTGTCAATACAACCAAAAAATATATCACATCATTATTTGATCCCTGAGTTACTTACCCTTTCACTACAGGGTAGGTATACACACTAAGAGTGCACCCAGGGGTTTGCCCTGTCCGGTCAGAAATGGCTCACATGGTAGCACTCATCTCAAAATTTCTCTTGGAATATTAAAGCAGGCCTACGAAGGACAGTGTTTTATTTTGAATCTGATGTACAGGTTTCCTTTAAATTGTGTCTCGTTATTTTATTTTTTCTTCATGTACTCAAGTAGTTTCCTTCTTTTTTTTTTTTTTTTTTTTGT
>VXAC01007206.1:170093-284161 GCA_013399225.1 Rhipidura dahli
TTTTTTTTTTTTTTTTTTGGTAGATATTCATACGTATCTCTTGGGTTTTTTCTGGTTTTCTTCACTTTTATGCACTTACCTTTTTGATCTCGTTATAAATCAGACTGTTAACACTATTTTTGTTCTTTCCTCAGAACCACTCCCTTAAGTCTTTTGTTCCCATTAATTGTTATTTAGTGTCTGGATACAAATACAGTGCTTTTGTACTGTGTAAAAACAGGCTGTGAAATGTTCCCTATTACCCATATTAAGTGACTAACAGTTTTTAATTTGTGCACCAAAATATTTTATTAAAATGTGCTTAATTTGAGTCCCAACACTGATCTGTGTTACTTGTTATTTTTTTTAAATGCTTTTGAGAACACTTTATTTAATCTCATTTTTATTTATTTATATTTAGAAATGCAGTAGTCTGCATTTCTTGTTTCTTTTCTCAGCCTGCCTTGTCAATTGTTTCACAGTCATCACTCTTTTTCCCTTCTGTTCCTCCTTGTTCTTTATTCAGCCCAAAGCACAAATGGATGCATGGTCATTTGGGCTGAGAAAGCCAGGGTCACACATTAGAGGCATCACACATCACACTTCTCTGTGTCATTGGGTGCAGAATTTGTCCTGGCCCCTGTTACCTGAAGGGACTGAGTAGGTGCACCAGAAAAGGGTGTGTGTGTGTGTGTGTGTCTTTAGCCCTGTTTCTTCAAGATCTTCAATCCAGTGGGACTTTTGAATAAAGTATAATATTGAGAGACTGAAAGTATTTTTTTTGTGTGGATTGTATGGACTATTGCACTTTTAAATAAGTTTCCACCAAATAAATGAATAAAAAATAGTACTCCCCACTATAGTTCTATTTTGAACCTTCTTTTTGGATAAAGAAAATATTTCTAAAATACTTAATGTGTTTATTTTGTCTTAGAATAAGAGAGTAGTTTGAAAAGAATCAATTTGCTGTGTTACAGGTAAACTGATGCAGGTGGTGTTTGGCCACTGGGATGTTGTAACCTGTCTGGCTCGTTCTGAGTCCTACATTGGAGGGAATTGTTACATCCTCTCAGGATCCCGGGATGCAACCTTGCTGCTCTGGTACTGGAATGGCAAAACCAACATCATCGGTGATAACCCAAGAGGTAACAAAAACTAGAAGAATGTGGTTTATAAAGAGATTGCCTCAAGCAAACACTTCATAGGATAAAATTCTAGGCAGGGTGCTATGTACCTGGTCCTCACTCTCACATACCAGTCCTTCTAACTGGTTCCATTGCAAGCAGCAGGGCTCATACCATATAACCAAACTAATAAGGCAGAAGTAACCCTGCTCCAGCCTAATTCAGTTTTAACCTCTGCCTACCCAAACATCTTGCACTTGCCAAAGTATGTATTCTCTTCCATCTTGCATCATTTCTCAGGAATTCCAGAATCCTGGCTTTTATTCATGAAGATTCTCTCTTTTAACTGTGTAAAAAACAGTGAACCACTATGATTGTACAACCCTGTATTATGTAACAGGAAAAGTAGGAAGTGATCTTGGTTTATGCCAGTTTCATTCCACACACAAAAAAAAAAAAAATTCTGATCCCCAAAGCAAAGAAAAAGGCAGACATGCAGTTGAGAAAAAGCCTGAAGTAAGCCATTTTACAGGAATGAGGGGCTTTTAAGACAACTTGTGAGAGCTATAGGTGTAAATCTGGGGGCAAATCATAGCCATACAGAGGTCCTGTTCAGCCAAAAATAAAATGTTCTGAAGGGAAGGAGTGAGAAGCAGTATATTCTGTCTTAAGAAGAGTATTTCTTAGGTTTTCTTCCATTCATTTAAGGTGTTCTCTGACCCTGTATAAATAGTAGCAAAAACTGCCCTGCAGAGGACAAAATGGACATCTGGAAAGCAAGAAGTGGTGTTAGATCTGTCATATTTTGCAGTTATAGCTGGCACACAATTTTATATAATTGAAACAATACCTGATGTCTTCCAAATTAATCAATTTGGTGAAGTTGTGTGTTCCATATTCAAGCTGTTACTCATCTGGAGTTATTTGAATTTGAAACACAGAGGTGGCCTGACTGAAATTGCATCCTGTGAGCCACTTTGAAGAAGCACAACTAATTAATATCAGAAAGAATATTGGAATTTTACTTGCAAATTATTTGATGTTGACTGTGAAAACTATTCAAAAGTTGAACAAGATGCAGTTCGGTTCACACAGTTGCAGAATCTTAAAGCAGAGGATGTGTGAAAACTATCCCTATTATCCTTCCAAGCAGCCCTGTTCAAGAGATGGCAGTTTTCCTGGGAAGTGGCTAGTGGAATTTTATGAGCTTCTTTAAATAAATATGGCTTTGCTTGAGGGAAAAAATATCTGTGAATACTCCATACATATTTTGCAGTCTATCAGTTTAAAGAAAATGCAAACTGTGTTAATTTTGCTGACCTTGGAAACTCCAAAGTGTTTGCACTTTCCTAGGCCTATCCTGAGAAGTTGTACTTGTCCCACCTTTGCCAGGCTTGCCTGCTCTGTGAACAAGACCTTGAGGCTTTAGGATCCTTGATTACCCTAACAGATTACTTGCTGAGGTTCTGTACCTAGTATTTGACTCAAATACCTTGATTTTGTTATGATCTATTGACCATCTTGTCTAATGCAGATTTCTAAGGAATTAAAATTTTGCAGTTTTCAAAGTTAGGCTACATTAGCTGCTCTTTAAAATCAAACAGTAGCTACCTGGTAAGTCTCTTTGCTTGCAGTTCTTTTTCTTGGACTTTTAGGGAGTTGCAATGGCTCCTGTGTTCACCAGTTGCCTTTATGTAGGGCTTTTTTTGTGATACAGCATGCCTGGAAACCTTTGTTATCAATTGGAATCTCATGGCACTGTACTTAGTCCTAGACATGGGTATGGACTGTTCCTGCTTCAAAGAGATGGTAATCTGGGGTGTTTAATTTTTCCCAGAAATAGCTGTCTGTAGACTTCTCTGTTCAGTCAAATTTTTTTTGAAAAGACAAATAAAAAGAGCTGTTTCTGCTTAGTTCTGATTTTGTCAGAAATGGAAAGCACCAGCAGACTTGTTGGGTTCTGAGCCCTGTTACTGTAGCTGTAACTTCCACCCATTTTGATGGTGATATTTAACTGGTCTAATGTCTTTCTGTATTTGAAGCTTATGATTTTTTTTACCTGAAAATATAATTTATTCATGCTTTTCATGATCACTAGTCATTGGAATTTTAGATACTCTCAAAGTTGATACTTCTTTTCTATTTTTTCTCTATTTAATTATCTCTAATATCCATCTTAAGATGACTTCCCAGTACTGTGCATCTAATGGTACTTTACCAGATCATGGTGCCAGAGTAGTTTCAAGAAAAATAATTTAAACCAGGGAGTGTTTCTTTCCTCCTCTCATGTACCTGTTGCCTCTGATGTACATCAGCCAGCAGGCTGGTATAATCCATCTACCCTAAATAATATCCCATTAGGCACCCATTATTCCACCAGTTACATTTTATTTAGGTTCATTTGTCTGATTTCTTTACTTTCAGAGCAGTGAGCTCTGGAAGTCTGGCTGAGCATATTCATGTTTTACAGTGATACTTTAGCTGGAAAGCCAGGTGGCCTATGGCACACATGATGAGTAAGTGGCTTGATATTCTTTATCAAGGACAATTTTCTGGCTAACTTGTCTGTATTGAAAAATTCTGTGGTTTTGGTTTAACAGGAGAAAAATGTTACTGAAATACTAATTATTTGCGTAAGCTGACTTTTAACTTCAAGACTGACTTTTTAAAGAAATTACACCTATGCAGTCTCACTATCCTAGTTTCTCCCCAATAACTCTCAAATGCATTGATCAATGTAAACCAAATCTGACAAATTGAGGTCTCAGAGATATGAAATTTCTACATGGGATGCATCTGTTGGAAACTATTTTATTCTTCACAAAACAGCTTGATTACATTTAGGTTAAAACAACTTTTTTCTTCTCAAATTAAAACCTGAAATTCAAAAAAAATGTCGTCATGCTCTTTGATCAAATGTAGGGATTTCCTCTTTCTAAATTAATTGGTTTTGAAAATGTAAAAGCATGGCAGTACTTCATTTTGGAGCACAGGCCTTTTTTTGATGCAAAAATGTTTCTGGGGACAATTTCTGACCAAGCCTTGGAATAATTCCTAACAGAGCTAAGGACCTGAAGTAGTTCTATCCTTCGGAATAGCCTTGAGATGTTTTGCTTTCACATTAATTAGCATAATTTACTGTGGAGATGTAAAGTCACTTTGCACAGTGCAAGGGGCTTTTCCTTTTCTCTCCTGGGCATGTGGCTGGCTTGGGGGAGGTGGGAGGGAAAGGATGTATCCCTCCCCTCGGTACTCCTTGGAGCCCATGTGTGATCTTTGTCACACCAAGTTGGCTTCTACATATTTAGAGGCTCCAAGACACCACTTGGGGACGTGACATTATGCACCAGGACTTGTGTGGTGGAATGTGTGGAGATTCCTAGGAGAGAGGGCTGTGGAAAGATGCTGTGTTTTGTCCTTGCCCAGCCTAACGAGGTGGAGGGGAGGTGAGAAGTGGGGGGTGGGAGGAGGAATTGTGTGATGGCTGGAGAAAAGAGATGAGAGAACCTGATTTGCATACAAATGGTGAGCATCACTTTCAGATCCCACTTTCGCTTTGAAGCTTAAGTGGCAGCTCCTGGTGTTTGGACATTTCCTAGGTTGAAGGATTGCATTTTCCTTTGTAATCACAGAACCATAGGAAACAGGGCGGGCAGGAGCTTTGGTCACCTGATCTATTCTCTTTTCCCAGTGAGGGCTTAACTATACCAAGACCATTCTCCACTGATGTTTGTCCAATCTTTCCTTAAAAACTTCAGCAAATACATTTTTTGGGCCTTAGAAGCCCAATCCTTAGCCGTCTATTATCAGTGTTCAGCCTAGTATCCAGTTCTTTTTGCAGCAGTTGCATTCTATCATCTTTTATCTATTTTCCCTTTGTGTAGAGAACAGATTATTTCCTTCTTGCAACCACTTCCAGTTATTTGGATTGCTGTGACCTGCCTCCAGTTCTTTGCCTCCAACTTTAATAACTCAGTTCTTTGGTTTTTGCCATAAGTCATGTTTTTCCAGACCTCTGAATTTTTTCGTCTGTTCCTCTCTTCAGTTGACTGTCTTTCTCAAAGTAGACCCAGAAATGCAGCTGAAGCCTTTCCAGTAATAAGTAGAAAACAACCTGTTTTACAGGCCAGTACTTTTCACATCCCCAGGGAATATCTCTTTCTTTCAAAACATTATGACACTGTCAGTTCTTTTAAGAGTATGAGCCAATATGAATGTCAGTGTTTCCTGAAGAATCTACTCACTTGTGTCTCCTCTCCATAGTTTCGCTGTGGAATCTTGTCTTGAAACTTTCTGAAGTGTGTTCTTTTTTTAGACTGTTCCTCCAATTTGTCAGACTTACTTTGAGTTCTCCTCCTGTCCTCCAGTAGCCTTGCAGCAACTCGTATCTGCAAATACACTTTGCAGTCTTATTCTATTAAATTGGTTATTAAAGCAAATGTTATCTAGTACACAGTTCAGCAGTGCCCATCAATACAGTTACCATTTTGACAGTGAATAGCTTGCTGAATATAGTTTTCCAATGCATAATAGATTATTCTGAATATGTGCTTCCCTGTTTTCCTTAAGAAATTGCTCACGTGGAACAGTGCTAGAGTTCTTACTTAAGTAAGAATATGGGATGTCTCCCTGAACACATCCTGTTACTTTGCTATTGCTGGAAAGAATGGTTTGACATGATTTGTTTAGAACAAATCCAAATCAGCTGTTGCTCATCTCCTTGTTTTCTTGTAGGAAATTGTATGTGTATATACAAAGATATAAATGGTCTGCCAGTATTTTTTCTGTTTGTTGGGATTAAGCAGACTACTCTCTAATTTTTCTTTGTCCTTCTTCTTAAACAACACAAGACTTTTTTTAATCTTGCAGAACCCCACCCAGTATCCACAAAACATTGTTATAACTCAAGGAGTACATAGTTTCATTGTGACAGTATCACTATAGCAAGGCCAATTGAGTGCCAAACATTTACCTCGTTCAGGTATTCTCTAGTTGAGACAACAGTTTTCATTGCTGGTTTTACTTGGGTTTGATGTCTGACTGCAACTGATTTTGTCCTGAAGTATTTTGCGAGGCATCATCTACTGGTATTGCTTGCTCTTAATAACAGACCAACTTCTTCAGAGAACTTGCCATATTTTTGTGTTTTTAGAATGTTATTCCTGATGTCCTTGTTAGTTGCATCTGATCTGTGTGTGGCTCTCCTGGGTTTGCTCATACCTTGTTCCTTACACTGTTTCAGAAATCTCTCATTTATTTTGATCTTTCTGCCTGACTTTCCTGTGTCACTGGAGAACTCTGAGTTGTGCCATTGGGAATCTTGTGGGTCTTATCCCTGTGCAGTACTGGAGCAACTTCACTAGTATCCTTATTACCTTTTGCTTTGTTTTCTGTAGCCTTTATGGCCCATGAGATCTTACAGAAGGATGTTATGTATCCATTGAAACCAGTTTTCCCAAAATACTTCAGGAATTATCTTGTCCTTGATCTCTCCCTTATAAAGCATATTGAACATTCTCACATCTTTGCCACTGTCATGTAAATTCCTTCCAGCACTGTGATTTTCAAACTTTGTTTTGTTATATTGGTTATAACCATATCTAGAAGGCCATCTCTAGCTGTTATATATGAACAATTGTCACCAAATTGCTTTCTACACACATAATTGTGGTATTCCTTTACCAACAAATGGCTTTGTAGTTGGAATTTCCTATTTTCTCCAGTCTTCCTTAATAATCCCTCACCTACATGGACCAGGTAGAGACAAATCGTATTAGTGAATGTAAATCTACATCTTCAAAGTTTTTTGTTTTTCTCTGTAGTTATTCTGTTTGGATGTTCTTTCTTGAAGGGGAAGTTTACAGTGGTGAATTTGTCTTAATATCGTTCATGCTTCTAAAATGGTTTGTACTTTAAAAATGGTAGGCATTGCTGTAGTTCAGTGGAAGATTAAGTGTCTTTCTGCTATTCTTTCTCTTTATCCATGGAATATGAAGAGATGGTTCTGTTGCTTTCAAATATCTACAGATGTGTCCACAATTAAGTTTTAGTTTTCATCTTTTGAAAAAACCAAAATATTTTTAATTTGAAATTTGATTTATTTAAGAAAATTAAGGCTTGACTGATAAAAATATTCAGGACTATGAAATATACAGTCTGTGTATAACAGTATCACTACTGCTAATACTAATGGGCTCTCTTCTGAGTTATTGCTTTGATCTTCCACACATATGTGAATAAAACAAATTATATTACCTCTTTTATGTTAGCCCATAAAACTAGAAAATGTTACTCTCTGTATGTATCACATTTGCATCACGAGGACTGTGGGGCTGCTTTCATTGCATAGCTTTAAATTTTTTAGAGGGTACTATATTCAGGTATTCTGAAGTGTGGGAGATAAATGGGTTTAGTAGTGTAGCTGTGTAGCAGGACTTGTGTGAATTTAAGCACCTGATATCATGCTTAAAAATACAATTACTGTAATTTAACTAAGATTCAATTAGGAGGATTCACTGAGCAGTTTTGCTATATAAAACATGTAGAATTTCTCCCTCAGATGCAAATTTTTAAAATGCACAATCTTTTCAATTTATTAAATATGAAATCTCCCAAAGGATTAAAAATTTAATCTCTTTTTTGTATTGCTGAAGAACAGTCTTGCTCCTATCCAAGCTACTTTAAAAAGAAACTGCATTTTTGTTTGATTTTTACTTAGCTAGAATTCCTAAATAAATATTGAAATACCTGTGAGACTTTTATCAATTAACATTATTATTATTAAATATATGTATAATATGTATAGCATATATTATAAAATAATTATTAATTATATTAACATTAAAGCTATGATTTTGAGACTAGAGAAATCATTAGTTTTAATTGTATTTGTAATCATAGTAAAAGATAAAACATCTGTATTTCATCAACTGCTACAGACATTTTTCAGTTGGAAAATTTAAACTTTTTGTGAGTGCTTCATCATTAATTATTTAAGTGGATAATGCAAGCAATTTAAACTTTAAAATGATACCTGATGAGCATCATTGTGTTGGTTGATTGAAGAATAATGTCATGAGTAATAATTTCTTTGTACTCAGACACGCTAATCCTGTAAAGTTGAATTCTGTGAGGATTTGCATAGATGCTTCTCTCTGCACGCAGTGAGCAGTCACACTGATTTCAAGCAGGTCATGTGTGTCTGCTGTTAACTCTGTAGCCAAAAAAACCCTCTTTGCCTTCTTCCCTCATCCTCATCTTGAATTAACCTACATCTTGGTTCCCCGGTCTGCCTGCATGATCTGGAGTTTATTTTCAAAATTCGTTTCAAAACCAATGGTAAAGAAGATGAGGGTCCACATTTCCAAAGAATGTTTATAGCATAAATATTTATTTAGAATTCTAATTATTATTTTTTAAAAATTGAGAGTAATTTGCTTAACAGCAGCTTCTCCTAAAAAAATTAATTGGGAAGTAGTTGTAAAAAGCTTACCTGTTAATGTTCCCTTTTGCATTTATTCTGGTAAGTAGCAGGAGTATCAAAACGTCCATAAATCACTGATCAGGTTAGTTAGAAATGCAAATTCTCCTGCTAATGTTACTTTCTGTCTACCAGAGAGGCTAAAAATTTGCCGAGCCTCAAAATACTAAAATATGTTTGAAATTGCTGCAGCTATAAAGGCAACAGTTCACGGAAGTCAGCCTGGTAGGGAAAGAGTGTTGCTCCAGCACTGAGTTTTAGGACAGTCTGCACATGCTCCTTTAGGTGCTCAATAGCACTTTTATTTTTTTTTCCCCTGCACGCATTTTATACATTATTGTGTGAACCCTTCTTAAAAAAAACCACCCAGTAAATAATTCAGGATTATTTTTACATTGTTTTGTTGCAGACGTAACAAATATTCTTTGTTTCTCAAAAATGGCAGGGCAGCACAATGTTGTATGGAAAGCCAGAGTCCTTCAGCACCATCTGCTGGCATCCAGTTGAAGCTGATCTTGGGACTGGATCCTAAGCACTGAATCCTAAGCACTATCTAGTAAAAAAAGTAACAATATCTATTCACATTTGTGGGGGGAAAAAAATCATTTGTAGTATAATTTTTATCATTTTATTGAAATTATAATGAAAAAATACAGTGTGACTTCAAGTTCAGCATATGAACTGAAACAGAAATAGGTCAGGAGTGCTTTGTTAAGTGGGACTGTAAAAAGAAATGGAGTACTTTTTTCTTTTTACTTTAAAGGGCTTTAAGAAGCACAGTATTACTTTTTTCTATTTGTGTTGCAAGTCCAATTCAGTAAAAAGTTTGTGACAGAGAAGATTCACAAGGCTTGGAAAAGTATCCATAATGTGTTTGAGAGGCGTAGCAACCACAAAACATTCTTTTACCTAACATTTATTGCATTATTTGATGTTAGCCTTGAAAGCCTCATGAAAACTTAGTGGAGAGAGCAGTGACTGATGTTGTAAGTGGTCCCACAGTTCCCTGTAGCTTCACAGGTAACAGGGACTGGGGCAATCTGCGTGACTCTAGAACAGAACCATAAATTCTGCAGCCACAAAAGGTCACTGTCCTTTCTTCTTTCAGCTGTAACACATTGATACCTCAAAGGGTTCCAGGCCTCATTGTACCTCATTGTATGGAGGCCTCCAAGTACTCTGTAAATCACATACATGTGATGGTTCTACCTTCCACATATTTAAACTGGAAAAAAGATGAGGAGTAACAGGTGGATGAATTCTGGTATATCTGTAAATCTGCAATGATGCCACACAAGCCAGATAATGTTGTGTTTATAGAATGCCAAAAGTCATGTCATAAATACCTATGAGGACAAGGCCTTCACTGCAAAGAACTTGACATAGAATTCACAGATAGTTTGGAAAGCAGCTAAATAGTCATAGTGGCTTGGTAGTAATGAACATGTAAATTTGTGTGCCATAAATATTTGTTTTGGCTAAAAGTATGTCCTGCAGTGTTGAGTGGAGCATCTGTATCATCCTTGTTTTCAGCTGGCTAAAAGACTGTGTTTCAGGTTTTGTCAATCGGTAAGTAATTCAAAGAAGCATTCTAGAGCAAGTTTTGAGGCCATCAAGGCTGTCTGTATTTTGAGACTGGAAACAGAGAAGGAGTTTGGATGCTGCTTTTTTGGCAGTATCCAGCTTCAGGTGTTACTAAAATTTGATGCATGAAATTCTCCAGCAGGATAAAGATATTTGGTACTCCATGATGCAACCCAGACCTTTGAGTTCCAGGAAAAACAGTGCTATATTTATGACTTGTAGCTAATAGTTGATATGGTAAAAGGGATTATATTCAGATGGTAAATGAACACAACCTTAATGTGCACCGTATACAGAGTTGTGGGATGATGTACTGATAATACATCACACTTATTTACCTTGGTTGGTTGCTGAGAAAAATCACCATTCAGTTCAAAGTCTGTAACCATGTAAGACAGAACAGAAAATTGCAGAAGATAAAATAACTTATAATATTTATGTTGGTGGTCTTATTCTAGACTAAAAAAATTACTTGATCAATACAATAATCCTGACTTGGGTAAGAAATTATTTGGTGTTTCTGGATCGAAATTCTAGTACTGGCACTAGCAACATGGAGATACTTTCTCAACGAGGCAGGCCTTAACTCCAGGATCTGGTTTAAAGAGTTATCTCTAAAAAGACAGCTAATTTATGTATTCTCTGAACTTGGTGTATGCCATCAGCGCTCCCAATTACATTGGTAAGTAAAGGTGGTGAGCATCTCTCTGGTACAATGGACTACTGGTGGAAGCATTGGTTTGAAATTACCTTTACACAAGTAATAGAATAGCTAAAGCACAGAGTTTAAAATAAATTATTTTGATTTATTTTAATAGGGGGAAATAAAAAGATTGTACAGAACTGCCAAACTGAGTGGAATTAATTTAGGGAATCTCTCATCCCAGATTATATTTTGCCCAAGTTATGAACTACTGTATAGGTTTCAACTAGATGTAATTATCTTAGTTTATCTTAGCTGCTATTTCTGACTGAAGTAATTGATTGATTGGTTTTTTTTTTCCTTTTCTGTTTATGTTTGTTGTCTCTTTTTCTTGAGCTAGGTAATGGTAACTGTAAACGAAAAGAGAAAAATACAAAGAAAAGAGATTATTTTTTAGTATAAACAAAATAGCCCCTTCATAAACCAGTTTTAGAACATTATCAGACAAAAATGACAGTGTTATAAGACTTCAAAGCTGCCATTTAAGTAGCAGTTTATGAAGTCGGGATGGTGCAAATATTAAAATATTAGTGTACACTGACCCTGAATATTCACCTGCAGATACTTTTCAGGGGCTTCAAAAAGGCCTGGGTTCAGTGGGAGGAGTCCTGCTGAATGACTTCCAGGACTTGCAGCAGATGAATCCCCCCTAAGGGAGAACTTGTTCCAGAAAGTTTTGTTGCACATGGTGTAGGAATTAAGAGACTGGGGATTATTGACTTTTGAAGTCTGAATTGTAATACCCAGTTTATGAAGGCCTGTTAAATCTTTTTCTTTATTGTGTTTGTTTTGGGAAAGTAGTTTTTGTGACACAGCATGTATGAAAAATCTCTCATTAATACTGAATAAATGTTGGTCACTTGTTGCACAGTGACACCGAGGGAAGCACAGTAAGCCCTCTTGTGTTATATTTACTGAAATGAATCCTACAAGAGAAATCTAATGTATTTTTTCCTTACTGAACCAACTGTAGCATCTCCTGGGCTTTGCATGTTGAGATTTTGCTTCAGGATAGAACAATACATTGTTCAAAGATGTCGTTCCTTTTTCAGAAAATACAGGGTTTCTTTACAAAACCAAAACTTGCATCCTGGCATAAGGTTGTACTTTTTGTGGTAAAATAAGTCTGAACAGATGGGAAGTAGTTTGAAGGAATTAAGAGGAAATGCTGATGGAGTGTCATGTGAAGAACCAGACAACAATGAAGTTCCTATATAATATGAAAATATTACATTGTTTCATGAAAATGCTTATTTACAAATAAAAGATTATTCAGACTGAGGCTTTAGGAATACTTCCATAATAAGTGTGCTATCACTTGAGTAAGATCTCTCACCCATCAGATAACTTTTTGTGCCAGTAAAATGGGATTCTAATCATTTGGCCCATTATGTGATCCATAAATAATGTTAATGTTCAGACTTTATATAATATTTTACAGTTATCACTTTGAAGCAATTGAACTCTGAAACCTGCTATATAATCAACATAGGAGCTTTGCAGCAACTTCGTTTTCTTGATTTACATACATTTTGCTGAGAGCATTTTTGTCCAGATATATGTATTCTGTACATACATTCTGTATTTCTCACATTTATTTCAAATCTTTTATTGTTTTTCTTGATTTTTAATCATAAAAAACAACTTTCAAATTGGGAAATTTTAAAAATGAACTTTAGAAGGTCTTTCTTATGTATATATTTTGGTTTTGTTGATGTATCTTTCTGAGAAGGCACTCAATCACTTAACTTTTGCAAGAAATAGGTTAAAAGACAGACTAACTGATGCTTCATTTAATTTGGATTTTACATTGACATAAAAATCACATAATTAATTTGCCATTTAAAAGTGCCCCACAGCCTCTGCAACCATAGAATAATTTAGAAATCACTGTTTAGGTCTCTGAGACTTACTATAGTTAACTGTCTCCTCAGTATAAAACATAAAAAGGAGCAAAGTCAAACATATGTTTTAATGTGTTGCATAATATTCTCTCACCTATAATTAGTAGGAAGACTAGATCATATTTAATTGTGAGGTAAGTTTTTTAAGTACTCTCTAGTTTGATTTCTTTCTAGGAAGATATTTTTCTTTAAATGAGTTCTTGTGTTTGGCTCAGCTTTTACAGCTTAGTGCTGAAAATAAAGAAATCAGCCATTTCAGGAATTTGCTGATGGATTTAAAATGTCATGGTCCTGCTTTGTATTGTAACTTCACTAAAGCTGAACAAAATAGCAGAGAGATCCAGCAATACAAACCAATATCATGTTTTCTCCAGTAAGGCATTTCTTCTTCTGGATGTCATTAAACTGGAAGAAAGTTTGGACTTTGCTGTAATCCCACTGTTCCTTTTTAAAGGTAGTTTCCCAAAGCCTAACATTTTTTCACTGATATATCACCACAGGCTGACGTGATATCATGTGCTCTTCTTTTATCTTCTGAAGCTTGAATTTTATGATTTAAAATGTACTTTCATCACTTAAATAAGAGTGATATTTTATGTTATTTTCTATGGGAAAGCAGCTTTGCAGAAATTATTTATTGGAATGTAGGTGAATTCTTTTGAAATAATTTGAATGGTTGTTGCAAAGGTAAAGTATTCTGTCTATTACTGGGAAATAACTTTATGTGTGCCTCCTGTGACTTAAATAAATCATTGATGGCATTTGTAGCAATATGAATGTGGCATTAAAAATCTTACAGCATTCCAAGAGCTCCAAGCAGCAATCCAGTGATGGGATAGTCTGAGGATATCACTGTATCCTACGCTGAGAACAGCACATCTGTAAAACTATTGTGTCCTGGTTATTAGTGCTAGGATTTGAACTATCTTTAATTTCATTTGACTTGTTCATCTTCCTTAAGGATCTCCATAAAGATTCTCTGAGTATTCTTTTCAGCCCTTACTTAGGGTTTGCATCAGTAGTCGTAAACCTGCTTAGCGGACAAAGACTCTGTTCCCTTTGAAGTCATTTCCCCAGCTTTTCAAAAGGGTCTGCATGTCTGTTCTCCTAAAACAATTTAGAAAAGTTAGAAGTGGTGCCCCTTAAACCAGCAACAAAATAAAATTTTCTCTTTGCATTATTGAAAACCATGACAATCTTTTGAAGTAATAACAGTTTAAAAGCTTTTAAAGAAATCTGTTCTGCTCTATGACCAGCTTTTAAGTTGACCCCATTATTTGGGAAATCAGAGGCTTAGAAACCCCTAAATACTTGACATTCTTACCAAAGGAGTCGGCCTGACTTTTCACAGGACTTCTCTTTTACAGTATCTATTCAAATCCTAATTTCTTTAAAAATACTCCTAAGATTTCTTCTTTTTTTTGTTTGTTTGGTTTGTTTTGTGTAAGTGTTTCTTCATCTCAAAAATAATTTAGGAAACAGTTGATACAATATATGAAACACTGATCCTTCCACCTGTAGATTTATACTCTGTTTGAAGTCAAGTCCAAATTCTGAAAAGACTGTGTGTTACTTAGGTAATTTTATTTTCTGTGAACTGTGATAAATCCATATTCTCAGATTCTACTTCTTGATTTAAGAATCTTCTCTCCTGCATTTTATGGATGTAGTTGCTGACAGCCTTATACACGTGAAGCCTATAATAATGTAGATGCTGTAAGCAAAAAGTTTACTCTCGTGATTTTGTTTATCTGCATCTCCTAATAATTCATTCAGGCATTGCTTCTCATAAGTGCTTCTAACTCCAGCATCTTACATTCATTGCCTCCTGCAATGTTGTATATTTAAAGCTTCTCTGATTTCAAAAGTTTCGTTAATATGTATAATTAGATAAATTCCTTGCTGATCTGTGCAAGTATGTGTTAATGCAATTTCTGAAAGCAGAAGAAAGCAATAAAACCAGAATTCTAAAATTTTGCTAATATAGGCAGCTCATTCAAAAGCAAACAAACTAACAAGACCTTTAAATGTACAAAGCTGCCTCCTTTTAGAGCTTGGGAACAACAGGGAGAAAGAGTTGGGTTGGCAACATTAAATTGTTACTGGATAGTGTATGACTGTTATGGTTGCTGTTACATTTTCCCCTAAAACTGCAGGTTTGTGGCTTGGCTACATAATGTTCATTTATGAATCTTCTGAGGTGCCTGGCCCAAAGTTCAACAGAGCAACTTTGCTCTGAAAGGTTTGTGAGCAAAATTCACAGGATCAGCCACCTGAGAAGTACCTGGAGGTCATTAAATCCACTCTTCTGCTTCCAATTTGTTGGGAGTTTTTCCTTTGCTCCCAGGCTGGCTGCCATACTTCCTGGGCTTGAGAGTATTTTCAAACAATGTATGAAACAAAAGTGACTGCTTTTAATGGCTATTTCTTAAGAGATTAGGACAATTCAGCAAGTTGCTCCAAAACCTGTTCACATTTAAAATGCTGGCAGTGTACAGACTGGGTGCGTATGCACACATGTATATAATGTCTATGTCTGTATCTAAGAAGAAATAGATTTATTTACTTTTCAAGATTTAGTATTAGTATAAATTATAATAGTAACTAACTTCAGAATAAATCAAAATTCTTGATTTGAGACCTTGTCATAGATTATGACCTTTACCTAAAAGCCATTGGAATGTGGCAGCTGCACAGACATTTTGGGAGGTGATACAAATGGTCTGAGTAAATATATTTATGCAAGCCCAGGTCTTACACCTCTTTTCCAGAGAAGTCTCACAGTGTACACGTCCAGGGTCTGAGAAACTACAAATACAGCTCCATGATTTCTAATAACACTCAGTACCAATATTGCTGACACTGCTCTACATGGACAGATTAATGACGTTATGCTGGGTTTATCTTTTAAAAAGTTACAACCCCAAATGTAATTTCATTGATGCTAACTTAGTGACTCATGGAGTCAATTGGTTCTGTGTCTTTCAAAACCATCTCGTGTTTTTCAAGTGAAAAAAAGGTTGATTTTATCATTGCTTTACTGTCTTGTTGGTATCTCACTTATCATTTATTGTGAAGTGAAATTACTTCCCACTGCTTAAAAAGTCATCTAAACCTTTTGAAAACTGCATGATAGCATTGCCCAAGAAATATCCTTTAGAGTTTAAATGCTTTGTGGAAGGCTGTGAATGAGCTAATTATATGGCAATATAAAAATAAATTTGTGATTTTTGTGGAATGCCAGCACTCTTGAAGAGGGCAGTGAATAACCTGTTGCAGGGGAAGGTCTAATAGGAGCATTAATGTTGGGTTTGAGTGGGATATTTTTACAAGTTCTTCAGAAATTCGTACTGATTGTGGTCCAAGCTCCACATCTTCCAAAGAACTGGACCTCAGGCTGAGGTTTCAGCACTGTTATTAGGTTAAAATAAAATCAGTCACTGAATGTTTTCCTCCACCTTTGGGCACTGCTGATGTGTTCTCTTGGTAGCTACTGTAGTGATACTTGCATTTACTAGTGGCTGTTAAAGGAAAGGCTAGTAATCGTCTTAAATCTCTCCCTCCACAAAATATAAATAGAGGGAGAGACAGAGGGAGGGGAAATCAACTTTGATTGGTTTTACTGCACACCTGACTTTCCTGTTACTACGTGTTAGTAAATGTGCTGGCAGAGTGCTGCTGCTGTACTGCACAGGTAGGAGTACAGCACTCCCCTAAGCAAACAGGAGCATTGAAGTGATTTGTAAGCAGCATGAACTCAAAGAGCAAGGAAACAGAAGGTGCTTCAGTGATCGAAAGCAGTGGTTTTGGGAATAGACTATAACCAAGGATTGCTTTTATTGTTTTTTCATTGAAGGTGATTTTGCAACTCCTCGAGCTGTTCTGACAGGACATGACTATGAGATCACCTGTGCTGCCATTTGTGCTGAGCTTGGCCTGGTAATAAGTGGTTCCAAAGGTAAGGTAGCTCTTGTCATTTCTTTCTCTTCATGAAGCTATAATTCTAATGCCAAAAGGAATGTAGTCTCAGGTGGCAGAATTTATGAACTTTATGGTGGTTTTATTTCTAACCTTTTATTTTAGTTGCTATGGAATTTGAAACCTCTTTTTAAACACGTTAAAACTGGGAATTGTTCAGACATTTATAAGAAGAGGCAACCACATCAGTTTCCCCTCCTGATTGCTATTTCTCTTTGTTTATCTAGTGTGTAATTGCATGTGCATAGTTTGATACAGCCTTTGAGGGCCAGGGTGGTGAAGAGTGGCTGTTATGGATAACTTCTCAAAAAAGGGGAAGCAAAAATTAGTTTTGGGAGAATGTGCTGGATTGTTAGTTTGATGAAGGGTGTTTATAAACTACTGGTAGTTCTGTTCAAGCTCTTTGAGCTTGGCTGCAAAGCCTCTAATATGCCCCATTTGTGTTCTTAAAGACCTGCTTTTGGCAGGCAAATTTATAAAGAATGATGTTGATTCTGTGGATATTTTGTAAGTTTCTTATTTGCTTAATTGTCCATGATCATTTTTAAACTCCAAATTTCTTGGAATTAGTATCTTTCTGCCTTAGTGTTTCTAAAGTAGCTACTCAGAGACACTTCTTCAGAGCGGGCTGTACTCATGATCTGTACCTCTCTGCATTTCTGTTTTATTCATGAGAACTCATGTGACTTATGTACAAAGCAGATATTTGTCAAAATATGGTAAAAAACCCAAATATTTACTGGGTCATGTATGGCTTAAAATCTTAATATGAGAACATAGACTTTTAGAATACCTACATATGTAAATTCATTACTCTTAGCTCTGTGTTTTGAAAATCTCTTTTTAAGGGTCAGTATGTTTAATTACTCAGAATTAACTAATCTCAAAATTTACTCTCAAAATTAACTCTCACAATTAAATACTTCCAGCTTTAAAAGCAAATCCACGAAAGGCAATCTGTTAGGTCTCTAACTGGTTGTGATTGCTCTAAAATACCTTAATGCAAAGCTTCTAAGGGATAAGCTGTTCATCTGACTCTCTGGCCCCCCTGAAGTCTTAGGCAATCCATCTAAACATAGTAAAAACCATTATAATGTATTATGATAGTGATTATTTAATAAGAAGTCATGACTTATTATTTGGTATTTCTTTAATTGAGCTTTAATTGAGATTCTGTTCTGTCTCGTTAGAAGGACCATGTCTCATACATTCTATGAATGGAGATCTACTGCGGACATTAGAAGGTCCTGAAAGATTACAAGGTCCCGAAAGCTGCCTGAGACCAAAACTTATTCAAGCTTCCAGAGAAGGCCACTGTGTCATATATTATGAAAACGGCCTCTTCTGTGTGTTCAGTGTGAATGGGAGACTGCAAGCCACTATGGAAACAGATGACAAGATAAGGGTGAGTGTCCTCAAATATGTGCTATCAGTTTCACGAGGAAAACCTGTCAGTGTTGGAGCTGTGTGGAGACTCTTTCTATAGCCAGAGCATAACTGTGTGGTATTAGACCACAGCATAGCAGCATTCTGAAAAAAATCAAGGGGACCATGTAATAACTTTATGAGGGGTCTTTTACAGTTTTAACTGTAAAATAACTCTGTTCATAAAGGAATACTGTGTAGGCATTTTGTTGAGCCAGAGAATACAAATATTACTAATTGCTGACCAGGAGAGGCTGAGGTGCATCTTTACTTTTGAGTCTGAAGGCAGGAGGTCAGTGGACATGCTGCTTTGGATGTTAGCTTTCCCTTTCTCTTGGCATCTCTGACTGCATTCCTGCATCTTGGTTCAGATAGCATGTGTTGTGCTGAGCTCCAGGAAATTTATAGGGATATGTCTGTACTTCAACTCTTTTAGCCCTTTGGCATTTGCTAAGCAGGCAGCAAAGTTCCACATCTTCAGCTGCAAGAGACATGGAGCAAATTCAAAACTATGCAAGAGGCTTTTAAGCTTATGGCTTTATGAAAATTATTTTATAATACAAAATGAAGGTCTCTTGACAGTTCCTGTGTGACAGTATCTATGAAACAGAACAGAAGCTGCCAGCTGTATTGCAGTGCCACACCTCCAAGCTGACTTTCATAATCTGATGGAAGACCCCAGGAACTCAGCTGCTGGGATTTCCAAAGTTCTCTTGAGTTGAAAACTCTCAAAAGTTTTTCCTTTATTTGGATTGCATTTGTCAGGAAGAAAATCCCTCTCTACCATCATGTTTGTTTCGCAGAATCACTGGCATTCTTTCAGCTCTTGTGCAAAGTTGTGAGCACTTCTTTCCATACGAAAGATGGAAGAATGTGTCAGTGTATTTGAAAGAATTTTGATCTTCTTTATTTCCACTTTTTAATTTGTGTGGAACAGTGACTGCATCATCAGCACTGAAGTTTCTGGTACAGTTCAGGATACTCCACTTAAAACCTTCTAAAACTCTTATCAGGTACTATGCTCTGCTAATCCAGTATCCATATGTTATCCATTCAAAATGTCAGCTGTGCTGGTGGTGAAATATTCAGAAATAACTCTCTGTGTAGGTCTCTTTTCCACAGTGAGAGTGCAGTCTGCAGGGGTTAGGGGGCATTTGATCTCTGTGTTCTGTGGCAGCCACAAGTGCAGGTTTGAGGCTGGGGAAGTGAAGTGGGAATGTGTACATTTCTGTCCCCAGACATTTTTCCAAATTAATGTAGATTTTTGTATCAGTTTCCTGAAATTGTACCTTTGGCTGTCCTTGTACAAACACTTCTGAGATTTTCAGCCTACCCTTCATCCCAGAGTTCTTTCCATAAAGCAAGACCATATCACAGTGTTTTCTCTTTTTACATTAATAATGTTGATAATCTGTCACTTTCAGTTGTGATTATGTTGTCAGCTAGGCCAGCAAATCTGTAAAATATCTAGAAATCCCTTGCTGGCTAAAACAATTTCTTAGTGTTTCAGTCAGTACCCACAGCTTTAGGAATGTTGCTGGAGGCAATGGAAGTTCTGCTCTCTGTGGGCCAGAATTATGTTTGTGGAGGGGTTTGGGGTTTATTTTGTTTTGTTTCGTTTTCTTTCTCTCCCAGCGGTCCCAGCTGAGCTTTATGCTTAAACAACCAACAGCGTCTCTGCCAGTGCTTCTGCACTACATCATCTCTGAAGGAGAGTGGCAACTGCATGATTAAAGTGGGGCATTTAAAATGAATAGCACCTACCCATGGGCTGTGCTGACAAACTCTCCTCGTTGGCTTTTGCTTGGGGAGGATAGAAAAGGGAAGAAAAAAGGTCATAAGTGTGGAATCTGTAATGTAACAGTTTCAGTTTTCTTATGTCACTGTGGGCTGGTATTTCAGGATGTTATTGGCAAAACCAGCAGTTTTCAATAGCGATGTTTGGATCAACATACTGATTTTCTTTATTGTATTATTGTGCTAGAAAACTGCCAGAAAGAATTCAGACACTCTGGGGAAATTCAGGGTCTAATCAATGCCTTCCACCTGTTTTTGTTTTAAATACTGTATTGCTCAGTGGAGCTTAGGCATATTGCAGCATATCTACCATGTAGTGTTTAGATATCTTAATGAATAACTTTAACTCTAAATAGTGTGCTTGTTCTGAGAGGTAAAGTTATTTTACCCTAAACAAAGACTGTATGCTGTTTCACCCAGAGGAACCAATTTATTTTCCTTTCCTGAGTCTGTTTTGAAATGTGGAAGTGCCCACAAGACTCCTGCTGCTGTAAGCCAGGGCTGTCACAGTGTCAGCTCTGCTTTTTTACAAAGAACTGCCTTTCAATAACCTGAAATGTTAAAAGGGATTTGTGCAAAGTTTTGAGACTTTCCAAGGAAATACAAGTCAGAAATGCAGCTTTTAGAACATTGCTGAAATTGTGCGCTTTGGGGATTATTTGAGAGTCTGAAGCTCATGTTGTGAGAAAGATTAGTTGCAGGGTTGTTTCAGTTTCATACCTAGCAGAATTGCAGATAAACTACACTGGGGAAAAGCAGAACAGTAAAATTGATTCATGTCGTCCTCTATACCAGCTGGAGTACTTGGGAGTAAAAGCATCCTTTCGTTTGTTAAATCTTGAAGGGCATATAATGAAACTGAAATGTTGACAGGGTCACCTTTTTCTTCCATTCATTCCTTCATCCCTTCATTCATTCCCTCATCCCTTAATATACATATATAGGCAAGTGGCTGAGAAATTTTTTTTTAAACAATAAGAATTAAATAAATCAACATCTTGTCGTCATGACAAGCCAATGACTTAGTAAAATTGCATAGGTATTAGTAAGGGTTCAAAGCCTGTACTTTATTTAATCAAAAGATCACAAAACCTACTGCATGTTGCAGGCAGTGGAAGAGTTAAAGATTAATGGCTTTAATTTGCCTTTTAATATAGCATTTCTTCAGTAAAAGCCTCAAGTATAAAATTCAACTGAACCATGACCATAAGGTTAATGGATTTTCATCAGCTGAATTTTATAAGTGTAGCAAATAATTATTTGTCACGGTCTTCATTGCAATTTGGAAATACCCTTAGGAGGCTACTATTGCTATAGAGAAGAAAACCACCCCATATTGATTTTTGCTTCTAATGAATAATCTCTTTAATACTTGTGTGGTTAGTTAGATCTCGTGATCATCTACTCAGTGCATGCTAGTTCTAGATAATTTTCAGCCTTATCAGTTTTCTGCCCCTGTCTCACTCTACTCTTCTAAGACAGCCTCTAAATTAGTTTTCAAGCTCCTTGTGTCTGTGCTTTCAAAGTGCTTAGCACGTTTCTGATAGCACTAATCACAGAAGCAGTTAATGGTTGGAACATTTATTTTTTGGGGGAAGAGGGAGGAGCTTCACTTGCAATACTCAGTTCTAACCTTGGTTAGTATTCTGTTTTCCATACTTAAATATGGTTGAAAAAACTCCATATGTTCTGCTTTATTGTGTCAAAATTTACATGTATGTCTTGTCATAATTCAGAACACGACTGGAATAGGTTTATAATTTTTTTTTTTTTTCCTCAGTGTTACATTTTGTTTACAGCGTATGTTTGTGTTTCAGTTACACTCCTTTTAAAGTTATTGTATGAAATAAAATCCCAGCAATGTGATCCATTCTGACTCCTTGGGAGTAGTTGCAGTAAACACTCAAAATTTATAACATAATATAGAAGCTCTGTCTTAATCTAAGTGTCGCACATTGTATAATTCTTACAGGATGTATTTGGCATCACAGTAATAGAGTGCAGCAATACAAAAAATACAGATGTGCAATATGTCTGACTTCAGTTACTGCTGCTCACAAGGCAGTATCTTACACACACTGTATATTTTGGTTTCTAGGCTTGTCAGCAGTCTGTATAAACACTTCAGTGTTGCATGAACGTAATGTCTTTGTGTTTTAGTTTCTCTGATTTTTTGTGGTGCATGCACTATAAATTCTCTATGTTAAAAAAAGCCCCCAACTTCCTTTTCCTGAGTTTTGTAAGAAGTTTTGCATATTTGCAAACCTGTATAAGCAGAGACTGCAAGTGCCAAAGTAATAACAGACTTCAGCAGAGAGAGAGATGTTTGCAAAATCCCATATTCAGTTCTGTTTCCTAAATTTAAATCTTTGAGCTGGAATTTTGCTTGTAGACTATCATCCTGAGGCAATTTCCTTGCCTTCCAGTGACAATGTTTTAGTCAAAGAGAATGAGTCTGTCTGTAGAATGTGTGTGTTTGGAATTTAAAAGCCACTGCTATGAACATCCTCCGTTCTTACATCATTATACTGAGAAGCTGGGCCAGCTGAAATTTATCACAAGTTAATCCAGATGTGAAGGCTGTGTATTTCATTGAAAGGCTACCCAAATTTAGCTGATTCACAAACATTAAGTTAAATACATTTGTAGATAATGCTTAGTATCCACATTCTCTACTGAACATCTGTAGGCCACGGATCAAATTTTTCCCTGCAACCAATCATCCCTCACAAAGAGGTGCACAAAAGTGCCATGGCAAGAAGTGATGGTGTGACCCTGGACAAGGAGAGGGAAGAACTGATGAGGAGGCAGAGGAGAAGAAGTAGCAGAGTCAAGGATAGAACCAAGTACAGGCTGCTCTAGTGCTGAGTATTGTGGACAAATCTAAAAGTACAGAGCAGAGAAGGAGAAACAGAAGTTAAGCTAGGGAGCAAAGTCAGAAAGAGAGCGAGAAGAGGCACCTGGAAACAGAAAGAGAGCATAGGAAAAGGTTGGGGCTTACTGGAATTATTAATCATGGTCCAAAACGTAGTTTCAGGGGTCCTGATCTTGCTGGTGGCTCATGCTGATGTCATTCCATGTGACAGAATCCATTCAGCTGTTGGTTTTGTTTCTTTGGAAAATGCTGCAAACCTTTCAGTTTTCCTGGACAGCTGGAGGATGAGACTGTAAAATCAGGGCCTGGTATCCTCTGCTGCTTACATTTCTTTTCTGTACAGCAGCAGGGCAGAATCCTCCTTTCAGAAGAAGTTTTTATCCACCTCAGGGTTTCTGTAGTAGTAATTACTGAGACCCACGTGGAAAAGATGATATTGCTGTGAGAAAAGTCAGTCATGGAGTCTCCCAAGGGGTGTTGGGAATTAGCTTCATTCAATGCTTTTTGAGGTGGGGAATGTTGAAGGTTTATAGAGTGATAAGGGTGATGGCTGAGATGAATGGGGAACTCTTACTCAGGAAACCCCACAATATGAGACTTTATGGGGTACTTGCTGAAACTGATAGGATCACCTCAAAACAGGTGATAAACCTGTGGTAAACTTCTGCCAATTCTTGCCCCCCTCAGAAGGCAAAAAAACAGATTAAGAAAATTCATGGGCAGCATTTCCATAAATAGATACTAAAAGGAACAGGCAAACTTTCTGATCTTCCTAATCCATTGATTTTGGGTGCTGTGGTGCACAGGGAGAAGGGGCTGTGTGCTGACCAGCCTGGTAGCATCTCCTGCTGCCACTGTTGGAGATACACCCCTGGGCTAGGTAAATCATGGTCTCTCTCACTCCATAAATTAGCACTTACTCTACTAAAATTCAAATTCAGTTCTCTTAAGCCCCATTTTAGCTTTAAACTGGGAAAATCCCTCTTTTAAGAAAGATTTCTAATGTATCCAGTCCATTTAATATCTGATAGTATCATCTGGTATAGTCATCAGGTAAAGAAGGAAAATTACTCTTCTGGATATTTAGTATGTATCCTGATTTTTTCCAGTAGCACACAAGAAATATCACAATAGATTGGATATTGCTGTTTGAAGAAGTCTTGACTCTGAAAACCAATGATATCCCATCTTTCTTCATGACCTGGTTCCCAAATAAAGATTTCAAATACAGATTTGCCATCAGTCCCCGTCATGCATACAAAGTCAGGGTGCATGCCATTGAATTTTTCACAGGCAGTTTCAGGATGGATGATGAAAGGAAAGAGTTTCTGTTAAGAGGGGTGGATCATTATTTTATTAATCCAGTGCAGGAATCTAAAAGTGCTGGTCTAAATTAATTTTAGTGATTTGTATAACAGTTCAGTTCCTGTCAACATTCAGCTTCTGCTAGGCTGGTATTAAAGACCCTTGGGGGAATGTCAGGTGCTATATTTTAATGCCAGTACTTCTGCATCTTGTAAATCTAGCTAATTAGAAGAGTAAATTTCTTTAGCTGACCTCATATAGAATCTTTGGAACATGGAATAAATCACAGGTCAGGTGAGACTTAACTAGTGACATCTAATGTATTGGAGATTTGTGCATAACAGCATTAATACCCTTGCTGGGTAAAATAACACAACAATGTTGTTTCCCAAAAGCTTGTGTTGATATCCAGGTCTCCCTGGGCATTCAGCTGTCAATATGAAACCTTTTATGGAAAGGACAAGGGTGGAAGTAAGAACAGCACACATTTGTCTGACACATCTCCCTGTTATTTGTCCCTAGGCCATTCAGCTGAGTCGGGATGGACAGTATCTGCTCACAGGAGGAGACAACGGGGTTGTCATGGTCTGGCAGGTGTGGGACCTCAAGCAGCTCTTTGCTTACCCAGGCTGTGATGCTGGAATCCGATCCATGGCCCTGTCCTATGACCAAAGGTGAGAGCAAAGTCTGGTCTGGATGAGAGCTTTGGGGAATATACATTTACAATTAAATTGAATTTTTGTTGTTCTGATTGTGATTTTCTGTGGATCACAGATACTGGTGATTATCTTGAGAATTCTGTGCTTGCATAATTTTGGGGTTTTTTAACATGTTGTATTTAGGGCAAGATAATCTTTTCCAGGATTTCAGTTCTTTAGCGAATGAAGAGAGATCCAAGAAATCTTTGGCAGACTTTCAAGATAGGCTGAGTTATTGGTCTGCACCAATGTACAGTGTGGGTCACATGGAGGTGGAAGCTTACATGTGTGCTTTCATCTCTCTTCTTTCACTTACAAGACAAATCACATTCCTAATTCCAGACCTTCATGTTAAAAATAGAACAGTTGGAATAGTTGCACAAGAAGATTCCCTCCACACATCCATAGATTTGCTAAAGCAAAGAGTCATTCTCCATTCTAAAAGAGTTATTTTAGTCACATGCAGCATGACCCTTTTTGAAGACTTTTCTTATTGAAGGTGACCAGTTAAAATCTTTACTGCAGTTTCACATCACACTTTCCAATGCAACGGTACTTGAAAATGCTTCAGTGCTTTTATCACAAAAATATGGTTTGTTTATAAGATGGATGTTTCCCATTTCATCTGTGCACCTTTAGCTTTCAAGCTAGGATTTTATTTGCTGTGGTGTGTACCCTAAGTGGTGTTTCTGTGTACTTTTCAAGCAGATTTATCTCCTAAATCCCTTAGGGATGACTACATTGTGCAGTAAAGCATGTTACTGAGGCCTTAGCTTTCCACTTGCTGAAGTCCATACTGAATGTTATAAAATTTTTATCTATGTTTTTAAAACTTACACAAAATGAACTTTAAAAAATCCAAACTGGTAACACTTGTGGACTTCAATGAAACACTGAACGGCTTCTTGATAAGGACAATGAGAGATTATTGGCATTTTTGATGAAGCAGTTTTCCATTAAAAAGCCCTTGCTGTTAAATGTATTTCAAAACCTGGAGTTATAGCTGTTGAATTTTAGACCTCAGAAATTTTGCATTTAGACAGTCTTTAAACTGTAATTAATGATGTTAATGATCTGAAATTTAATACGGACGTACAGAAATTTATCCATGGGCTCAAGTTAAGAACCTTTGGGTTTGAAGACAGGGAAGAGATCTACTCAGAGTATTTTACTGAGTAATTACTGATTAACTACAAGTAATTAATCAGTGTTATTTATTGGGTATGCATGAATGTTATGTGTTTGAGAGTATGGAAAAAGATATTTTAACCTAGTAGAAAAACAATCAGAATGGTGCTCTTGACATGATATTGTGTGATTCTATCAAAATGCACTGTTTTGATAATCTCAGTATTTGTTTTGAAGACAAAATTGCAGCTTTTTAATCTGATTTTTTTAATTATAAGGCTTTTTTTCCGCAAAATGCCAGGATTTTATACATCTTTTTAGTTCTGATTTTTGTAATAATTTAATGAGACCGTATAGAAGATGATACAGAAACTCTTAACTGTGTGCTATGTCAGGGTCATGGCTTCTCAAACATATCTAAATGATCTCTAGTAGCCGGCCAATGGTAAGGAATTCAGAAAGAAAGAGTGTCTCAGTGGGAAAGCCCACGGATTGCTTTCAGGAGCTTCCAAAACAATCAAAGCCTTCAGTTTTAGTATTTCCAACTGAAGGCCTGTGCCCACACCCAATTCCATCGTGTAGATGTGCTTAACCGGGGGAGTTGAAACTGAGATGAACGCTTCTCCTGGCCTTCCTTCACTTTGCTGCTACACCAGGGCTTCATCCTGCTCCAATACCCCCCAAAAGCCAGCCAAGAAATAATCCTGGGGTATTCCAAGTGGCCTTGCAGGACTGGGATGCTGGTGAACAGTTCTGTTGTCCAGCTCTCAGCTCTGGCTTCAGGCTGACCACACAAAGTGCTGCACGGTGTTCTGCCTGTTTGTGACCGGTGCCTCTGCTTCCCTCAGGTGTATAATGACTGGGATGGCGTCCGGGAGCATCGTGGTTTTCTACAATGATTTCAATCGCTGGCACCACGAGTACCAAACCAGGTACTGACCTTCCCAGAGGCCGGGACGAGCACTGGCAGGAGCAGCTGTGGCCAGGAGGGAGCTGCACACAGCATGGCCTCCCTCGATCGAGCCGCCACACGGCTCCTTTATAAATAGTTCTATTACATCTGAATGTAACTTAAATTTGCTGGAAGAAGCAACCTATTTTTTAAAGTTAATTGCTATTTTTGTAGACCTTGCTTGACTTTTTTGGGGGAAGGGCAAAGAAGCAGAAAACCAGCTGCTGGGTTCTGTAGTTAAAAAAAAAAAAATCTATATTTTTAGTCTCAATGAGAAGTCTATTTTGATCCCTGTATGTAAACAAAACCTAAAGTAAAGATGGTTAAAACTCACATTCTAGCTATATTATGAAGAAACAGATTTTCCATCAGAAGCTTTATCTATAACCTTGAGGAATATATGATTTTAACATAACAGAAATTAATTATGGTATTGAGGGGGAATTTTAATCTGCGCTATCCGTACCACACTTCGTCTCGTACTTTTCCAAATGATTGTACTACATCAGCACTGAAGTTTCTGGGAATCAAGGGGTAATATTTAAATTATGGTTAATGTAATTTTAAACTTTGCAAATCATTTCCATCAATGTTACTCTTCAAGCATGTTTCTAGGCCTAGACAATTAGTTCTTTTTTAGTTGTATGTTTCGTGCAGTTACGAGAGAAATCGGGAATGGAGTTTGTGTTACATCAAGTGTGAATCCTTTTTAGTTTCTACCTGGCATCTCCTTCAAAGCACACCAAAATGTGGATTGTTCCTCCAAATAGGAAAGGCTAATTTTGAAGGCTTCAGACCAGAAGGCCAGAGGCAGGTAATTTTTAGCAGGGGCAAATTCCAAAGCACATTTCTGCTGGTTGACTGTGAAAGCAGGGAGGCAGCAGGTGCTTGCTGGGGTACAGCCCCGATCCAGCAGCAGAAGCACAAGATTTGCAGGCCACTTTTTCTTTCTTTTTCATCAGAACATGCCCCTGCAATACTGTAGCACATGCCATATTCCTTTTCTGCCTATAGCAACAATGTCTTTCATATTTTGCTACCACCAAATCCAGTTAGATCCTGCCCAGTCATATTAAATTACCTCTTTCTTTTAGGAAATGACAAATAATTTATACTAAGGAACAATAAGTTATTTTGGTGTTGCACAAATCTACTTTTCTACAAGATTGCTGTGCAGAACTCTGTGAAAATATTTGTGAAAAGAACTGTTACTGTTTTGTAAGTCTGTATTGCATAAAAATCTTCTTTGTACGTTGTGATCTCTGAGTTGAAATTTACATTCCATATCTGTATTGATACATACATTTCTCTAGCTGCCTACTAGAGCAGTTCCTGGTTTTTCTAAGCATTTAACTACTCTCTCTTTCAGTAAAGATTTGGAATGAGAAAATTCAGTTTGAGTGAAGAAATTAAATAAAATTACATTTGTAATTGAGACCTTCAGTGGAGTACTGGATTCTTGTGATTCCCAACAGAGGACAGAGGTGCCATGGCTGATGCATTTCATGTACTTTGATGTGTATGAAACCGTGTCTTGTGCTTTCTGCATTTTCATACAGAGGTGGTTGTGGTGTTATCAGTAGTTTTGTGTAGCACAAGGATGATGGGATTAAGCAAAGGCTGTAGTGGGTCATGTCTGTGGGAAGTGCCTGGTGTACTGAGCTATGTGTACTGCACATTTGTTATGCAGAACTTGTACTTCACACTTCCTTAAGTTCAACAACATTCACAGCCTGGTATCAGCAGAGTTTGAGGAGAAAGTGGAACAATCTTGAACTGCAATTTGCATTTGTCTCAAACCAGGGTGGGTTTCCGAGGCTGGGTGGAGGGAAAAAATCCAACCAAAGGTGTGTTTTGCCAAATGGAAATCCTGAAAGTCTTCTCTTTATGACGAAACACTTCATTAATCATAGAAATATTAGTTCCTGATCCTGGAGCCAACATTTTTCCTGGTGAGTTGACATGTTAGATTGCTTGTTTTAGAAAGGGCTCTATTGGATCAGGAGGTGCTTTCCCAAACTGGAAGCACAGCTCTACCTTTGTGTGCTGTCCTGTGCTGTGCATCAGGCCAGTGTGATGCATCAAGCCCTCCTTGGGAAGCAGCAGCTGCTGCTACAGTGAGGTTGTTCTGCCATTGGAGTGCTGCAGCAGCTCGTGGGAAAGGACATCTTCACCTTCTCCTCCGTGAGCAGGCCTGCGAAGACCCCCCCGTTGTGGACTGCTCTGGTGAGTGGGACATCCTCTCCTTCCACAGGTAAACCCAGATACCTTTGACACCATCCTGGGGGCCCAGGCATGCACTTGGGATGTCAGCTTTGGCTGAAGTAGTCCACCTCATGCTGTTTGTGATGAGATGGAAAACAGGGTTAGATTTCCAACTACTCGAGTGCTTGTTACTCTCTGCAGGGCAGCACCTGTGTCACATGGATCACCTGAAACCTGTTTAATCAGCAGGTGCCAGGCATTAACCTGCAGCTGGGCCTCATTTGGCTGTTCATGGCAGAATATTCCCAAATCCTCAGATGCATGTATGCAGAGAGAGCATTTAAGAAGAGCATTTCTTTATGTGACAGTCTGGCCTTTATTCTGCCCTGGTAAGTTCAAACAGAGCTGCTGCCAGCTGTAGTTGTGGGAAGTGTTCTGCAGCAGTGCTGCTTGGTTGGGTTGTGCAGAAGTATTTGGCAAATGTAGCTTGAAACCCCTTCTATTTTCTAACAACAAATTGCTGATAGAAATGCTGTAGGATCTGGTGGTCAGAGTGGGGGTTTCTCTGAAGGAAGTTTGTGTTGTGGTGCTACTGCAGGCAGAGGTAAATGAATGCTGTGAGACTTGAGAATATTTCTGCAGTTCTTGGCTGTGTTGTGCTGTCTGTTATCGTAAAGTCTCTAGACCTGAAGGCAAGCTGTGCATGCCTCTGTTATTGTTTCTGGCCCTGGCATCCTCTTGGTAGTCTTCCACCTACCTGCAGCACTTTGTTCCTGATAAACATCCCAAGGAGCTGGACTGATGCCAAGGTAATAGGAAGTGAATGTTATTGCAGCTTTAGTCAGGACATGATTGCTGTTAGATGTATTGAATAAGAATGGCCTAGATAAGGTGACTGTCTAGATTGTAGTTTCCACTTCATGTCCTAAATTTTATATTTATAGAGATTTCAGTGTGCTTGTGGTATGGCATAATTTTTTTTCTCTTTCTCCCAGAAGTAGTTTGAAGGGAGTAACAGATCACTATATTGTTCTTGAGAAACTGCCTTTATTCTCATTAAATAGAACCAGAGATGGGCCATTCTGAGAGTGCTGCTCTAAACCAGTGAGACCTCTCCCACACAGAGGTAGGCTGTGTAAAACATGAAATTAGTCACTTGTGTGGATTTCCCACATGATACAACATTACATGAACTCTAAAATAGTTTACTTTTATGCAGAACCAACCTAAGATCTTCAGTAAATGATTACAGTTAATGATGCATCATAATTTAAAGCTGCTCTTTAAAAGCTTTGGACAAAAGAAAATGGAAGAAATGGTTTCAGATTTTGCTTACGTGAAATTCAACTACATTTAACCTAAAGCTCTTCAGTTCAAATACGTCTGTCATGAGGCAAAAATGTGTTCAAACATTCAAAGTTTGAAAGAATAAATTCTAACTTGTACCTGTAAATAGCTTACTTTTAGTTGAGACTTATTATCAAGAAGCATATTGTTATAAAAGGAATGTAAAATATTTCACAACTATTTCTATATTGTAGGAAATATAACTACTTTTCGTAAATTATTGAGACAATACTGAAAAGTGTGGTCTTGAAACCAAGAGATGTAGTTAGTAAAATCTGAAATTGCACACAACTTTGCCCCTGGGACTGCATCATACTGTCAGCTAATTAAAAGATGGTGTGGTGTGTGCTTTGGAAATGATGCTGCATTGCCTGGGACTAGACAAAAAGAGGTTCCCAAAGTATGGTACTTGCTGTTGGCTAAATGGACAAAGTTTGAGATGTGATAATGTACTTTTTTTTTCTTTCTTCAAGTTATTCTAGTATTTTTCTTCCTGCTGTGTGAGCTCTGAGCTGCAAAATGTTGTGGGTACAGCTCACTCTGGTTGTGTGGCGAGACTCGGGTGCCTTCAGTGACAGCAATATCCAGTACCAGAGAGATGAGTTGAGACATTACTCTCCCTTTTTGCCTTGCCTTGGGTGCAAGGGGTGCTTTTCCAAGCCTCTGTAGCTGCAAGTGTTCAAACATTCAGCATTTAAATGCTTTAGACTTCAGTATTTCCTGCTGAGTGGCGATTATCTCCCCTGTTATTTTGGGAAGAAGGGAATAGTTGTTGGTACTTCTCGGTGAAACTGCACTTTTCTGAAACCTGCACTTTTGGCTTCATGTTTCCAGAGGAAACAAAAGCACTTCAAATTCAAATTCTTTTTGAAAAAAAAAATAAAGAACAGAAGCAAGAGCTTTCTAGTGGATGGCTGCTTGCTGCTACCAGTCCCTGCCCTGGTATTTTTTTTTTTTTTCATAATGCTAATTTAGTTTTAAAAGGAAACAAAAATCCTGCCAGAGAGGATTCCCCTGACAGAAAAGCTCAACTAAATACCTATTTCTGTGCATTAGACATTGAAGCTGGCTGCAAGTAGGAGGGTTTGCTTGTCTTTTTTGTCATCTTAAAACCATCATTTTTACTTCAAGCATTTTGGGTAGGTTGCTAGTTTTGTGCATTTTCAATTACTGTTTGGATGAAGCTTGAGAGAAAGAATAAGTAAATGTGAAATATAATTTTCCATTGAAAAACTGATAAAACCAAAGATGATTGATTGATGAATACATATTTATATAAAAGTGAAGAAATCAGTAGATCTATGCTATCAAGCTATAATAATTAGACCAGTGACTACTGGGAGGAAGAAAGATATGAAAACCAGGATTAAATGAGATTTACTGACCTGTGTAAATATTCTTAATTAACTGTTAAGAATGAGTCAATACTTGATGAAAGTAGCATCATCATTAAAAATCATCTTTATTAATGTATTTTGACAATTATTTAAAATAATTTTTTAAATTACTCCCAGAATGGGGGTAGTGGTCTGTAAGGGTAAATATTGATAGGAATCCCAGTGAATGTAGTGTTGTGCTGATTTAGAGCAGGAGAGGATTCAGTCCTGGAATTTTAAATCTAGAACTGCAGCAATGGCTCCACTGGCTTACTGTGACAAGTACTCACCTTCAAAGGACCTAAAAAGACCAAGGGTAATTAAAAAGATTGGGTTTTTGGTAATTAATTTTTTTAAATGTAGACATGGTAGCAATAGAGCATTCACTGTGGAGTGTTTGTAACAGTCCTCTTTGACAAATGTGTAACTTGTTTAAAATTTCTGTAATGGTTTCTTTCCATTTATAACAGGAAAAAAATTGTGAACCAAAATTATTTTGCCTTCTTCCAGCAGCAACTGGTGGCTCTACAATAAGAGAAGGACTAAATCAAAGTATAGCATGTAAGAAACCGCATGTGATACTTAGGAACTTTCATTAAGTGTTTTAGTGTTAACCAGGAGGTCTCTTATTTTATTTTTATGTTAAAGTGTCATACCTCCTGCACCTGTGCACAGACTGAACTATTTTAAGGCATGGAGTAGTGCTATAATTTTGCCAAGGTCACACAAAGAGTTGAGGACTTTCCCAGCTAACCTCTGTTATTATCTGATTTTTGGCCATGTGATTATCTTTCCCAGGTGACAGCACTATTTTTAACAGGCATTTTGGCACCTGCCTCTGCTCTGTCTTGTCTAAGAATGTGTAGATGTTGATCAGTCATGAACTTATAAATTCAGGGTATTTGTCTTTACTTTCTTCTTCCATGAGAAAAGGTAGTAGTTTAGAACTGGCAGCTGGCCAGGCAAATGATGATCCTTTCTGTTACAGATGCATAATTATATGTGCAACACAACTTGTTGAAAATCCCTGCTAATCCATGGCAGTTTGGTTTGGTTTTTTTTTTTTCCATAGCTGAATCCATCCTCTTAAGAAAAGTGGAACTTAACCCAGAATTCATTATTTGTTTGATGCTCCCTCTCTGCTGGTCTGTCAGTTCAGCTCTTTTGAAGGCTCCCTGTCTTTGCTGTGGGGGGCTGGTTAGCCTTCTCCCCCTGAAATTCCACATCCTTTCTTTGGCTGAGTCTGAGACTTGTAGCTGGAATCACCAACCACACAGGCTGTCAGCCTCAGACTCTCACCAGTTTCCCTTCTGAGTAAGGTTAGAGTGATAGCTTCATATTTCTGCACTGTACCAAAATACAAGTTATCTTACACAAAGGCTATTCCCATACTCTTCAAGTATGTTGAACTTACTCCAGGGAACTCACAACAAAGTTAATTGACAAGGGTTGGTTGTAGCTGAACCTTTTTATCATAGTTTAAGACATGCCATGTTTTCCTATCTTTAATATTTTTTTGCCAAGATCTTGCTCATTTTTCAGCTACCATCACTTGGCACTTTTTGATCTTTAAATGCTCTTCTAAAGGTAAAACAACCATGTTTATTAATGTCTTTCATAGGAATCAATGAACTTTAAAAACAGTGATGTTTATGGGAGTCCCTCAAATAAATTCTATTAAATGGTTTCAGTAAGGATCTAATTGTTCAGTCTCTCCAGAGGGAATAAGACAACAGTTTCACTGGCAAAATAACTGAGCTCCCAAAGAAATGAATAACATTTTGTGTTTTGTTTTTTTTTTTTTTTTTTTTTAATGAAAAAAGTTTATTGCAGGTCTTTCTTTTACAATTCTAGTAGAAAGTATAGCTAAGAGAAAAAATGAACTATGACCAATTCATAAGAACGAGCAAAGAAAAAGGATTAAGCTGAATACATACTCTATTGAACTAAGCATTATGGGAAAGATAAAACCTTGTCTATTTTGTGACTGCAGATTAAGGAGAGCTGCTTCCCAGTCCTGGTTTCCAGTGCCTGCACCAGGTGAATAGGGGGAGATAGCACTGACAAACCTCTGATGGCTATTGATGGCAGCTCCTCTATCAGCTTGTCCTAGAATCAGGAGCTGCTCAGTTCATCATAGCTTGGATAACATGCAACAGGCTTTCCCTTCACAGGCCCAAAGTAATTTTATTTTAGCTAACAGGTAGTCTGACCCTGGAGAAAGGTGTGGATGCGACACTTGTGGTTAGGATAGAAAATGGCTAAAGCAAAAAGGCTTCCTTCACTCCAGTCTTCGTAACAAATAAGTGTCCACTGCTCATGTTTACATCCCAAGTTACTTTATTTAAATTCATATTACCTAAACACTACCCTGCCTGCAAGTCAGATAACAAACTTGATGGAAAACAACCATCCTTCCCTCTCTATCTCCAAATGTTTGTCTCATGATATTTTACAGTTAGTCCACTAAAAAAAGTCTTCATGAAAATTTGCCTCTTCAAGTTTAGGAGAAACTTGGCTAAAAATAGAGGCCTTGGAATAGAAGGCAAATAGAAGTTTTCTTCCCTTGTCTGCCTCTCTCACTTTTCTGAGAATTTCCATCAGAAGAACAGAACGGGGCCTGCTGGTGGAGGTGAGGCCAGGTACCTGTTCCCCACCTCACTGCCCATATAGGTTAGCTACACCATAAGTTAGTCTATTTAGAGCCCAAGGCTGTGTGAAATGGAGTTAATAATTAACACAGAGAACTTAAAAAACCACCTACCAGTGCCAGAGTCTTTCCCCTACTGCTCTTCCCAAGATGTGGCTCGCTCACCCACTGTGAGAGAGGATCAGACCTGGCTGGGGCTCACCACGAGAGGTGCACACAAACTGAAAACAGTCATGGGAAATGAAGAAAACTGTGGCCAGAGCGTGGGGAGCTTCAGCTGGCTTTGTGTTCCCCAGTCCTACGCACCAGGCTGATCCCCAGCAAGCTCCGGAGAAGGCAGCGTGGGGGACCGGAGTGGCTCAGGAGCAGCAGGGAGGAGGGGCTCAGATCCAGCCACACGAGGATCAGCAGCTGCAGCAGCACTTGCAGAAATTTTCTCCACTCCAGCTCTGCCAGAGTCCTGACAGCGCTTGCTGCAGAAAATCTGACTCTCTTTATCTAGAGCTGTGTTCTACAAACAAACAAACAAAACAAACCCAAGGCAAAACATGAAACAGCACTTAAATACAGCCCTGTCTTAACTTAAGGGTTAAAACAATCTACAAGACGAAGTGCATGCATTACAGCCAGGAAAACAAAGGAGAAATAACATCAGAAAGCTTTTATATAATGAGTGGTAGGTATAATTTTTGTGATGCTGATTTTAGAAAATGTAAGGCAAATTTATCTTCCAGATGTATGCTTGCCATGCTGTTGCAGGTTTAAAATTTTTGTCTTGCAAGTCTGATGTGGAAAAAAAGATGCTATAAGTGGTTGTGATAGAGAAGGAACTTGTCATAGTAACTATTAGCAAAATTTATGCAGCTGTATTTTTGCAGACAAAAGGAATCAGATGATGTTTACTGAGAACTCAGTGCTACATTTCCTGTAACAAACCACACAGTACAGCGGGGGAGCCACGGGGGAAGGTGGCCGATAGAAACCTAAACCTTTCTTCTGTCTTCAAGAAAAGGGCCTGCTTTGCTGCTTAGTGTTGAGAGTAGGCAAATGACCTCTCATGGTGGCAAAAAAGCATAATTTCTGAATTCTATACTTAAAAATGAGTTTACAGGAGAAGGGAGTGACAGGTTGGAATGAGAACTGAGAATTCCACAGTGCAGTAGGTGGATTACCTGGAGTATGTGGTACACCTGCTGAGGACAACAATTTCCATGCCCTCTAAAGGATATGTGCTAATTGTAAAGGTCAGGTGCTCTGCCTTTTCCACAGCAATTTATTCTTTTGATTGGACTTGCTTTACTAATGTGAATTTTAGTGGAGTTTGACTATTCACTGAAGTATTTAATACTAAAATAATTTACTGACACAAGTTAAATTTAACATGGTTCTTTTTTTTTTTTAGATGTGCTTTATTGCACCAAAGTCATAAAGGAAAGCAGAAATAAGGTACTTACCCTCTTCTTTTTTTGTTGTTTTGTTTATTTAACTCAAGTTACATCATTAGCCTACCTGCATAGAGGTACAAAGAGCAAATTCCATTGTCCACAACTGAGTTCTCTGCTACTGACAATCACCACTGCAAAGGGAGCATGCAAGGACAGGAGCAGCTGAACTGGGTCTGGACTTTTGAGATTAGTGATGGTCTAAAAGAGATTTATCATTATGAATACACCATTGCATTTCCTTTTTTTTGCTTGCTGGAAGAAGTTGTAAATACAGGGGCTTTTGCTATTTCAATGGCAGGTAAAGTTATTTAAAAGGGGAAGGACATGCTTTAAGTTCATGCTGACAGTGATTTTCTCCTGTGCTGTCCTCATAGCAGCAATACATTCTTACATAATGCAGTTAGGGTCCTCTTTAAGTTTACTGTTGCTAAGTGAGAATGTTTTTTATTAATTTAGGACTGATTATCTCCTGACTAGCTCTTTGATACCATAAAGGGAGTGACAATTGACATTTTTATTTTAAATCGAAACAATGTTTAGTTCAGTGGTTTTGTTCTTTGCTTCTGTCTTCAAAGGGTTCTCATCTTTTTTTAGCTGTTCTTAGATACATTAAAATATACACATGCACAAAATTACCTGCAGGAGAATAGACCAAGGTGTGAGGAGAACAGACCAAGGTGTGTCCGAGGAAGTAAAAAATTGTTGTATTGGCATTTCCTTAGCCTAATTTCAGTTCTGCATCACTCAGAACACCTTCTTCCTAAGTGCTTGAAAGATACTCATTTGCTGGTTTAGTGTGGCTGTACAGCTTTTTCCACTTCAGACTGGCTTAGTTATTTCTCCTTTCTTGTTACAAATGGAGACCATGTATTTTTTGTGCAGCAAACAAAGCATCGCAGTTAGTACGTACCATTGCCTTGGACCTACTCAGAGGAAAGCAATGCAGGCATTGGGAAAGGAGGAAAAAGGAAGGAAGCAAGGGACAGAAACTAGACTTACTTTAAGCAGAACTAACACAATTGCAACAAATTTAGATTAACAGAACATTTTTTAATTGAAAAAAAAATCAGTTATGAATTAAGAGCAACATGCTTTTGGGGGCAGCAGGAGCCTCCTGTGCAAGGACACTGAACTGGGAATGTGCAATTTTACTTATCTGCCACAGGATGGTATTATCTGCATGGGCTGGGTGACAGTTGGAATGAGGTGATGCTAAAGGGGGCTCCACTGAATGTGGAGGTGGACTGAGAGAGCAGTGCACTGCAATACACGAGAGTTACAAAGTGTGCTTGTCTGAAGCTGCATGGTGGTAAGCAATGAGTGCTGGAGCGAGTGAAGAACTTCTTTCTGAACACAAAGGTAACTAAATTTCAATGCTCAAGATAAGCCTGGGCAAGAATAACAAATTGGGTGCTTAACCCTCATTAGATCACAGTATTTTAAACAAGGTTTTACTTTTCCTTTCAGCATTAATTGGGAGCTGCATTCAGCAGTAAATAATTATGTATTTATATCCTTCCATACCTGTTAGAAGGAAATAAAGCAGAAAAAGGTAAAATGAGGTGAACTTTCCTGGCTGAAGGAGTGTCAGTAGCTAAGAGAAAAAACCCACACCAGTAAGAAGCCAGAAGCTATGCTGTGTCAGAGATCTGAGACAGGCTTAAGTGGCATGCAAGTTGGAGAGGGGCTGAGAGTTAGAATTAAAATTGCTCTTATTACATATAGTGCATTTTATACCAGTTTTCAGCTTCAGGCTTATCCATAGTCTCAACAGTATAAAGAATGAAGCTCTGAAGTCCCTCTCAAACTGTCAAGTCAAACTGTCAAATGAAATGTAGACAAGAGCATGAACCTGAAATCCATTTTCTGACTTATTTTTATGTTATCACTTTTCCTACATTTAAATTGTTTGCCTAGTTAACTCACATAAATGTATTTGCAAAGACATAGGCATAGGCTGAAACATTTTATTTAAGTTTACTGGCTCTCAGATTATTAAAACAATTTTTTGTTAACATAAGTGGGCTGGGCTTTGAAAGTGATTAATACTCATGGGAGGGTGAGGGTGGAAGTCCCTGTTAGGTTACCATGGCTGGTTTTATTTTCTTTAAGTTACTCCAGCTACTCTCGGTGTGCAGTGTCTGTCCTTGCATCAGACAAGGATGGGCAACAGTGAGATCAGAAAGAAAGAAGTTTCTGGAATGGAGCCTGGGTTCCTGGCACTTGTAGTGTTAAACAATACTGTGCTCAAGATCAAGCAATACTTGGTCAGGCACAGAGGAAAAGCCTACTTAACTAACTAGGTCGGCTGTATGATAAAAAAACCCCCACTGTTTTCATGAAGAAAGATTTCAAATTGTTAATAAACTTCATTTTAACATACACCTAACTTAGTGTTCACAGGTTTCTCTTTGAAAGCTGTTTTTTATCTCAGGTGGCACACTATGATAGACTTGGTTGCTCTCAAGCAATGATGAGACAATCCACATTATCCATCAATAAAGACTAGAATTAGAGTATATTCTAGTTTTGGGTTTGCTATTCTTGCACCACACATGCTCATAGAGCACTGTTAGGAAAATATGCAAAGTATATTATCAATGTATAAAAATGTTCATTTCTCTTACCATGATGACAGAAACCCCAGCAGATGTGTTATTTTGCTTGGGTAGGGTGTTATTAAAGTGCTGCTTCAGTTTACCTGTTACTTCAGCTTGCATATTATTCTCCTGGGAAGCATCATCCTGTATAAGAAGGAACACAATATTCCAGTCAGGAAAAAAAAACCAAAAGTTTTTTATCATCATCAGGTACTTTCTGCTGTTTAATGCATAGTAAGTATTCAGACAGGCACTCCAGCACTCTGCTACATGAGAGATAGTGCCAGAGGAAGGGAACAGAGCAATCACTCACTGTTTTATGAATGAACTTTTATTTCTTAAAATGACATGTGGCACTTCCAATGCATTGATTTGTCCCACAATTATAAGCTGCAGGTTTGATTCAAGCAAGTTAAAAATAACATGCTTGAAATAATGTTAAGAATAAAAAGCATACTTGTCACTTGGATTTCTTTCAAATCACCACTTTAAATGGCCCAGCATGTCCTAAGACTGGAAGTGTTATAAAGTACCATAAAATATGTTTGAGAGGAGCTGTTATCGATAGATACACTTGTTAATAGTTGTCTTCTCTTGTGCCAGGGAACTCCACAGATCATATTCAGTCTCTCTTTTAAAACATGCCTGAAAATAAGCATTGACTGTGGCCATGTGAACCTAGTACTTATTAATAATTAATTGCTTTAAAATCAATGAGCAATGCACTTTGGTGTTCCCCTTTGCAGCTGCCTGAGACGATGAAGGACTTGGCAGGCATCAGCTTAGTGTCTGTGGTAAATTAGGTGTTATATTTGCTAATTGTGCTGCTGCCTCTGAACACTACAGGTTAATGGTTAGATTTACAGGTTTAATGTCAAATTAGAGACAAGTGAAATGTGATTTACTCACTGACACCCAGGGATGGCTTAGGATCTGTGCTGCTGTGTACCGGGCTTCAGCATTCACATGTAGCATCAGGCTAATTAACTCCTTCATTGAAAAAGAAAGAAAAAGAAGAGTTTGAAGAGACTGGGAAAGGATATTGAAACTGAATATACAGTTGCACCACGTTCTTCTCAATGCAATCTTCTCGATACATGGATAGAAAAAAACCAATCCCAGCTGATACCAGAACCAGTGATACTAGTGTGACTTAAGTGGAACAGAACATTGGCCCTTTAGGATTAAGAGTCTGCCAGGCAGCATCTTCCAGATCAACCTCCTCATTGTACTCATGTTTCACCAAGTCTTTTGAAACCAAATGAAAAAGAAATGTTAAAAAAATCAGCTCTAATGTTCCACTTTGTTCTCTATATATTCATTCTGATGACCAGAACAAACACAGACCTGGGAGAGACGAGATCCCCTCTGGGCAGGTGCACATGCACACAGTAACTTTACATAAAAAACACAAATCAGAGACAAGAATCCACAGCTGAAAGGCAAGAAACTGGTGAAATTATTTGAAAACTGTTCTCTTCTGTGTTGCTCCAGAAGCATAAAAGACACTGAGCCAAGCCCCCCCACCCCGCGACAAAAATCTTTTATAGCCTCCAACTTATCAGTCTTCATACTCTCATCGAGATTATTTCAAGGAGGCTGTCCATTGCTTCAGTTTTGGGAAATGGCTTCTTCGGGCAGATAACAACACACCCAACTGAGAGGTTTCCCAACCAGCCAAATTATTTAGTCTGTGGAAGTCTGAAGTGAGAGATCACCTTGAATACCAAGACTGAGGCCATTGTCTCAGAATGCCTGTCTGAAAATGCGTGAGGTGACTGGGGCTTGGGAAATGTTGGTAAATGGATAAACACCCATTGGGAACTGCAGAAAAATACAGAAAAAATTCAACTTTCCATTGGCTGGATAAAAAAACCATCTCCACTTGCTAGTGAGTCCTCAGATACTATTCAGAGCACTTTAGTGAATTAACCTGAGAAGTGGGGCTTACAACTTGGAACCTTTGTCCTAGAGACACAACCATTTTAAACAAAACTGCAATGATCACACAAGAACTGCTGGCAATGGCAATTACCAATGGCTGCACCTCTTGAAAAGCTCTCATAAATGCCTCAAATAAAATAGGAAGAAATGCCAACTGCATCCAGTCCACAGAGCAATAATCTTTCTTTTTTAAAAAGTGATAGGAGGGAAAAATTCAGAGACACATTTATTTTGGAGCTGAAGCAATGAAAGTGCTGTGAAATGCATCATGAAGTGAACTGAGTATCATGTGGTGCTCCCTGAATGCAGCTGGCATTTTGCTACCCTTGCTCAGACAGAACATGACAGCCTGGAACACCTGAGCTTTCATCAAGCATTGTTCAGCTAAACCAGCTAAAAAGGCACAGCAGCTGGGGCACCGGGGAAGAGGCTGCTCTGGATCTTCCAGGCTCAGAAATGCTGTTTCAGGTTGGAAAAAACATCAGTACCTTTGCTGAATCAGTGATGTTATCCCAGTAGGGAGAGGGAAATTCCAGCTTCCCAACAAGTATCTGATCAAAGAGGTCTTCCTGGAGGTTGTTTTCACTGTAAAACAGCAGTAACAAAAAACATTATGAAATGGAAGCCAATTTGTCATGGGAATTTTAACTTGATTTGGGGTTGGAAGAGAAATTGTGTTGATAACTACTAGAAATGACTAATTTGCAAGTTTACACAGTGAGAGCTCTTCTGAGCTGTTTGTCATAGTTACTCTGTCAGAAGTGATGACAACAGAAAAGTCAAGGCACTTAGGTAACTCTTCCACTGGAATAGGGACTGCATAGTTAGCACAAAGGAAAGGGGATTGAAAAGTCAGTCACTTGCCAGCCTAGTTCTAAAGGACCTGCTACAGAAAACACGTGGCAGAGGGAAGAAGTGTAGTGAAATGAGCCTCATCTTTGAAACTATCAAAACAGAAGAATTTTCAAAATCCGAGGAGTACATATGGAAAACACATGATACATTTAATTCAGTGACTACTGGGAGGCTGCTGATAATGAAAGGATAAATACTTTTGCATCCAAAACCTGGTATCATGAGTATTCAGAGAGTAATGGCAATGGGGTTTTTGTTTTTCAACTTCTTTCAACTGGCCATAGTCAGAGAGAACATCTGCTCAATCTATTTCTGTAAAGAACAATTTAGCTCGAGGTGGGTTGGAAATAAATATCTATTAACCTCAGTTATGACCTGGTTCCAGTAGCGTGATATGGACACTCTCTGTGCCCTATCCCCAAAATCCAATCAAAGAATACATTTGCTTGTCTAATGAATCTTTCAAAACACATTTTCAGCTTTAAACATGAACTAACAACATGAAGAACTCAAATACTTGAACTAATATTTTTCCATCAACAATAATTCTTTATATTGTAATTCTTTGCAAAATATTTTTGTTCGGTCTCATGATTTAGTTAAAACCTAAGTATTTTGTTAAGCATTTTGTTGTAAAAATGAACAAACAGGACCTGCATTAGTAATTTATATACTAGGTGGAGAATTCCCTAATAAAATGTGCCAATTCCTGCTCATTCTCTGGCAAAAAAAAGGAAACCATTTGATTTTCAGTAGAACTCATACATAGTGTGACACTGGGTATCAAAAATGATGATTGCAAACCTCACCACTTGTTTGACACCTCCCAAAAGGAAGAACAAGGCTAAAGAGGCGGGATAAGGACATTTTTCCCCTCTCCTGGTTTACCACCACCCAGCCTTTTGCCCTGCTCTCCATGATGCCTTAGGTTTTAACTTTTATATCTTTCAAATCCGGTACTGCCCAGAAACTGAAGTTTCCTGGAGCCTGTTCATTTTTGCTCTCTGTGCTGGGCAGACACAACAAAGCCTCTCCAGCCTGCTCTTCAAGGACATCCAGACTGTCCTAGGCCCAAAAAGTATAAACCAAAAGCCTCTGAGGAGGGCAAGTGGAGGGGAATCACATCATTAAACTGCATCTTTAACTGGAGAATTAACCCTGATGTGCAAATGAACCAAACCTATAAAAATGTGAAGAACTCGTGACCTGGTGTCCATCTCGGGGTCCATCTCAGCAGCAGCCTCTGGCTCCCCAGGGGTACCTTTGAAGGCCTTTCAATTAAATACCCACCTTTATTCCCTTACTCGTGTCTAGTCTCTGTTTTCAGGTGGCCTCTCAAGGCATCATCCGGGAGCTGCTGCGTCCCGACGCCAACGGCAGAGGGCAGCGCGTGCCCGCGGATGGCGGAGCTGGGATACGCATGGAGACAAAAGGAAAAGCGGCTCTGCCCTCACACCCCCACACGGCACTAAAGCAGCTGCCCCCCCGGGAAAAGAAATGAATAAAAATCGATCCCAAAACCTAAAATGAGGGATGCGTGAAAACTGCTTAAAGAAATGAACAAAACCGTGAGGAAAACGTGTGCATCTGATGCACCTTTTTGCCTCCTTCAGGGAGAAAGGTCACACTTGCTCTGAAAGAACTTGCTTGGTTTTGCTGGTTTTCCCTTTGCCACTCACCTGCGGAAAGGTGGGAATCCACATAACAGGATGTACGTGATCACACCTGCAGCCCAAATATCCACCTTTAGGCCATACCTGAGAAAACAAAGCTGCGTTGCTTGTGCTGAGTTAACAAAAAAAAGTCATTCCAATCAAAAACAGATGATTTTTGATCATTTGATCATCTGACAGGACTATGTGAGAATCTGTGCTGAATTACCTGCTGCTGATGTGGTAATGTATTTTGTACCTGAGCATCTTTTTCTTCACACCTTTACAGTCTTTAGGAAACCATGATTCTATGATTTTTCTTCTTTTTTTTTTTTTTTTTTTCCTCAACCATAAGCCTCAAGGCTCTCCAGGGTCTTCTGAATATTCTCAAATCCAAATCAGTATCCAGGTTTCCCAATCCAGAATAATGAATGATAAAAGACAAGGATGTGCCTTCCCAGTCCCTACAGTGAAGGGAGAAGTAACTATCTCTAAGGTTATCATGTGTTGCTAAGCAACAAGACACACCAATTCTCCAGCCTCTCCAGTGAGAACACGGGGAAAAAGAACTGCACTTTTCTTTTAAAGCACAGAAATTAAATCACTGGAGGTCAAAAAGAGGTCTTTTCCCCTATTCAATGGATTCAGTTTGTCAAAATCTCAAACACGCAGATGAGGTGCCCTTTGACACCGGAGCTCACTGCAGCTGTGAAATGTTTCTCAATGCGACAAATGCACTGAACAAGGAGTGAAACAACACAACAAAACCTCCCCCCATCAGGAAATTCAGAGTGGTCACAGCCATGGCAAGAGTCAGCTAGAGCATGGAATGGAGCTCTGCTAGGTGTAAAAGGAGAGAGGACTTGTGAAAATCTACCATCTGTGAAAATCTACCATTTTACACTTTTTTTTTGTTTTTATGCAATGACCTGTTAAATACAGAATAATGGGCTTGTTCAATTGTTATCAAAGAGGATGCATCACCCAAACAGGGTCACTTGAATCAACGTGATCTGATTAGAGCTGCCCAGAAAACAGGTGTCCTCTGGAGCCTCTTCCAATATAAATGATTCCATTTCCAATGCAAACACTGTGTTTTTCCTGTCTGTTCTTCCCCAAGCAGCTGCCATGGGTGGTACAATGGGCTCTGGACGCTGAGGTGAGGCAGGGAGCACAAACAAATGGACCAGTGCTGCACCAGAGCTGGTCCTGGAGAGGTGGGAGAGGAGGTGAAGGTGAATTCTGGGAGCAGGGAGAAGCATACTGGTCTCTTGGAGGAACTGGGAGTGGTGCCCACGGGTGGTTTGGTTACAAAACAAAGGAGGGCCAGCCTATTAGAGCATTTAGACCTTACACCAGTCAGGAGCTGCCTGCTGAAAATGAGTGGTTACAAGGCCTGTGTTGTTGTCAGTCATGCTCACCCTGTCTCTGCAATGATTTCTGGAGCCACGTAGGTGGGTGTCCCACAGACAGTGTACAAAGGGCCTTCGACCACCGTCGCCAGTCCAAAGTCTCCAAGCTTCAAAGACTTGGTTCCATCTGAATATTCACAGACCTAGAATCAGGGAAATTAACACAGAATGAGGATGAGAACATCTGCATTTTTATGTCCTCTAATTTCTTCAGGAAATCATCATCACCACACCAAGAAGATGGGGAAAAGGTACTTTCCACAGCCCTGTAGGGAAAGAAGAGAAAATGATATTCCCATTGATTGCAGCTGGAGCTGGTGTTCAATGGAGCTGTCTGCCAGCTATGTAGGTCAGACCATGACATAGCCTCAAGCAACTGAGAGGGAAAAGAAAAGCCAATCCTTGAATGTTGAGAAGTTTTAAATATATTCAGTAAAATATAATACTCCACTTTAATTTGACTGGGACCTAGAGTTTAAAATGCGACTGGCAGCTACAATCAGATTTGTTTAACATCCTGTTAACTTAGCACATAAATCTAGTCAGCATACTGGGTCTTTCACCAGCAAATATCTTCCCTGTGCTTGGTCTGAGCAAATTCAGTCTAGGTTTCTGTGCAGACCCATCTGCACCTTACCAAAAGGCCCATAAATAATCTAGCACTGAGTCTAGCACTGAGAAATTTTATTGATGAAAGAAGCTGAATTTTGATAGAAAGAAAAGTGGTATACAAGCGTGATAGCAGGAGTAAATCACACCAGACCAACACAAAGGAAACATCCTCCTAATAAATTCATCTCTGTTTCACTCTTAAAGTAAAATGTTCATATTAACATGATTTCAAAGGCATCTAGTTTCTAGAATGGAGGACCCCATAATCTCCAGAATGGCTGAATCTATTTGCCTTCTTCACACAGCTGAGCACTGCAATACCTTTCTTCATTCCCCTATGTAATTCATATCAGTAATGGAAACACTTGTTCCCTTTTTTAAACACCTTCATATCAGCTATTACTCTTAGGGTTTGCATTTTTTAAATGCATGACTAGCAAAGGGAATGTAATTCCCACCCAGACAGGCTGGATGACCCTGTGCAAAAAAACCTAACTACTTGCAATTACAGGTAGCAATTGATGGGAATTATTTGCATTTGCATTCAATACCAGGATGTTATCTCAATGTTCTGCCACTGTCAATCACAGTGAGTAAGATTTGCATCTGTTGAGTAATCTCTTTAGGCTTTCTAGGCAGAAAGGGCATTTGTGCCTATTTATAACTGATTCAATCACTAATGAGAGCTTAAAATTTCTTTGGTCTGCGTTTGGAGATGCACTAATAATACGTGAGACTTCCACCTTCATTTTCTCTCCCAAGTGCCACACTGCTGTGACTACATTTTCCAGGAGAAGCCTCCCCCCACCCTTTCTTTTTGCTAAACAATCTAATTTATTTGAGGGTTTATTTAAATTGCTGAACACTGTCAGTGGAATTACTAGGGAGAGAATTGACTATTAATTAGGAAATATTTTCAGCTTGTAGCCCTGTCCTTGTAATAGTTCAAAATCCAGCCTGGGATAAGCTGTGACTCCTGCTCTCGATGCAAACTCATTAAACAGGACTGACAAAAACCACAAAAGACTTTAAGAAATGCCTCAAGCAGGGGAGATTATGACCCTGTTCGTGCAGTGCATGACACTTAATATCCAATATGTAATCAACAAGTGTAACCTCTGCATATAAGAAGAGCAGCACATGCTGATCCCATTCTGTCCACAGAATGGGAATGATGCCCTCTGTGGACTGGGCCATAAGTAGTTCCCAAAGCAGACTTCATGGGAATTCTTGTCAGCACAGTTATTTCACATCTCTCCTGAAAGAAAAAGCAGTCAGTTGCCTAGAAAAAGAATAAACCTATGTACAGGTTTAATTCCCAGCCTGAATACTGGTAAACCATCAGAAAGATGATCCTACCATGACAGCGAAAGGAAAAAAACCACTGGCTTCAGATGGTAACCATAGGATTGTTCAAAGAAATGGAAGAAATGGCCCTCAGCCCACTTTTCTCCCACTTGCAAACTGATAAATAATTCATTGACATAGCTTTAAAATTCATTGTTTTGTGAGAGAATCCTCCTGCTTATCCAAAAAGCAGCCAATCAAAATGTAAATAAAGATGGGTCTAAGGACAGGCTTGAGCACAGCTCTCCTGCGTTACAGCGATTGCTATCTCAGGGCAAGAGATTTACTTCACACGTACTTACTCTAAATTAATATGCCTGCTGTTCTCTGCTGTGCTCCTTGACATCTATACACCAGCAATTGCATTAATGAGAACAAAGTAAGGGAAAATACTGGAAAATAAATGGGACGTACCAGAAGATTTTCTGGCTTGATGTCTCTGTGCACGATGTTGAGACTGTGAAGGTATTTGAGAGCACTGGCTAGATTGTAGACCATGGCACTCCCATCTCTCTCTGTGTATTTTGTAGATGAAGTGATGGCATCAAATAGGTCTCCTCCCTATGTAAAGGAAAGGAAAAGATCACTGTTTAAAAAGTAATTAAGATGGTATTTAATTAAAATTTAAAAAAACAGACCCTAAACAAACATGCAAAATCTTCCTTCACAGAAGACATGCTCTAATTCCTGTCAAATAAAGAAATAAAGAAAGAAAAAAAATATTTTGCAGAAAGATGATCTTGTCATCTATTCAAGATACTAGACTGGGACTTGGGTCATCTACATTAAATTCTTAACTGTACTCCAGGCTTCTGGTGCCTGAGCTTGGGCAAATCACGGATTTTTCTTTCTATTGGTCTTCCTACCTTTGATCACACATTTATATTACAGACAGGTACAGGCATACAGCTTCCCTTTTCTTCATCTTATCAGTATAATACCTTTAACATAGTGAAAACCAGCCCTGATTTTGAGCAAAGCCTAAAATAAATTAGCCCAATAATAAAAAGAAACCCAACCTAACAAATATTTGGCAAATTCAAATTTCTGCAGATATTGCAAGAAATATCAAATAAATGTAGTTGAAGAGGACAAAAAAGATAAGCCCATTCCAACATAAATGAATCCACTGATTGAGACACATCAAAGTGCAGAACCTCCAGGTGATTTCTGAATGTGTCAGACTCTGTTTGTGGATGCCCTGCTCCTCTGGGAATACACAACAACGTGTGAGGGAGTTACTGATGCGGCATTTTCAGTCATTGCAACAAATTTCACGTGGGTGTCTCCATGATGGTTTCCCTGGATACATCTGTAGGAGTGATCTGTCTGAGCTGTGGGAGGCATTCCAAGCATTTCAGTGCACACCGAAGAGAAGCAGCAATTCAGGAAACACAGGCCAAGATGGTGGTGAATTGAAACATAAAAAAATCCTGTCTTGAAACCCCAAAAAGCCTATAGGATATAAAAATAACTTCTAGCAAATAGGAAAGATGAGTAGGCTACAGAAACTACGAATTCAACAACTACACACTTTCTGTAGAGGTTTCCCAGTCTGGCAACCATTCTAGAGGGGACTCCTGAATCCGTAACAGTTCTTCAGTCAGAAATAAAAAGTGCTGCTCAAAAAATGAGCAGTGCTGCTTCTGCTCTACGTTATTTGTATCTGACATGCCAGTCGAGCTGATGTGCAGTGTTGCTGTGCATGTGCAGAACTCAGACAAGAGAATGCATGACTAGAACTTGATGCTGCTCGTGTATCTGGCTCACAAGGTGACAGCCAAATGAATATTTGCGTTTTCTCTGTACAGGTACAAAAGCAGCATCTGTTCTCTGGTGAACTGCTTGATACAAGCAAAACAGGTGTGAACTTTGGATTTTGGTTTTCCAGGATGAAAATCACTTAAATTTAAACTGTTTGTCTTATCTATCCAATAAACTCATTACAGAGAGCTCATTTCTTTAAATCGTGTTATTAAATAATGAGAATAGTGAAATAAATGCAGATGTTCTGTTAGTAAATGCACATCTCTATCACCCCTGCATATCGTAGGCACAATAAAAAACCCACTATCCACTTCTGTCTAGACTGTGCACATTGAAAAATTACTTCAAATCTACATTAATAGTCAAATTACAACTGAAGAGAGAGAAATCCCATTAATATGATTACTTGACAGGTGTATGTTTATGATTTTAAAATGCAGGTTGCCACTGAAACCTTGTATGATTACATCTCCCAAGATCTTAGCGTTCCTAGATGCTGCTCAGACTTCACATCAACACAGAGAATTCAGAACAGACAAAGAAAGCCCCCTGAGCCCTACCTTGACCAGCTCCATCACCAGGTAGAGCTCTGTGGGGGTGTCCATCTCCTCGATGAGCATGATGATGTTTGGGTGCTTCACTCGGCGCAGAATGGACACTTCATTTTCAATCAGGTGTTCCTGCCCAAAACAGGACAGAAGTTTATCTGAAACAGGAATTCACTTGCCAATTCACTTTTCCTTTGAACACCCTTTTTGCTGATTAATTTATAAAGCAGAAGGTTATTCTCAGTTTCTAGGTCTTAACTTGTATTTCATCACTGACCACATTTAATTTAAAATAAAATTCACACACATAATGAATGGGGCATCTCCGGAAAAGACCCCAGAACATGACAGCAGTTCAGGAAGTGCAGGTTATATTCTTATGTGGGTATTATGAGGTGAAATTAAGTTCAGAACCCTTCTGCCCCCAGGCTGGATCATTGTAGCCTGTCACCCCTCATCAACTGTTAACATGTTCTTGATCCTCTCCAGCCTTCACCTCTCATTTAGTGTAGGTTACTCAAGGACAGATTACCTAGGCTTTATATCCAAGGACTTTATTTTTTTTAAAAAGTTGTGGAATATATTCAAGAAAAAAATATTCTGAGTGCTTTGGCTATGGATTTTGGTTCATTTTATACGTCTGTTCAGGATTTACAACCTGCAAAATGTGTAATAGCTCAGTTAAATTGTTGTGACTCCAACAGCTTAACAGCACACAGACTGAGTTTAATTTCCCCTTCCCTGTGCTTCTGAGGAAGTTATGGCTTTTGAGAACAAATTAGTCTCAAAGGTCTTGTTTTCTAGAACATTTTAACACTGGAGAGCAAAAAAAAAAAATTTCGTGTCCCTTCCATGTGAAGAACAATTTTAGTTTTCCTTTAGAAATATCAGAATGCAGATATTGTGTTTAGGTTCTCTGCAAAATAAGCAGCAATGCTTGCATCAAACACGAGTATCCTCCCACCCTGGCAGGTAACAAATCACGTCACCGGACTGGGAACTTATCTGTGTTGAATGCACTGATAAGGAGCATGCACTTCATGCATTTGTGAGCAGAGCATTAGAGGAGATGTGATCCACTGTGCGTAGGCAGTGACTGGAGATCCTACACCCCTTCACCTTCTTTCTCCAGGGTTATTTACGGGTGCATTGTGCTTTTGCCAAAGCTTTCTGTGGCTACACAGCTCAGAACCCCCATGCCACGCGTGCACCTCATTTGGTGAGAGAACACACACGGGTTAAACGTCACACCTTTGAAATTCACTTTGAAAGAGCAGCAATTGTCACCCTGAACAAACACAAGCCTGCTCCAAGCAAAGTGCACTGGAGAAAAAACAAAACAGACAAACAGGAAGCAATTCTGTTAAACACAATGCTGAATCTCATCACCGGACAGACGTGAACAGCCACAGCATACTAAGCCTTAGGGATGGAAGCCTGGAAATTCAAAACTAACATTGAGAGTCCAAGTAAAAATTAGAATCTTTAGCTTTTTTCAAACTAAAGTACAGCTAACACCCATTAACTACACCAAAGGCACAATGGCTTTATCTGTGCTGTCTTTGTTTCACTTGACTAAATTGTTAACTGCTTTAAATAAGGATCAGGCATAAGTAATACTTAAAATAAACAATATTGTTTTAAAAGGCCCCAAAATATTGTTCAGCTACTCTTTAAAAATCTGTCCTCAAAAAATGCTGACTAACATGTAGTTAGTTATTTCCAACCAACCCACTGTCTTGCTATGTTTTGCCATGTAAAGAAATAATAATTCCAAAACTCGTTATGGTGTTCTCCTGGATAGAGCAATGCATGTTTCAGTCTACATTAATATGATTTATTTACAGAGACATTATTGTGTAATTAGCATTTAAACCACTTGTGGAAAACAGTCAATTGGATTCAAATTTTTGAACATCCAAGACCAAGGGGCAGTGAGCAACACTTAAATCATCCAAATTTGGGCTGGATGGGTGTTTTTGGGTGTTTTTACAGCAGGGTTGTGGAACTGAGTGAGGAAGGAATAAGCTGTAACAAAATTTAATTATTTCTTTTGTTGGAATTCTTCCAGGATGGTTCTGCCACTGCCCTAAGAGGTATAAACATCTTCCCAACAGCCTCCAGCTGTGCAGATACAGGTCCTTTTGAAACAGGCAACTATGCATCCATGGGGTTGATATTTTTTTAATTTATGTTTTAAAGCAAGGAGAATGATAAATAAAAAATTCCCCTAAACTCTACTGTGTCAAACAGATTATCTATCTCTAGACCATTCCAATTTATGATGCCTAAGCAGCTGACTCAGACAAGAAATGAGAATCATCTAAAGTTGCAAGCTGTACACATCATCCAAAAATTTTGTTTGCAGTGGAACACAAAGGGCGACCGCCCTTTCCACAGCTGAAGAAATTGCAACATTTTAATCTCAGAAAGGCAATCCTAGCACTTTTTCTCGTGGCTGCACATTTTTATGATTCCTTTCCAGATTTTCTAAATAAACCTGGAGAATATGAGGTAAAATGAAACCCTCATCTCCTAGCACCTAATACATGGTTTAAAATCCACACAGATAAAATAATTCTGTCTGAAGGCCTCTACTAATAGGAAGTCATCACAGCATCACACAGCTCCTTACTACACAAAGAGGGTAGGCAGTTATTCTCCCTTTTTAAAAATATCTATTCTCAGGAAGCATGAAGGGAAAGAAGAGGTCTGACACTCTCAGATATTTGCTTTCATTAGGGGATGCTGTTCTACTGAAGAGACAATTTTTTGACTTTTTTGTTTAGAGTTTGAATTAAAAAGAAAGCTTTTGTAACACTAGAGATCTTTGCTAATACAGGAAGGTGATACTACATAAACAGGAAGAAATGGTTGTGAAAATTTATTTTCAAATCCATGTTCTGCTTATAAAAGGAGCACATTCAGCCATAAAAAGAAACAAATAAGAGGCAGAGGGGGATGGGAATTACATAAATAAACATATAGCTGCAAATTTCCTCCCTCACATTTTTAACATCAAAATCGTCCAATATATTTTGGATGCATATTAGCTTTTTTTTTGTCAGTCCAATAAAATAGACAACAATTAGTTTGGATTTTCTCTATTATTTAGCAGAGTAACACTCATTGCTTTTATTGCTTGCTTCTTGGATACATTATCATCTTGTTAAAGAGCTACCCTGAAAATAGTCTGAAAACCCAAACACACCCACCATTTATGACTAACGAGCAGCTGCTAGTGCTGCCTCTGTACACATGCAAATACACTACCTTCCCACAGCACTTGGCCTTGTCTATGATCTTCAGGGCAAACTCCTTTCCCGTGGATCTAGGCAAGAAAAACACGAGAGCCATTAATTAGCAGAACTGTGGCATTTTCTGTGAGTGCCCCCTCGTAAGGCTGCGCTGTGGCCCGCGGGGGCTGCTGACAGAAAATCCACGGAGCAGACCTGGGCTTGGTTTTTGTTTCCTCAGCAGCATTTGTGCCTGCTGTTTCCCTGACTACCACAGCCCAGCTCCCTTGGTGTATTCATCCCAGGATCCCGCTGCAATTTCTTCTCTGTGACCTGGCACAACTCTGCCGCTTCTTGGAGGCAACGTGCAAAATTTGCCTTCAGCCTTCCACTTAGCTTTGTTCAACCGGTGGGCTTTGAAGATAAAATCACACATAAATATGTGTGAAGACTGATACCCTAGTAGAGAAATTCAACAGGATTCAACAGAGCTAAAATCCCATAGTTCATTGCAGATAGTTTAAAATGCTGTAGAATTTATTAGGTGCCGATTTTGAGCTTTGGTATTGCATACTTTTTTTTTTTTTCCAGTAGTTTGTGGAATTCTACAGCAGTCATCTAAAGTCCCATGACATTTAACAGGGTGGGTCATATACAAAATAAAAAAGGATTACTGTTTTCAGCAAATACTCTCACAGAAAGGAGCTCTTGTTTGTCTTTCACCCCTTTAAGCAATAAAAATCTCCATTTCTCCAGAAGGGGGGGGGGAAATGAGAAGAAAAAAAAGAAACACAATGAAATTTTTTTTAAACGAAGAAGATATTACAACTTATATTAGTGATAAATTAAAAATCACATGAAAATGCCATAAGACCAAGTTGCTGCTATTTTGTATTGTGCCTACAGACTCCAGTGTGCATCAAAACACCACTGGAAAACAGGAGATAGATACAAAAGCAAAAGTCAGGCATGTTTTTAAACTTCCAGGGTGATTTTCACTGTCCTTTTGGCGTTAGATACAACTGGTCAAAAATCAGCAGCTTACAGAAAAAAAAGAACTGAATTAACACCTCCCATTCCATTTGTGCATTATTGAAACAATGCAGGCAAGAATCTCTGCCCTGGAAGTGGAGCTGTACCTTCAAGGTTGTCATAGTTACAAGCTGATCTGGTCCTCAGATAGAAGCCCTTATCTAAAGGGGATCTGTGAAGTGCCACCCTCTCAGGTTACAGACCTGATGTAAGATCTGCTACGAATACAGTGTGGAAATGAAAAATCACAATTTGTACCTCACACCCCAAATTGTATCAGAAAGCCTGCAAACAGCAGATCAGCAACAACCCCTTAGCAAACCTTCAGCACTTGTTGGGAGCAAGAGCTCCCAACACTCACAAAGCCAATTCACCCAACAGCTTCAAATCCCTCTTGGAAATGACCTCCACCACGGCACCCAAGAAAAAGAGGTGGATATAATCCATGCAATTTGTGTGCTAATACCACTGCACATCACACACCAGCATTGTCTGACAGGTGTCTGGGATTCTTCTCTCGAGCTGCCAGTGCCCATCTGTTGACTCATGTCTTTATGTACAGACACCCAGGCACAAAGGAGACCACCTCATTCTTTTTGTAGAACATCACAGCTGGTAGCTGTGTAATAGGATCCTGGCTCCACAGCTAAGGCTTCTTAGCACAACACTGCTAGAAATTAAGTATAATTAATAGGAATTAAAAGAGAACCATTTACGGCTGGCATTTCCTCTTTCATCATCATTATTAGCAACTGTTGTTGCATACTTGTTTTACATAAAACTAATTTAATAATGTTCCACTAAAGATTTGGCCACATTAAAAAACTAGATATCGAAGACTAATCATGCCACTTAAAGATTTTTTAAAATTGGAACGTTGTTTTTCTGGTCCAGTTTCCTCACTCCAAAAAGCACAGATGACATCCAGTGATTTAGGAGCCCTTGTCCCATTTCCAGTGGGATTTAAGCGATTTCCAAAATGCACAGCTGACATTTCCGAAAATAAATATGTTATCTTGTGCTTTTAATCTGCTATCTTTCCTGGGTGAGGGTAAGGGCAGTGGAAAACACAGGAGATGGTGTAGAGGGTGTCTATTACTGCATCATCTGGCTGGGATGCAAGCACTGATGAATTTCTCTCTGGGTAATGATGAGAAATTACTGGGTCAGTAGCCCTTGTTCTTGTGGGAGATTTCAATTTTTCCAAACATTAAGTGGCAGACAACCAGCTTGGCTGAGCAGGAACTCCTTGTGGTGCTCAAGAGGATCTTTGGAAGCAAGGTGGGGCTTGGCAGCAAGATTACAGAGCTGAGGTTTGTGCATGCAGGGAGAGGACAGGCAAGGCCAAAGCCCCACTAGAGCTGAAGCTGGCCAGTGTTGAGTCACACGACAAGGCTGTTTCAGGTATATCAACAGCAAAGGGAGCTCTAAAGAAAACATTGGAACTTGCTGAAGACTGTCACCTGACTAACAGAGACTAAGATAAAGCAAAGGCATGGAATGCTTGGCTTTTTTTTTGTTTGCCTCAGTCTTTAGTGCTTCTGACAGATGTTGGGCTGCCCAGTCTCCGGAGTCAAAGGATCGCAAGGGTGGGAACAGTGGCTTTCCATTTATTGACACTGCATTTCCAAGGGCATGAGGAAAGACCCAGGGACCTGCAGACCTGTTAGTCTAACCTCAGTCCTCAGTTCCATTCAGAATTATCTTTCTTTCAATTTAACTAAAACCCGCAGATGACAATCAAATAGTAGAATGTTTCTCTAATATTTATGTTTTTCACAGTCATTTGCTGAGTTTTCCCAGAATTTGCACACAAGTTGGAGATTCCCCATGATATTTAAGAAACTGACATAACTCTCAGGTTGATGAAGATAGCAGAAGGTGGTTCTAAAAAAAAATACACTGAGAAAGTAGCAGTCAAATCATCTGCTGTGTTTGCCCTGGCATTAAAGTGTGACACAAAGCTCACGGAGGAAGAGCAGCAGCACTGCACAGGTCTGTAGGGACAAGGACATTTCAGGCTCTGGCATACTGAAGGGTTCATCTGAAAAGTGTCTGGCTGCTCACCACACCACGGAACAGAAGCAGCAAGCCCAGGGGAGCCAGCAGCACAGGCTGATAGCCAACAACTGCACGTCCTTCAGAGTACTCTACACACGGAATGCTGAAAGCTGTGACAAACCACGCCAGCAGCAGGCAGTGGGGACACCGCAGCAGCAGAATTGCTGAGGCAGAAGAGGGGTCTCTCCAACTCTGTTTAAATGCCACACACAATTTCCTGTCATGCACAACCATCTGTAGAGTGAGAGATTCTTGAAGAGCTGTGGGGGTTCCTTAAGAGGCACCATGGGAAGGTGATGCCTCCTTTAGTCTGTGGGATAAAAAGCCATGGTTCTCTGCTGCTCTCATGTCCCTTTGCTGGAAGAAAACATAGGAAGCTCTCTGTGTTTTGCCATGCCTATTTCTCCTGAGGTGTGTGCATGATTTTGCAACTGCTTTTCTCTTTCATCTCATTACATTTGTCTAGGAAATTATGTTAATGCCCAGGGCTTTATCCAGTACAATAAACAGCAGGACTGAACAGTTTCCTTGCTCACCGTTCCACGCACTCCTTTACGACAGCAAAATTTCCATCACCAATCACCTTCCCCACTTTATACTTCTCAAGAATGGTGGATGACCCTGAGAACTTGTTTCCATTCAAGCCTGCCAAAAAAAAAAAAAAGTCCATAATGCAAGCTGCAGAGAAGTGTCAGCAGGATGCAGTATATCCCCAAGGGGCTCCACAGATACCAAACGGTCACAAATGCAAAACAGAACTTAAAACTAAGCTGTTCTCTTCACTGCAATTCCCTTGGTGTTATCTCAAGTGTTAAAGAAGAACAAGATGAACCCAACATTATTTGACCTTTGAACACACAAATTATTCTCTTGCTACATTTTTGTATAGGCATATTCTAAATGTAATGAATGCAGTTAGAAGTGCTTCATCTAAAATTTTCTGACCTCAAATTACTTTTTTGACTTTTTTTTTTTTTTTGAAAGTCAAAGCAAAAATGCAAATAAGATACATCTACAATGCCTATAAAAGACCCAAAAAGTTTTATCTGCTGATTTCCTTCAAGTTCTTACGGGTGCTGCTAAAACATCCAAAATGCAAGTAATTTTGAAAGATGCTCATTTCAGTATTTTTAAATAAAAAACATTACTCCAAGATGAAATTTTAAAATATTTAAAAATAATTGGCATTGCTTTAAAGAGATGAGGAATGAAAGGTAAAATTTAGCTAAGGCTGATGGGAGAGTGGTTCTTGCTGAAGCACAATGAGCTCTTCTGAGGAGGGTTCCTCTTTCAATCCAGCCAAAACCACATTTCTGGTGATAATGGAGGCCATGTTCAAAATCAGTCAAATCCCTAACAGCGACTATTGAAGAGCAATACATTGTCCAGCAATATGCTACCCCTGGACAAAAAAAAATATTAACAAAATTTATTTCCTAACTTTACTGCCTTGAAAAAGGCACTGACCATTTTTTCCAACGTAAGTTTGTCCAACAAGTCAGCAAACACTTCCCAACAGAAAATGATTTGGAGTCATCAGAAACCATCTGAAAGAGCTAAACCAAGTGTCACCTACAGCAAAATTTTGGCAAGGACTGTCAGCAATGATTGGTGTCCTACCTTCAGGACTCTGGCAACGCAGTGATTCAGGTACACCATTCACATTGGAAGAAGATCCACCATGCGGGGAGATCTGCAGAAGTACACAACAACTTCTAACTTCTGATGGTAATCATGAGAAAGAGCCATACAAAAAAGCAGCAGAGTTTAAAAAAAACCCCACTGAAAACATTTATACAGAGTCAGTTTACTTTTCTACTCCCATCTTATTTTCATTCTTGCCTTCTCATAGTTCATCACCACCATAATCAGCCCCAATACTCCTGTGATACTGGCTAATCCGACATTATGTTAATCTGAACAGATTTCAGTAAACAGCAAAGAAAATTCCTTTCAGCTGCACCTACAATTTTGGCCCAGGTGGCCAGGTACATCTATGATAATCAGATTTATTTAGCAATCTACCAGGCTACATTTTAGGTTATTATAGATGTGGAGATTTATGACACCTAGAAGCATTTCAGGTTAGATGTCTGATATGCATTCAGAGATGCAGTTTTAGTAACTGTGACACTGTAAAAAACCAAGTATCTAAATGACTTTGAAGCGAGACAGCTGATTTTCCTGCACTAATGATTTCATTGGTACTGGATCTGTACTTAAAGTCACCCTGCCATACTGCCCAGGGACATTAAGAACAGTAAGTTTTTATTTTGAACAGGGGTGGAGGCATAGGAATGAATGCCATAAATAGTAAGAGATACTGGATGTGTTCTGTGCACCACTTTTATAAGCTTTCCTACTACAGTTAGGTACACAGATGCTGCATGAAATTAAAATACATTTCAGATCATTCCCCCTCCTCTACGTAACATTTCTTGCTGTTCTGTGAAGTTCCAGATCTTGTTTTCTTCATGGGCTATTATGGTAGTTTTCAGCACTCACCACAGGAAGGATTAAAATGCTTCTCTGCCTTAAGCTGGGTGTCTGTTGAAATGGCTTTGCAGGACACCAGGAATGCAAATGCAGCACTTTGCATTTTAGCTGACATTGTCTGGTTACACTGCTGAATATTTTAAATCATTAACACTATTGTCAGGGAAAGAACTGAACTGACAGATAGGGATATTGTCTAAAGGCTCATGAAATGCTAATGAATGCTTAAGTTTCTAGTGGCAGCTGAGCTGCCAAATCAGCTAAAGGTACAGTAACTAGAAGCTGTACAACTTAATTTTGCAGAGCCCCTGAAACAATGAAGTTTACCAGCATTTGGCACAGGAGTAGCCTCAAACAGCAAGCAGGCAGCTACTGCTCTGCTCCTTGCTAATAACTTAAACCCAGGCCATGTTAATGCTGCTGTCTTTCTGAGTTATCTGTCTGTTTAACAAGGATTAGGAGCAAGGACATTTGGGTTAAATGACATTTGTACAAAATCATGAGTCAGTCTCTTAACCAGTCAGTCACATTTTCTTCAAGCATGAAGCAGAGATAACAGAAGAGACCATGGCCAAGTTATTAGTCATAAGCCTAAAATATTAGTAATCTATTTTAGGTTTTCACTGAGTGACAATACATGGGAACATCTAGCCCACCCTTGCAACTTCCTCCAGTCTTGTAACCAGGCCAGAGCATGACTGGGCACATTCCTTCTTACCACAAGAAGGAAGCAAACATTAACAGGAAAAAAAGCTAAAACGAACACAAAAATAAAATAAAATCAATGCTGCCATTGTGGCTGAGGTGTTAGATCTGAATCTGAAATGGCAGGTTTAACCCCAGCTCTGCCACAACTCCACAGCTGGTGGGATTTTATTTTTTAAGTCATTAGAGTGTGAGGGAGGATCCTCACATGGAAACCCATATTCTTCTGCAGAGGAAAGGTATCCTGGTTGGCAAACCTTTGCACTCAGTATAAGACTGCCCATGAGACAAACCTTTGTGGAAACATCTGGGGATTTTTTTTCATATGGAAGGAAATACTTAACTCCTTGGCAGCTACATGGGATGGTGATGAATCTAACTGCAGAGCATGAGTATTGTAGAGAAACTGTGAATTAACTGTTTGCAGAAGTATTCTCTGAAATCTGGGGGCACTTGGCTATGTCATTGTAATTTATCCTGACAGGTTGGAGTAAGAAGGGGCTAAAAGACATTCTAAACATAAATATTATTTATATAATCAGTATCTCATAGAGATGTTGTCAGTATTTATTATTATAATGTTTAATAGTAACAAAGTGGGTAAGACAGTATTTTTTTAAGTGCTCCTTAAACATGGATTGCAAATTCACCAAATGCATCGGTTAAAGAATCCCTCTATGAACTGCTATGTCCCTTGTGTCACTGGGCTGGATAATCACATGTATATAATCTTTACATAGAGCTACACACAAAGCACACATGTACAACACTGAAGAGATTAAAAACCTTGATGAAGATAGGCACTAATCCTTCAAATCACTTAAGCACATGTTTAAGTACATTAACATCCTCATTGAAGTAAAAGGGACTACTCAGTAGCTGAAAGTTAAGCAAGTACTTAAGTTATTTGTTGGATCAGGTTCTAATGCCCTTTCACTTTGGTCATTTGGTCCATCAATTGCAAAAGTAACACCCAGACAAACTCAAACACAAAGCTATTTAGCATAATCGTGAGTCTACAAAAGGCTTGAACTGTAAAAGCCTCTTTATTTGTATGATTTTATTTTCTTTTTAAAAACATTGCAAGACTTTGTGGTCCTTAATTTTAGGAGGGGACAATAAAGCAATCCAAGTCAGCATAAGGAAGTAATGACACCAGTTTCCAAATTTAATCTAGTCTCTGGATGATTTTTATGGTACAATGTGTGCAGAATAACAGATGTACTGGAAGAGCTAAGAGTCAAATCACCCCTAACAGCACTGCATAGAAATGCACACTGAGAGCCAAAGAAAAATGTTAAACCTTTCCACTGCCTACAGAACAGTAAAAGGACTCCTCTTGGTCAGCTGTCCCGTGCCACCAAATGCATCATTGCCCGTGCACCAGATTTCATCCCCATGGGAATTTAACAGAAAAATAAGAAACTCAGCACACCTGACCACATAAGAACACTGTGCTGAGTAGTCATTCACTTCAAGCCCACACTTGTTAACTTTTATATATAAATCTTCACCTTGAAACAAACCCTCTGGTAAGTGAAATGCTTGCTTACAGACTAATATTGGGACATTAAAAATAAACAGCCTGAAAGGGAATATATAATGTGTTGGGTACATAGAATCCATATTTGTCATTTACCAGAATAAAGGTTTGTTTTTTATCTGGGTTTGTGGGGAAATTCTGCCATGTGTACTATTATTAAGACATAGCATTAATCCCTTACTTCAATATAACCTCAGAGTCCACTATTTAAAGCACTTCTGCAAGCCTGGGATGCTGGATTCACTGTGTGTACTGAACAATTAATAGCACAAGGGCACTCTGGTTGGAAGAGCTAAAAAGGAGAGAAAAAAGGCCCTTTCCTCTAAAGAAAAACTTTATGTTCACAAGGAGCATTCCCTGTGAGCAATCCCCTGTGCCTGAACACACCACTCCTGACAAAGTTTTGTGAAGCAGAAGGAATCCTAGGGGAATGAAGGGATGTCTCTTTAAAGGAATAGTGGCATTCAGAGAACATAAGACTCAGTGTCTGAGACTGAGAAGGAATTGCTGCTGCAATCAGTTTTTTTGCAAGTTGGCTGCCTTGATGACTGGCACCATCACTTGTGCTCTACATTGATTGTCAAACTACAAAAAGCTTAGCCAGGTTCTAATCTATAGCAAAATATTTTACTTTGCTCTGGCTTTATAAATAAAACAGTTTTTAAAGAGTAGCTCAAGTGCAGCTGCTCTGGTGCTCTGCTATTCACAGGAAATAGAAACATCAACCCTGATTTGTTCCCTTTTTCTGCTGCCTCAAGCTTATACAAAACCATTATGATTAATTCCTGCTGTTTCACCCTCTACAAAAACAAACATATATGATTTGTACACAATAAATGACTCAAAATATTGAACTCTCAAACACAGAAAACTCTAAAATACACCTTGTTCTGTCACTGACATGGTATTTATATCTAAATTTTCATTCAGCTATAGTCATGGCACCTTCTTTATACAAGTGCAGGAAGCCAGACTGCTTGTCTGTGCAGCAATGCAGTCTTAGCAACAAAGAACTGTGAAACAATAGGGAAAAGCAATAATCTCCAAATAATAAAATTGTTCCCTGCTTTCCCTGTTCTTCTCACCAGACTAACAAAAAAAAACCCCACACAATTCTACAAAAAGGTATAAAATAATGGTTTCTTAAAAGAATCTGGTTTTGCATAAAACCATGCTTCCCCTGCTACTGTTTTTTACTACCCCAACAGAGTCCTTACTACTGCCACATAATGGAGAAACAAGTGAAACTGAGCAGCACACTTGATCCTTTTGGAATTCCCCCTTGGATTCACCAGATAACTTTCCCTATCTTTAGTCTCAGGAGCACAGCTGGGAAAACCCTGCTAAACAGATGCATCCTACCGGAATAAAACAAGAGATGCTCACTACACCTCAGTAGCACACCAGGTCTGAGATGCTTAATTTAGTTTTGTTGTTTTCTTTGGTCATGTGGGGGTGAATTATTTGACACGAAAACCCATTGGTATCCAGCACCAATCAAATTCCAGACTGAAAAAGTACAGCAGCCTGCTTGAGTGACAGTGAATGGGAAAGGGAACATGTCCACTTTGGTGAGAATTGTTTGCTGCTATCAGAATTCCCTCTGCCTTAATGGGGCTTTAATCAGCTAAAAGCAGACAGGGCAGCAGTGGAAAAAACCAAGGCGAATGATCTCGTTTCTAAACTTGTAATTTCATTAAAGAAAGACAAAAGAGCATTTGTTAAATATAGTGCAGACCAGCTGAGAGCTTCATGCCCAGTGATTCTGGTTGTCCTCTACTGCAAGCTCCATAGAGGAGCTGTCCAGACAGATTTTGAGACAGAGCTCTAACTTTCTATGTCAGAACTATTACGGCTCTTAAAAATTATTTAACCAAACAGCTACAGATATAATTCAAAATTATTTAAAAAAGAGAACAATTAAACAAATATATTTTATGAATCAAAATCCTTTGTCAGAATTATCACAGCAGTCTGGCAGAAACCAGTGCCATACTCCTTGCAAATCAAGACTTGATAACAATTAGCATGTCAAAACCCAAACCTGAGCACTATTCAAATCACGTCCTTCAGCCAGTCTCTTAATGGAGAAAACAGTTTTCCACAGAATTATGCAGCCTCTTCACAAATGCTGTGTTCACCAACAGGAGCTATTACTTGATCAGAATAATCAGTGCAAACCATCCAGTCTGCTCCCAGAAAGGCTGCAATTGATGATTCCGTAAGAAAATTCTCCTTGAAAGGACAGCTGCACAAATGCAGCAATGAGATGCTCCACGGTGCTCCAGACTGTTCCTTTTATTTCTCTCAGCAAAAGGCACAGAGCAGCCTACAAAAACTGCAAATGCAGCCAGAGGAAGAGAAATCTCATGGTGCAACACAGAAAGATCTGCCAGGCATCAGGCTGCTCCCCAAGGGAGCCCTCAAACACTTTCAGGCAGGAGACCAGATTGAGGGGTGGAATTGTGTGCCAGGGAGAAATAAGTCTGCTTTAGATGAAACTCGGGCAAGGCTACAAGACTATAAGGAATTGAAAAGACAATGCTACATTTATTTAGGCTGAAGGAACATAAATTGCTTGGAGGATTTCTGCAGTCCAAAAAACAATGGAAAATTTGGAGGACAAAGTGGCATATTCAAGCCAGCACCAAACTCTGCCTTTCCTAAGCTGAGTGTTCAACCCAGACAAAATACAAAAATCTTATTTCGAATCTATTCTCCACTTCCTATGAGCAAAAATCATTCCAGCAAGGCTACCCTCCAAAATTATAGCTTTTTATTTTTGTTTTTCCTTCAGCACCAGTGTCATACAGTCCATGAATAATAGAATTCAGGGAGTTTATGGTTCCTGTACTTACCTTAAGTCCACGAAAGCTGCCTGGACTCGTTGGTGAAGAACTGGAGGACTTTGTAGATTTTGGGGTGGATAACTGACTGCTTGGGGTTCCATTAACTGGCCAAAGCAATAGAAGCGAACAAATGGAAAAAAAAGATGAATAAAAATCAAAAGTTATCACTGAAGTCTGCTAACAAAGACCAAAACAGACTGCTCAGCATTTAGGAATAAATGATATATTTGCATGTCACAAAATTGCACCCTGAAAATTCATGTGGCTGGATATGGGATCAAGAAGACACACAAATATTGCATTGTCATTCCAGAGATTAAAAAGGCCCATTCTGTCCTTTACCAGGGCAAGAGTTTTGGGCACAGAAACAAACAAACAAACAAACAACAACAAAAAAAAGCCACAGCCTTTAAAAATAGCATAATAAACTGTGATATCACATCATAAAATTTATAGAAAGAAAAAGTTTCTAAGGATATTTGACCTTCCTCTTCTTCAGTTTGGATCAATGCCTTAGTTTGTAGGTAGAATGTTTCACAGAACATGAGTTTGTTTGTTTTTCCCTAAGAAAAACAAACAGCCAAAAAGAATTAACTGTTTGCATGACAGAGAACTTCAGCAGTAGTTCAGAAAATATTGGTTTAGAGGAAAAGACCTCACCAAGAGAGAAGCTAGTAGGTTACTTTTGAGCTTCCAACAAGTACAAGTGTCTGTGAAAACATAAAATACCTTCCTTCCTGACTTAAAGAGTTCATTCATTTAAAGTCCAGATTTTTGGACAGGCCTCACACAGCATCTCTTATCTCTAATGTACTAAATATAACTTAGGTCAGTCCTTTTATTTTTCTGACAAGAATAAACTGATGGATTTCATTATGCAGAGAAAATAGCACGCTGTCCATCAAACAAAAATATGATGCCATGTTATATGATGAGACATCATTTCTTTCTAGCTGAACTCCATTTTTTGTGGGAGAGAAAAGTACTAGGCAGAAATTTAAGAGCTGAAAATACTTCAGAGCTGATTTATGGTGATGAATTATTTTTCCAGGAAGAAAAAACAACCCTGATAAACAGAAGCTTAGCTTCAAATTAAATAACAGATACACCTGCACAATTCCTTTCCATATTTAGGTCTGCCATGGGTTATGCATCACTTCTTAAACTACTGGATTTATTTTACAAGAGTCCACTGACCCAGCACACTAACATTATCTGAGTGTGGGAGATGCCTTCCAAGGACTACTTTTACCACCTGGGCAGCCCATCTGCCAGTAGGCCAGGCTGACTGCACTGCAACTTCCACAAATCCCCGTTTTTCAAAAAGATCTCCTTCTCTGGTGCATGATGTTGAGATATAACTAATTAGTGTTCAGCTACACAATAACTCTGATAACTTGGATTTATATTCCCAGTTGTGTTACAGCACCAAGACCTTAGTTTTTTTCTTTTAGAAGCACTCAGTATATTTAGGCTATTTCCATATTGATTTTAACGATGTCTGTCTGTAAGAACAATAGGTGATTTTAAGGGGTTTTTTTTTGAGATGCTGAAAGTATCTAAGAGTATACTACCTTCCTGTAGACTTCAATTTGTTTTGGATAACCTTGAATATCAATGCATCCTCGTTTTATAAAGAATTTGCAGGCATGACAATGGCTAGTGACTGCTATCTTACTCTTTTCTGCTTCTTGCATGACCAAAATTGAGATAGCTCAGTAGAAGAGTTTGCTTCCAAATGACAAACTATTACCACAGGAGGAAATAAATTTTGTTTATTCAAAGATTCTTTCATACAGCTCACAGAAAAGTCACTGCTTGCTGAACATGAGCACTTCAAGGCACTTTCATCTGTCTCTAAGCCACTACTACCTGTCTTTAAGCACTGACAGAACACCGAAGCGTCCCAGTGAAACTGGCTGGTAGACACCACATTCTTCCCTCCCAAAACAAAAAGAAGAGCCCAGCCTAGACCATACTGTAGCTCTTTGCTACTATCTTAGCTATTCTTGGTGGACAAGAGTGGGGTTCTGAGCCAGGGGTGTGACTGAATGACCACCAAAAGGTCCCTTCCAAACTTTGTCCTTCTGTGATTCTGGAACACACGGTTCATTCTGCTGAGGATCCTTCAGGAAAGAGCTGTCTGCAGATTCCTCTTTGCCAGTGCCTTCGGAGATCCACTGCTAAGCAACTGCAACAGCAGGGAAAGCTGGAGCTGGCCCTGGCTGCATGTAAAAATTTTGCATCCCTATAGGGAGTCAGCCAACTGCTTGTGCTGGTTCTGGCTGGGGGGGGAATTAATTTTCTTCACAGCAGCCAGCACAGGGCTACGTTTTGGATTGGTGCTGGAAAGTGCTGCCAACACAGGGATGTTTCTGCTATTGCTGAGCAGGGTCTGCACAGCATGGAGGCCTTTTCTGCTCCCCACTCTGCCCTCAGCAGCGAGGGGGCTGGGGGGGCGCAGGGGGCTGCGAGGGGACGCAGCCAGGACAGCTGACCGCAGGAATCCAAGGAATATTGCAGCCCATACAGGGTCATGCCCAGCAGTAAAACGAGAGGGAATGTTGGCAGAGGGGACACTTCTCAGTGTCACATTTGTTCAGGGACAAGATGGCATCAGTCAGCTGGTCATACACATCACTTCTATTTCTCAGGTTTTATTTCTCTCTCTTTGTTATCTTCACCGCAGCATCGTTGTTGCTGTTACTATTATTGCTTCAATTATTAAATTATTATCTCAACCCAGGAATTTTCACACATTCACCCTTCACTTCCTTCATCCTGCTGCAGCAGAGGAGTCAGGAAGTGCCTGTGTGGTGCTGGCTGAGGTTGAACCATGACACTGCTATTTCAGAAAGCAGCATTTTTTTTTTTGTTGTTCTCACTCAAAAAACCAGCAACCTGCATTGGCACAAACCTTTCCACTGCTGTTGATTTGCTGATTCTTCCCTGTGTTTGCCAAACTTACCTTTTTAATCTATTTTCTAACCATAAATGCTTTTGAGGTTTCTTTCCACATGCATACCAGTCTGAATACACAGAAAAAAACCCCAAACTTTTCTGTCATTCTGAAGCAGTACACATTAGGCTACATGTTTGCCACTTTGGAATGTTTAAAACTGAAGAATCTAAGAACAGTTTCTAAATTGTTAACTTCTAGTATGACCCAAAGACTCAATTTATTTGCTAATCAATTTGTATGCTATTTGTTTCACATATTCTTTGACTTTGAACTGAAAGTTTAAAGAGATGCCTCAGTTTTTTTAGAGCTTAGGTTGAAATAATACAAGAAAACAAAGAAAAATAAGAAATTGCACATAAAATTAAAACCTATGACATGGTTTTTGCACTGCTTTTTCCAGTAATTCTCACATAAATTCTTTTTTTGCTGGTTGAAATTTTCTATTATAATATGCTTGTGAATAAACATACAAATGTATTGCTCCTCAGAATGCTCCACTACTTGTAGTCAAATTATACCTTTAAAATTTTAACTTTGACACCATGAGCAGAAGTCCAACAACTAAAAAGTATTATTCCACTGAAACGATATACCTCAACAAAAAAAAAAAAAACCAACACCCATTATGTCTCTGTTTCACCAAATGCAAAATGTGTGTTTCAGGCTTGAAAACATTCACAAATACAGCACCAAAAATACAGGTAAATGGAGAGGGAGGAGACACACTAGTGATACACAGCCATGGTGGCAATGGCTCACCTGGGGATTTTGCTGAAGAATGAGCACTGGAGTGGCCACCTCTCTTTACTGTACTCATATATTTGACACAAAGGAAAAAGACATTAAGGAAAGAAGTTAATAAACAGCTTTGAACATGCATGGAAGGAAGAAGTAGGGTAAATTAAAGAAAAGTAAAGATTACAAGGAAAAAAAAAAAAAAAGGCAAGTAAATAGAAGGATAAATACCAATAAATACCAGACACTTTGCATACATTTTTCAAATTAACCAAACCAAAGGGGGTCTAAGTAGAAATAAGTATGGAAATGGCAGCACTGATATCTAAATACTTTGCATAAAATTCACTGCTGATAGATATTCTACATGATCTCCTTGGAGGTAACAGAATTGCACGAAATGTAGATCAGTTGCAAAACTTGTCCTTTATGATACATTTTTCTGCAATCCTTCTTTGAAGCTTTTCAAGTTAAATATTCGCCCTTTATAAACAGATTATTAATATTGCACTTTGAAAGAACCCAAAGATAAAATGACTTTAACCAGCATCAATTAAGCAAAACAAATGTGAAAATGAGAATATGGAACATGCCACACTTTCAAATACACACAGAGGCTTACACTTACATTCAAAAAAGAGCATCGTATGTTTACATATTCAACAGTTTCATTCCAGGGGAAAAAGAAGTACTTAGAAATTAAATGCAGAGGTTAAAAAATTGAAAAAAAACCCCCAAGTTTCTCCCTCTGTTTACATAAAAGACTCAATGGTTGGAACATGTGGTGTTCAGCTAAACTGGTAGCAAAATCACAGTGTGAACACCTTTCTTTGAAATTACAAGAAGCACAAGAAGAAAAATTCTCTGTTAATGGGCATTAACATTACAGTATATCTCTTAAAATTACTTGAACCAGCAAAGTCCTGTATTTCTGAAAATATTTAATTATATAAGAGAAACCTTTCAAATTCAAAATTTAAGGGTATACTCTAGTTCAACGAACATGAATTTAACCACATCTAACAACCCTGTAGTTAATAGTCTTCAGGACAATCAGATGCCATGCTGAAAACATATCCCAAGTTCACAATTAACACAAATCACTCCAATATTCAAAAACTGAAATTATTTGAGCCTGTAATTAAAAAGTAGAAATCATGTTTCTTCCTAGGATTAAAAAAAAAAATGCAAATTTATTTCAGATTAGTATTAAATCTCTGAGACAAAGTGAAAAAAGTTTTTTTTCCCCCCCCTCTGGAAACATTTGTATTACAGACATAGCAACAGGCTGTTTCATCCCATTACAAAAAAAGTTAAAAATCAGTGTATTTGATGTGTTCAGCTCTTTCCTAGCAGCAGTACCTGAGGCAGGGGATTTGCTCCGACGTGAAGGTCCTGGACTTTTGGAGGCAGCGTGCCTCATGGCAGAGGAGCGGGAGTAAGACTTCATGACACGGCATTCTACAAAGCAAGCAAACTCCCTGTCAAGGGCTTTGACAACAGCTCAATGCACAGGCTCCCTCCACACACCACTGGGGCTGTTTGTTACCCAGAAAATGACCAGCAGTTTCTAAACATCTTCACCCCGCTGAGTCAAACAGATTTTTAAGAGTATCTCACAGCTCTAACCTGCTCACCATAAAAACCTGCTTGAGCTACTCGATACTGTATGTATACTGACATCCTGCAGATGATACTTCTTCATGTCTTGAGGCTGGATTATTACTATAATTCAAGTTTGTACATATGCTGATGCTGTAATGGCACTTCCATACAGGGCAGCTGCACAGCCAGCACTATTTCCCTTCTTTTTCAAGAAACTGATGCTGTGACCAATTTTTGAACAGGTGAAAAATGTCTATTGCTTCCAGAAGGCTGAAACAATAGATTAATGTCATTCACCATCAGCTGTTTACCAGTAAATAACAACCTCAATGGGAAAGGAATCAATGAGCACACAGGCACTGACATTTTGGACACATTTTAATTCCTGTGGTTAGCATCGTTAGCAAATCGCTCCGAATGGGATCATAAATTTCTCTCCATATTTTGTCCCTGCTGCCAACGCCATCGTGAGGGTGCCACAGCATCACAGAAAAAGTAAGGTGAGCTGCATGCCCTGCCAGTCACGTACATAACCTGCTTTTCTTCATTAAGACCCACTGAGTTATTAGAGGAAGCAGGGACCACCAAAGCTGAAGAGATAAAGGGCAGAAGGAGCTAAAGGCAAGGAAATGAGCTCAACTAGTCTGTGCCTTGTGTAATGGGAAGAGGAAATTTACAGCCTTAAAACCTGCTAGGGAAATTAGGATTATGCCTAGACTGGGATTTGCATTGTGAGTAAATACAACCATGTTCTTCTACTCCTGCACAAAAATAAAGTAATTTTTTAGCTGTTAACTATGTTAAAAAACACCCTTTTTGCCACCCCCACACTAACTGACTCATCATAATGTAGCAGTTCTGGAAAAGCAGCACCCTGGCAAGAACAGCAGAGTGGGAGCCAGTTGAATCCTCCATCCACCCAAATGCATAGGCCAGTGGATAGATACACATCTGTACTTCTTGCAGCAACTCAGCATTTTGTCATGAAATTGTGTTGTGTGGAAAAACTACAAGAACAGCAGATGCTTTTGCTTTTATTAAAAAAAAAAAAAAAAAAAAAAAATCTTTCATTCACAACCTGCAGCTCCTCTGGAATAATCTGATTATTCTAGACAGGGCAAGTTTTCTTTACCAGAGATTAATTTTTTTTCATAAAAATAAAACAGGGTGTTCCTCAGCTCAAACAATAAAGACAGAAAAAAACCACATCTAGTAGGACCTGCAGTAAAACCACAAGTTTAGTTTTAAACTAAAAAAACCCTGTTGATTCAGACTAAATACAAGGAAGCCATTTTTCATGAGCAAGTGGTGAAACACTGGAAGAGGGTGCCCAGAGAGGTGGTAGATGTCTCACCCCAGGAAACATTCGAGGTCAGGTTCAATAGGGCTCTGAGCAACCTGAACTTTCTGAGCAACCTGAACTTTTTTTTTTGGAAGATGTCCCTGCTCACTGCCAAGAGGTTGGACTAGATGGTCCCTGTAAAGGTCCCTTGTAACCCAACCCATTCTACAATTCCATGAACATGGAGGAAAAAACCCCAATATATTGATTTGATATTCCAAGACAATTCCAAAACTCTCTGGTAGAGGATTGCATTTTCCTTGAACTTACATTACAAATTTGCTCTTTACAGGACAACAACTTTCATAAACAACTTTAATTCATGATCTGCCCAAGGCAGACAGCAGGGGCACAAAGTCCCAGTTGTCTCATCTCCTTCCCTACCCAGCATCCCCTATAACCTCAAAATAGCTACAAGGCCAACACTTGGTCTACAGCAGACAAGACTGGAGTGTGTGAATTGTCTGGCAGGACAATTCAAGACTGGAAATGAGTGTGGCTACATACAAGATTTTTTCAAAAATCTCATGAAGAAAGCGATATGGAAATTATCTTACAGTCACAGATGCCAAAAGTGAACATCTTTAACAGATTTTAGATTAATTAGCTCCATGACTGAACCTTTCATAATTCAATTCTGCTTTCCATGTAACTTTAGAGACAGTGTCTGTTTTGCAGGAAACTGGATCAGGTTTGCTGGTGCATTTTAAAAGGCTTACAGAATCCAGATGGTGATTCAAAGAAACTTTCTTATCTATAGGAAAATGTCACCCCACACAGATTTCCCTGAATCACACAATTCTTCAGGGTTGAACGTGGGAATGGGATGGAGAATTTGCTATTTCAGTGGGTTCAGGATGTGCATCTTACCACTGTGATCCAACACGAAGTCATCCTGAGCATAGCGGTATTTCTCCGGCCCGCACGCGATGAAGACGTCGTCATCTCCAAAGAAGTCCTGCAAGCACGTTACCTGTACAGCAAAATAAATAAATGCAGTGCTTTCAAAACTAAATCCTCAGTTAGTCAGCAACAGCTAGTAAGTTTGTCTTCACCGTAATATTCTTTTGTAATGACACAAGCACTCCAGTTCCTCAGTACTTCAGCCCTCTAGCAGTGCAGGAAACACCAGGGCCATGAATGTAAAATAGGTCTGCCCCTAACCTCCAAAAACTCCTCGTCCATTTAATGCCTGTATTTTTGCTTACAGTTACATAAGCACGCTGCTGACTTTTGCCTATAACTACACACACATTGCTTTGACAGGAACATCTGAAAACACTATTCAAATATCAAAGCTTCCTGTATTAAGAATACATCAATTGCTGGTGGGAAGATCTGTTGAGTTAAAGAGATCGAATCTGCAAATTGGGTTTTTTTATGTTCTGAGGCATTTAATTTCCATGTTTTAATGTCCTGTTAAAAAAATCACAATATAATTCCCCTTTCTATGAAAATGTATTTCTTAGCCAAGAAAATAAAGAAACAAGAGTCTCTTCCATGCTCTTTGCAATTATCTGTTCTTAATTACCTGAGTAATGATGCTACTTGGACAATGATGTTATCTAAATAATGTATGTCAAGAAGGCTTGGGATATCAGAAATACGTTTTAGACATTCCTTAAAAACACAAAACCAAAGACCTTGAAAAAAACCTCCATCCTCAAAAGTCAGTAGAAACCACCTTGTGAAGGAGCAAGTGTCTGCTTTAAAAACAGTTAAAACCAAAAAGCCACAACAAGAAATTCCACTGAGACTGTAATTCCCTTGTGAGGGAAACAAGTGTTTGCAGGTAGCAAGCTATTTTTTTTAGATGCAAACAGATTAAAATCTTAGTGTACAGCTGTTTCCCCCTTTTTTTCTTTTAACATTGCATGCCCAAATGTAAAAGAAAAATAAACAGTAAAAGTTGGAATCAGTTAATAAAGCCTTGAAATCAAAGAAGTAAAACAAAAATCTGCTTTTAGAGAAACCAGCTTTTTTCCCTTCCCAGATACCTGTCAACACTATTTGCACATTTCCCCCCCTGTGACCACAGTGAACACTGGCAGAAGCCCAGGGAGGGGTCTCCGGTGCCGGCGATGTTCCAGAGGCTCCGGGCACAGCAGTGACCCCGAGGTGCCCGCAGGAGCTCCGGCGCTGGGCATCCCCAGCAGCAGCACAGTTGCCATGGCAGCTGCCCCGGAGAGCAGTGGGACCCTCAGCCCCAAAATCCTGCCAGTGCCACCTCCCTGCTGCAGTGACAGTGTGCTCTCACTCATGGGAGGCATTTCAGCTCTGCCTGAAACTGCTGCTTGTAGGTAACCAAAAATTGGACTCAAAAGGCTGCACAGATTTAAGGGAAGTTTTGCTAACTTGGGATTAATTCCTCTCTGCTTTATAACCAAGAGGTCTCATCACTGTTTCCACGGATTTCTGGAACGCAGCGACCAAGCCAACAGGAAAAGCTGTGAGAAAGCTTCCAGAATGCTCATCCCAGCAGCACTGGTGGGACACGGGCAGAGATGTTCTCTGAGGTGTGAGCTCACACCCAAAGCTCCTAAACCTGGGAGCCACTTCCACAAGCTCCTCTGCCTACCCACCACGGCTCCTGATGGCTTTGCAGCACTGTTTTGAGCAGGTTGGAATTAAATGCTGTGGTTTAGCAGTGGCTAAAATTAATCTTTCTGTTCTGACGGAAAGCCTCACCTCACTTCACCCCCTAACCCATCCAGTCTAATGTCTAAGCTGAGAGTAAGGGAGGAAGGAATGACAGATTTTATGTCAGAGTCTGGGAAATACACAGGGATATAACTGCAAGCAGCAGCATCCCTTTGTTGTCTGCAGAGCAATTCTACAAAGTCAGGCTCAGATCTGTGCACTAAAGATGACAGCAGCACTCTTAGGAATGCTCCTGAAAATCTGCTGAAAATACCTACTAGAAATGGGACTGAATAAAGAATTTTAAGGTGTTATTCCCACATATGATCCCTCATATGCTCACAAATATAGAGCTTCCCCAGGCAAAAACACACAGGGGTAATCCTGAGTGCCAGTGATCAGATAAACTGCTGGAGTTGGAGTCACAGCACCTTCATGCTGGAGTTCAGGCTAATGCCAGCCTCTGTCTGCTCACACACGGTGTGCCAGACCTCTGTGACTCCCACCTGTCAGTCACACACCAAGAGAGGTTCCTGTAAAAGGTGTTAAATATAACTGTAACTCAAAGCCAGATAAACACAGCTATGAGAAAGCCTTACCCAGATGCTCGTTGTATTCCAGCAGGGAGTACTCAAAGTGCTCCTTTCTCCCCACAAATAATCCAGATTGGTTACTCATAAAATACACAAGAATGAAAAAAATACTGAACAAGCATATGCCACAAAGAATAAAGACCTGCTAGAATTTATCAATCCCAAATCACCCCGCATTATGAGGTGAGGAAAGCATTTGTAAACCTAAATTCATGGAAATGCATTTTTCTAAAAGTACAACCTGATAGTTCTTTTTCTAGGCATTTATTGTAATAAAGTCAAGGGAGCATCTCTCAAGGTGCAGTCTGATGTTAAAATGAAGTCTTCATCTCCTACAGAATTAATGTATACACAGCAATTAATGATAAAAGCTTTTTGCTCACTTAGTGTTCAAAAAATTATTAAGTTGGAACTATTAACTTGTTTGCATTTGATTTTGAATGCTGCAAACCCACCATGTTCTAACTTGCAAATCGCACAACTTCACTGCAAAGAATATCTGAACTTAGGTCACAGGAGGAGGTTTTTTATTACTTTAATAAGGATTCAATCACTTCAGAAATTTATCAACAGAAAAATTTGAAAACCTTTTTTTACGTTTCATTAGCAGTGGAATTTGTGCATATTAGTAGCCTGTTATGTATTCCAGAAAGTCAGGGATCAAAATTTATTACAACAACACTGCTCCTCTTTCCACTATCCACCTATACTGTCTTAACTGCCCTTTGTTTTGTTGCACTTAGTGCTAAAAGAACTTTTCTGTTGACTTTGGACGTTTCAATTAACATGTTTAAAACATGTTAAACCCTATTTATTTCTAAATACAACAATCCTTTCCCAGAGAAACATTGCCTGTGACCTGGTAACTCCACTGCTATCCCTTCCTTTCAAACAAGTAATGACTTACTGGTGCTCCTGTGACAACTCAAAGCTGTTGTCAGGTTGTCTTGCTGCACTGCTTTTCTTCAAATACGCCTCTGCACACAGCAGAGTGGAGAATGTGTGAATAAGACTGGACTGGATTTGTACTCACACCTTTCCATAGAAACCTCTCCCTTGCATTCTCACAGCTTTCTGAGATGATGAGCAAACCACTCAGGGCATCCCTGCTCCCTGATGGGCTCAAAAAATACCCCAACTGAAGGAACAAAATCTTGAGACACTGGATGAAGTTTTTTGACAAACACAAAGACCTCTCTTAAGAGAGGCACGTATGACTAAACATTCACTCTGTTACAGAAGTGTCATGACTCACAAGAGTTTGCAAGATAATTATTGGTCAAAGTGCTGCAAAATCACACAGCTAAAAGCACAAAAAGAGTGGTTTAAATGCAGAAAAAACCCTGCAAACATGAGATGCTGAAAAGGAAGGGAGAAAAAAACATACCTATTTGAAACATCAGATTCCTGGTCCACTGCTGTCTACTATTGCAGTGCTTTAATGTCACATACACCCATCATATTTACTTGCCAAAGTAGGCTTATGTTTCTCACAAATATTTAAAACCAAAGAAGTTTGCTCTTTACAAAGAAATACTTCTTCAGTCAGATCAAGCCACTGGATTAGAATATATAAATTGTCATCCATATGGAAATCCCTTTCCTCTTACCACCACACGTGCCTTGAAATGTGATTTACATCCATCCCTACTCCCACCTCATCTAACAAAGAGAAGATACAATCTCCTCCAGAAAAAAACATGAATCATGAACAATCTTTTATAAACAGAATTCACCATGTATTTATTTTTTGTCCTTTATGACAAAGATACAATAGAAAATAAATAAATAAATAAATAAACTTTTATCCAGAAAATATTTTCCCTCCAATCTCCAGAAGAAAAACACTTTANGGGGCTAACAAGGTTTTATAAACACTTGGAAAATTCCAGGAAATTCAAATTCCCTGAAATCTTTAGCACTAAACAGAGTTCTGTGATCATTTATCAACAGCCCCCAGCCAGTAGCTTGCTGGATAAATGGTGTTTATTCCAGCTCTACAAATGTGCTTCATTCTAAACGCAGAGGAAGGGCTATAAAGACAAATAGTTTGGCTTAATTTAGTGTGTCTGATTCCATTTAAGTAATCAGCTACAGGACTGCACAGTTTAAGCCTGAAGAGCCACACCCTCTGTCTGGGGAAAGCTTGTCCGGATGACAAATTCTCAGCAGCAGCTGAAAATGGATGTAAAACATCAAAACTGGAAAAGATAGGAGAGATTATTTGTATTTGTTTTAACAATGGAAGAAATATTTGTATCTACTGACTTCAAGAAAACAGGATATGGTGTAAATATTTTAAAAAGGAAGCACATAACATACGGGGCAAAAGGAAAACTAGGAAAACTGGCATGCACAGCAACAGCTGGATTTGTGAATGCATTTTCAGCTCAGCAGCTGGGACAGGCATTTGAGGCTGAAATTCTTCAAGGACTACAGCATTTGTTTTTGTTGGTTTGTTTTGTTTTTTTTTTTTTCCCCATGAACTGCTAAAAGAAAATGTGAATAATTTTTTAAATGTCAGCATGACAAATCTAGATGCAACCTCCCTGCTATTGCCTTAAGTGTGAGGGGTCTCCACATTTCTTGTGGGAAATGCTGTTCCTCTGACTGGGAGAGATTACAGCCATGCAGCCCTGGCAGTTCTTCCCTTTGCCCCTTACATCAACTTTTTTTCTGAGTAAGCAAAAGTCAAATATTTATCTATTTTGCCAGTCAGGTCGTATTTGCAATCATCATTTTTGTTTCCCCTTTTGAAATAATTCTAGCACTGCCACTTCCTCTTCACTGCCATTCAGCCTTATTAAAATTCTTGCAGTGTTTCCTGAAGCTGCCAGCCTTACATTTCCAGGGTTTATGTGTGTCCCATGGTGCAAAGTGCAAGGAAAGCACTCCTGCAGAAACAGGTCAGCTGTCTGCCTCCCATTTCAGCTCTATCACCCACAGGAGCAGGCTTAACTTTCAAAAGGAAGTTTCCTCTGGGCAGCCTCAGGAACTCAAAAAGGAAGGTGAAAAGGGCATTCCCATCCTTCCCTACTGAGTACCATGATTTTCACACAGGATTTTTTATCTGGGAAATTCCCCCTGGTTTCTGCTCTTTCTCAGAATAACTTGACCAAGGGAAAGGGGGGCTGTTTAACCCATATTCTGAACTACTTGCTAACCCATCGGTGCCCTTCATGACTGAACCAAGAGGCACACAAGAAGTTCACTACTAGATTATGGCAGCTATTTTGCCTGGTTATCCTGAGTCATGTTTCCTGACACAGTGAGGGGATGCCAGATAGGTGTCTGGGAATATATCCCAGGAAGGAGAAATAGCAAGGAAAGTCAAACCAATGAGCCCCTGACGTGCCCTTTTAAAAAATACCATAATTGCCAGTATTCTCTTTTTAATTAACAACCTGTTCACTTCACAGGAATGACAAAGTGTCAAAGGCAAGTATGCTAAGGAACTTGGAAGCAAGCAAAAAAGGGAAACTGCTCAAGGGCCAGAAGCCCACATTGCACACAAGAACAGCAACAAAACCCACTGCTACATCAGATCCATAAAAAACCTGGAAAAACAGGTCAAACTGGTAAGACTCCTGCTGGTGTAATGAAGGAGCACTTGACACTTGCAAAAGCTTCTGTTCCTCACCAGTTTATGTCTTTCCTCTGTGACAGCTCTACTACAGAATCCCTCCGGGAATTCCCAGCGCGTAGGAAATTACACAACACCAGGAGAAGGGTAAGCAAGCTGCTAACCTCTGGCTTAAGGCTTGACAGAGCTCAAATGCTACTGAGACTGGGCAAATCTGCCCAAAACAGCTTTAGGGTAGGCTGGGGAGTCCCGAGGACACAAAACCATGAGCTTGGTAAGGCTCTAGACACTCACATCTTTCCTACTGGCTGTAGCTATGCAAGGCATCACAATAACTTCCCCAGCAGTCAGCTTCCAGGAGGTCATTAGCAGACAGGGAGGGGAAAAAACCCCTCCTTTGTTCTCTGAAAATAATTGGAATTGGGTCAAATGCCCCTTAATTTTTGAGGCTCAAATGCACAACTATTTTGTCTGCAAGGGAAACGTGAAATACGGTAACAGATCAGATCATGCAGAAAGGATGCAAAAGTATCAACTGTGTTACAAATTTAAAATTCTTTACCTGATCTTGCGTTATGTGACTGTGCATCTCAACCAACAAAATTACCTCAGATATTAAGGAGCATGCTGACGGTCCTTTTTCTCTATAATTAATTCAAGTAGTTCATTTGTTTTTTTGGTCTTACTCTACCAAGTCCCTTTTAAACCCATGCTGTTGGTTAATTCTAAACTTCCCAGCAGTCCCACCACAGTCAATGAAATGATTCACATTTATAAAGCTGTGCACAACCACAGCTTGGGAAAGGTCTGAGGGCCTCCTCAGCTCTTCTGGACACTGCAATAAACAATGAAATATATCTGATTTCTAGGTCAGAGCTTCCACAAGACATTATCCAATTTACTGCTTGAGGCTTGGCATCTTGCATCCTTTTGTCTTGTCCTTCAAGTTTAATAAATTCAGTAAGCAGTGACAGAAAAACTAAGTTTTCTTTTTCTAATAATTTCTAAATGTTGAATTTTCCCGCCTTGGATAAAGGCAGCTCGTTAACCTATTTAAGAAAGCAGAAAAAAAGAGGAAAAAAATTGAAACAAAGACCATAATGAGAGCAATTCTTCTAAGCCAGCTTCCTAAATGACTACTTAATCAGCGGCTGTGTCACATAATTCCAGTCACCATTAGAAAATGAACCTCTTTCCACTGATACTCCATGACGAGGAACAGCAGTGAAAAAAGGAGAAGACAAACCCTTCCATCCCACAGGGAATCTAAGGAGTAAGAAAGGAAACAGAAATGTTAAATCTTTGCCTGCTGCCTTGTAAACAGAAGAAGTCTGGCAGAAAGCCCAGGAAACGCCTGTTACAGTATGACAATGCAGAAATACTGAATAAACAGACTAGTCAGGTCACCACAACTCACACAGCCCTACAGCTGTTGGGGACAGACGACAGGACAGAGTGCATCTCACATTTCAGTTTTTAATCTCAATTTCAAGAAGATTTTTGCATGTATTTTTTTAACATCTCAAAAATTTGATTTGGAAAATGAACACACATGGAAATGCAAGATTGCATTTGAGTGTGATCCTCACTGCAATGGAAATGACAGGAAGAAAAGTAAGCTGTAGGAAGATGCATAAGTTAAAGTGAGTTCCTACATGAACCTGTTTCTTAAAGACTTCCAGGGCAGTAGGACTTTCTGGCAAGGTCCGTTCACCAGTTTTTCCCAAGGGCAAAACTGATCTGTCTGCAAAATGGCATTTCAATTATTGCACTGCTCGTGTGCAGCTAATTAGATATCAGAAAATAACAGTTGAAAAGGATTAAAATTCCGGAGATTTAACCATTTTGAATCACTCTGTGCAACTCATCTGTCTCTATAACACAAAAAAAACCCTGAACAACCCTTCCTTCTCATTATCCAGCATTTCAACAAGAGTCCATAATTCCAGTTTATTAAACAGTGAAATTTGATGCCATGCTTCTCAAATTCATGAGTTACACAAAGAAACAACAGCCTCACGAAGCATGCAGTAAGTGGAAATTGGAAACAGAGAAACAGCAAGTGCAGCTCATGATTGTGAACATAATCCAGTTTGTCTGAAGAGAAAAACAAATGAGGATTTCCAGTTACAAGACAAGGATATCTTTGCCCACAGGTACATTAATCACACCAGCTCACAAGTCAGCATAACAGATTCTCTCCTCAAGTGGCATAACTGGGAAGCCTAACACAGAGCCAGAAATAGCACCTGACTTCACACAGCTAAACTTCCATCTTACCACAGAGCAGCCAGGCTAAAAATAAAAGCCACTTGGATTATGAAAGAACATTAAAACAAAAAAGGGTACATATAAGGACAGATATCTGGTTCATCCAACTCAATCAGATCTTACTGATTTAAAGACACCCTGTCCCACAATACAAATGCAGATAAAATTTAAGTTATACCATTTTTTTTTCCCCTTAAAATCACCTCTTTTGCACTATTATAGGAATCAGTGCCTTTGGCTTATCACCCTACTTGAAAAACTTGGCATCCACCTACTATGGACAACTTAAAAAAACTCCAAATTATATGAGCAAATATCCAATGTACTTTTGGTTCTTTAGATTAAAAGGGTTTCTGCAGCATGCATCTATTGCAATCCTAAATCTCCAGTGTTCATGGGCAGACAATTTCCTGGACACATTAAAAAAGCTGCAGCTCTTTAAATGAGAACTATTTTTCCACAGACAAATAAGAATTTCAAACTCAGTCTGTGGCCAGTGCAGAAATAATAAAGGAAAAAGTATAAATCTGTAATTGTCCTTTGATGACAGCTACAAATAATTTTTCATGACTCTTTAACTCTAGATGAGAGATTTATAGTTTTACACTGGAACAGGTTGTCCAGTGAGGTTGTGGGTGTCCTATCCCTGGAAGAAACTCAGGATCAAGTTGGATGAGTCTTTGAGCAACCTGATCTACTTGAAGATGTCTCTGCTTATTGCAGAGGGGTTGGATTAAATGACATTTAAAGGTCCATTCAACGGATAAATCTGTGATTCTGTGTTTTTCCTATGGCTTGAATTATTCTGGCAGGAGCTGCTAAAGTCAGTTATCTGTTCAAATTCTATTAAAAATCAAATTAAGTAATTCTAAGGCACAAAATATCAGTTGGAATGCATGACTCACTGAAATTTAATATTGTTATGTAGAGACATAAAAAAATCTGTTGTTCTCTAAGTTCCTGTGTCAGGGTTTCAATCCTGCAGTCATTCAAAGCTGTTTTTCATAACAATAGGAAGGGAAAAACTTTAGGTACCCTATAAACTCAGGTCTCTCAGTTCTGTTCCCTTCATAGATACTGCTTCACATAACAGAAGAAGCCCTGATAGAGTCCATTGAGCTCCTTACAGATTAGAAGGATGCTTTTCACATGTATTTTAAATTTTAGTCATTTAACTTTTTTTTTTTGGCCCTTAAGATGCTTCATTTAATTAGTGCTCTATTTGTTTCAGCACAACAACAACCATACTTCTAAGTAAATTTGCAGTTCCATTTTTATAGTATTACCTTACAGGTTTGGCAATGCCAACAGCTTGCCACAGAAAAACAGCACACACAGCTTTTAAAGTTATTCCATTCTTGAAGTATCCTCCTCACTTAACTGCAAACTGGAAATGCAGACAGGAAATTTGGCTTATGGATGTTCTCCCTATGCACAATTTCAAACGATGACATTTCACAGATTAAAAGACAGAAATTCTGTGTAAAAATACAGCACAAGGGTATTTTGTGCTCAGCAAATTAACCACAGGGGTATTTTGTGCTCAGCAAATTAACTTCCATGCTTACTCTGCTTTGCCTGTCACGAATTATTGAGGTCTGTTGTACTTGCAACTTGCATGCAAAAACTGGAACAGCTATGCTGGGCTAGGGACACCAAGTAAGAGAAATGAAGAAATAATTGATTAATAGAAGGATGAGAAGCTCAGAAATGTGAAAAAAATTAATGTAACACAGGAAATAGAAACTACTTTTTATCTGTCTTTCAAAGATCCAATTCAATCTCATTAGCTCCCAACTTTGACCAATATCATTACCAAGTCTGCTGCTGCTGCTTCTGAATTGCTTTAATAAGCTGATGAACAGATGTAAAACACATTTGAAGACACAGAAACATGTTTGATTTCATGTTCAGACAGCAAATGTACTACAAATGCACTTTAGGTATTGACACAAGAACAGATGCATCAATGCTGTCAAACCCGAAGAAAAGGTGTCTCCATCAGTTTCTCTGTGAAAAAAAAACCCAAGAAAATGCCACACAAGCTTCTTCCTTCAGATCTGGGTATTTCAGTTCTTCCTTTGAACAAACATCCACAACTTCAGGAAAAAAAGCAAAATGGATGCCCCCTCACCCCAGAAACACAGAATTATACCCCTCCCCAATTCCCCAGACCACTTAAGAGCACAGAAAAGAGGTGCTAAACCCCATTTATCAGTCAGTTGGCTTTTATGGCATCTGCTGAGGCTTGGTTTAAAATCACAACACTAGACTGAAAATCACAGCTACTATACTGCTAATAGCAGATTGGAACTCAGCTTTGGTGACTGGGCAGAGGATTTAGGCAGCTCAGTACTTTTTCTTTTCTGAGTTAATACTGACTCAGTGCTGGGGGTTTTTTGTTTTTTTAGGTAAGGTGTGAGTAGATCAGAAGGTAAAGGTGCTTAGAGGGCCATAATTCAGCAACGCTACTAAACATTAAAATCCTCTAAAGCAGTCTGGGTGACTCTTTCTGCTGAGCCAGAACATGAGGAATGCTGCTGAACACTGGAAGCATCTGGTAGTATCAGCATGTTTTATGGACCTCTGTATCAATCACATCATAGGTGCTTGTGAAATGCATGAGAAAGTTGATCCCATTTTGAATTAATTAGCTTCAGAAATCATTAATCCTATCTGGAAATAAATCTTCAGAGACCAGGAATAAGACATCATAGATTGTTACTGAAGATCCATTTCCAAACCTTTTTTTTTTTTAAATAAGAAACTTTAAAAATGTATGCCAGGCTTCCTCCTTCTGTAAGACACTGAACTATGAAGAGTAGATTGAAGCAAACAAAATCATAAAACCATGACATCAGTAACAGTGAAACTCAACACTGAAGGCTCTGCTCAAAAAGCAGTGCTGGCACCCTTAAAGAATTTTCCACGTTCTTTCACTTACATCTGGCACTACTTGAATCCGTATTTTCTTCCAAGCTCCTGCCACTCATTTAAGAGCAAATATTCCTTGAATTTATAGAACTGTATATTTATTCCTTGTTATACAAACCTCTTTGGCTCACAAAGCCAATTTATATAATGGGAGGCCCAATGCAAAATTTGGATTTGTACAATATTGAGATTTTGGCTGACCAAACCTTTTCAGTGGTTTGGCAAAAGCTGTTTTTTTCCCAAAATTCTATTCAAGATAACTACTGCTAAACTGACAGTCTCCCAAATTTCTGCTTTTCCAATAACAGAGTTCACTGAATGCATTTTTTTATCTGAGGGCTGCTTTTTTGATTAACCCTTTTTCCTCTATAGAAAAAGCACTTAAGAAGCATTAATGGATTACTGAAAGTCCATTTAAATACAGGAAGAAATGTGAGTTGGGGTACTTCTGTTGATTTCAGGTTGTGGTGGTTTCTTTGTTTTTTTTTTTAATCACCAATTCATGGAGCATTTCATCATACTTTGTCTAAAGACCTCCTGTATCAGATCTCATTATTTTGATTATATTTTTTTCACAGACAGAAAACCAGCAAATTCAGCAGTAGGATCTCTTCACATTTCAAGTCATATTGTGTACAAGCTAGCTAGTCTGGAAACCAGTAATCACCCATTTCTGGTTAAATAAACAAAACACAAACAGCAAGCAAAACCTCATCTGCTTCAAGCTAAAAACTTAAACCAGGCTATGGAAGTAGAAGCAAAAGATATTCACGTGATTAATGAGAAAAGAAATTACATTCCCCTATCAGCAACAGCAGTTCTGAAATAGTTTTGTGCCTGCTAGTGCCACTGCTTCACCATTCTGGGGGGCTTTTTACCCTTTAACCAGTTCTCTTTAGAATCTTTATATATCTATCAAACCTGTGTTCAATTTTGATCAAAGAGGAGTTTCAGAAACATTTACTTAAACACCAAATACAGATAAAAATGCAAACTATATTCCAGTTTACAACAAAACTGGGAACAGATGAGGGCTGTAATGCTACACAGCTAGTGACAGGGAGATCATCTTCAAAGACAGAGAGGGTGCTCCCTGTGTTCCTGATCCTAAATCAGGCTGGGGCACTTAGGGGCAGCAAATGCAGCCCCAGGAGGTGAACTGCTACTGTAGCTGCAGTGTCTCTCTGGCAGCTTTAATTCTGTTTCCATCCTAGCTCCCAACAAGTGGAATTAATCAAGCTCCAGCTCAGTGTGGCCAAATCCACACTGCAGCACTCATGCTTTTGCTGCATATTGCAGTTTAAAGAGAATGGTATCAAGATGTTCAGTCTGGCCCAAAAGACACCTGTTGTTGCAGCTGATGGAAATGCCTATGCAAGGAACTCGTGCATGCTTGGATTACAAGGTTTTTTCATCACCATCATCAGGACTAATTTGCAAAACAGAAAAAAAATTTCCAAACTCCCTCCTTGTTTTCCTGAAAAGCAATGTCCTCACCAAGACTAAGCACACACAAGACCATTATATAAAGAGCCTAAAGGGATATTTAAATAGTTTTAAAATTTATTTTGTAATAGAAACACTCCATGCAGAAGGGAGCTCTGTAGCACAGCCCCTTCCACAGCCTGCACCTGAGCATGCAGTGGCTCAGAAATGCACACTGTGCACCAGAGTCTGCTTGCAACACAGCAGAATAAAAGGAATAAGGGCAGCCTCTGGATATCTCAGGAACGCAGCTCCATGCAGCCAGCAGCAGCTACTGTTCAGCAGCACATCAGCAGCAGGTACTGAACCTGCTCACAGCTACACAGGCTTGGAAGCAAACACTGCACAGGCTGTCCTTGTCACACACTTCGGACCACATGGACAGCAACACGGCATCAAGCCCATTCCTCCAGTTTGGAGCAGTCAGGTCAAGACTTTATTGGTTTGAGCTACACAATGACTGGAGAAGCATCATAATTTCAGCACCCACAGGGATTTGTCTGGTTTCTTTCCCCTTCCATTACACATATGACTTAATACAAAGTTAGTTGTCTGATCCCAAATGAGCTGATTTAAAAGAAAAATCTCATTTTATTAATATATTGTTGGTACCTTGTGTCAGAAACACCTGATCTCATTCTCCTTAGACCACAAGAATCATACTCTCCAAGAGCAGAAAATGCTTCCTTAGGTGTGATTTCTGACAGTCTCTTCAAATGCTGGAATATCACCAGCCTTGAGATAATATAGACCATAAAAGTTGTTAAATGTGTCAGAATATCACCATTCCATCAGTTAAACTAAAAGATTCCCTTTACACTGCCTGCTCTTACAAATTCCTCCAATCAGGAGAATTTCTGTCCACACTGGAATCCTGGTTAGAATTTAACCACTCCACACTTGTTTACAGCAGCATTAGCTCTAATCCCTTTAGCCACTACTGCTAAAGCAGGAGTAATAGTCGTGGTGACCACACCTTCATTACTGAGGTTATTGCTGTCCTTATTTCTACTCTCAGGGTCTAAGGCTCTTGCAGCTATTCCCCAGTGCTTAAAGAGCTTCCTAAGCAGCTTCTGGGAACATATGTTGTTTTTGCTAGCTCTGGGTAGAGTTTCACTGTGTGTGCCAAGCAGACCTCCTTGGGGCCCTGTCAGTGATCAACTGATTTAGTGTTCAAAATTAGAACCCAAGCCCAGCTACTTTTGGCAGATTCATTCTGAGAGTCTTGATTTTTTTCATCTGTGTTCAGCACATCCAACCACACTTGCTTAGTGGCATTTTCTCTGGTGGTTTATTAAAAAGGACTGGCATTACAGAGCACTCTGTACAGTGCATTAAGGTGTGCTGACAGGCACCTGCCTGACTCACAAAACCTTTCCCAAACAACCACCTGTCTTAGGAGCTGCCTCAAAAAAAATGCTTAGAGAAATCATCTTTATTGCTACAAATCATCCACTTGACATTAACAAGTCTTTTTCAATCCAGTTGCAAGGGGAAAGTCTGAGGCATAATAAGCAAGATGGCTCATTTGTTCCCAAAATAAGGGCATAATGCTAAAAGGATTTCTAGGAAGCATATACTGAATCAGTGGAATATTTTCCCACCTTTTCCTGAGTCTCCCCAAAAAATATTTCTAGTGGAGATACAGACCCCCAAGAAAGGAATTTTAAATTATCAGTGATTACTTTTCTACTCCTAATCAGTTTTTGGAAAACATCTGTTTTCTGTGAACACCATGTTGAAACTGCTACTTAGCATTCCACATGGAAAAGTTAACTGCAGCTCCAGGAACTTCTGGTTCATCCAGCATCTTAGTATTCCATAGATGTTTCCCTGACAGGCTTTTCTTTTGTGGAAAGAAGGCTGCAACATTATTTTTTGTTACAAAACTCTTTGCTTATTAGTAAAAAAATAAAAATCTTTTGAAATTTATACACAAATATTTAGATTAAATAGATGGCAGTCACATAACGGTGCTTTTAAAAAAGGGAGGACTATTAAACACAGAGGAACTCAAGCATCCTGTTAAGGCTGAATGCAGCTTTCTGCAGAGCTGCAATAAAGTCTAAAACTCATTTTTGTAATTCCTTTATAGCCTTTAAGACCTAGATCAAACAAAGCACAACAGCTCAGAGCTGTAAGTGAGCAGTAGATTCTCCGGACTCATGCTGAGCTGTCTCAACTCAGTATTTATCAGTATGGATATTCCTGAGAGCATCTGGAGAACGCTGTAAAAGATACAGCATGAAGTGCCTGTAGCACAAAAATCAAGTTCATTCAAAGTTCTTAGTCCTCCTGGGAAGATTCCTTTCTCTGATTTGGTTGACTTGTTTGTAATACTTAGGATAACTCTAAAACCAGCAGGCTTACAAAATGAAAACCGCTTACAAAACAACCCACAACAGAAGTGCAATCTCCCCCTACACACAGTTACTCATCATATGCTTCATGTTTAATTAAGTGCTGTCAACTCAAATTTAAGTTTACACACAGCCCCCAGAAATGTTCAAGTACTGCCCTGTGTGAGAAGACTATGAAGGGAAGAAAAAAGCAGTAAGACTCAACAAGAATAGAAAAGCAGAAAAATTTCGGAGTATGAGAACTACAAAAATAACACTATTTAAAACATGCACAGGTTTCATCTCCCTCTAAGCTCATTTTAAAAATGGGAGGAGCATGAGTTTAAAATATTTTTATAATTAGGAAATATTTTATGCTTTTTAACAAGTATAGAAGTTAAAAAAGTAAACCATATTAATTGTGATATGCATTATATACAAATGTATCTACCCTCAGTCTATGTGCCACCCTCTTGGTCATGCACTTCAGAAGTTATTGCAAGCATCTGCCAACTCAGATTTCACAGTAACTAGTGACTTGTTATGTCAAAATTGGCAAATTTTATCGATATTTTAAGAATAAAATACTTAAAATTAAGGCTTTTACTTCAGTTACGTAGACTGAAGTAAAGGCCATATTTATTGTGTGTCATTGTAAACTCCTTATACCCAAATGAGTGCAGAAGTCCTCTGTGGAGAACTGTGTATTGTCTGCCACTATGAAATGGCAGATGCTGCATCAGCTTTTTCTATAACTGTCTGGAGAGACTCTTTTAAAGAAACACTGCAAAAGTGCATTTCATTTACTTCTTGATGGTCCCTCCAATCTCCATCATTCCTGGGAAGCACAGTAGCTCATCCTTTATTACTATGAAGCCTGGGACAAATTGGGCAAATTGGGCTAAGGACAAGTAAAACTTTAACCCACTGAACTGAGTTCAATTTAAAAGAAGTCTTCCTTTGACAGAATTACTTTTCTGCATACTGAGATTATTTTTACCTAACTTGAGTGGTCTGAGGCATCAATATTTTTTCAACTAAAACCCAAGAAATATTTTAAATCAAGTTGCAAGATTACTTATTCTTCCAATACAATGTTTTAAGTAACTTACTCCAGCCACAGCTAAAAGTTCCCAGTGGCTTTCCAACAGATCTGCCATTAAAAGATTTTAAAATGACTCTATACTTTGTTGCAGCAACAAAAAAACCCCAACAATGCATTGATACCCCTGGCTTACAAAATCCACTTTTTACTACAATTCTTTCCACATTGGAAGAAAGATTGCAAGAAAGGGAGGGGAAAAACTATTTATAAAAAGCTCATACTATCACTCTGAATAAAGTCACAACATACTATATTATACTATAGAGAACAAGCTGTTATGGATGCAGTGATGCAATTTTAGCATTTGTTAAATGTTACCCTTACCTCTCAGTAGAAACTGTTTACTATCAGCAGGAAAATGAAAAAGCATCTACACCAAACATAATAAATAAATAAATAAAAGCTGTGGACACTCAATCCTTAAAAGTTGGAAAGATGGCAAAGAGAGTGAGTGTTGATGCAGGTAAATTGATCCCTCAACTTGTATGTACAACTAACACCTTGCCCAGGGATCCATCCATTTAAATACCTTCCCTAGCACACACCAGCAGTCCAATAGCAGGGGAAAAAGGGGGAAATGGGGTATAAAAAAGCCTCTCATATTCAGACTGAAATCACCTGAGGGATTTCCAAGGCCACCTTAATACTATAATAATGAAATAATAACGCTACCACAGCGGAAGCAAAGCAAGCAAAACAAATGCAAATCAAATCCCATCAGAGAGGTGATGGAGAAGGGTCACTGTAAATTAGAGGAAGGTAGATATCAAGTTTCTGCAAAAGAGGTGATGCACAGTGAGTAATTTGCAACCACCAATTTTATTATTCCTGTTCTGAAAATGAAGAGCTCATCCAGTGCTACAAGTAGATCCATGCACTACTGAGAACATGCAGGTATTTTCTGAAAATTAATTCCTCAGAACCCCAATTCTGACCTGAGAATTTAATTTTTAAAATAGCTGGAAACATGTTCATAAGGTCACAAATCTGAAGTATAGCCTAATACCAATATTAGGTTATATAACCCAATACCAAATTCCAAGAACTGTCAGGCAGATTTAACCAAAGAATTTAGTTAAGCAGAATATTAAAAGTGAACGATTTATTTCAAACAGACTTTAAAAAAAACAGAATCTGTTGTTTTGAGGATACAAATTCTGAAAGCAATTTCATTTCTGCATTTAACAAAATACAACCCTCAAGCATATATATAGGTATGTGTATATATGGTAAAGAAGGCTGCTTTTCTTACTGAAACCTATTAATACACTATTAGAATAAGAGTTACTTTGCTAATATTCCATTTTACAGAAAACCTGTACTATTATAGCAAATGATAATTTAAAAATGTAACTCTGTAGAATAAGAAAGTTGTAACTTCTTCCCTGTAATCTGAGGACAGTTTACGCAAACATTCAGGTGTCATACAAAAAATATCTAACCCTTAGCTAAAAATAAAAATTTTTGAGTGTGCTAGTCAGACTGAAAATGACTCATGGTATGAAGGAACATGAATCACCTAAAACATTTTGAGACTAATTATGTATGAATATATAAAGCACTGAGAAATAAATGAGTTCAAAAAGAGCCTCTAACTTCAGACTCATCCCTAACAAAGTCAACTTACAAAAGAGGTATTCATATTTATTCCTCATGTCACACCCAACCAGGTTTTTATAGTTCAATCATCAGTCAGTTTTGAACTTCATATAATCTTTTTTTTTCAATCATATAAATGAGAATGTGTTCTAATTCTTATCAGTCTACAAACAAGGATTCACAGTGGGGTCTGCATGGGAAAACCCAGCTTTTCCCTCCATCCTTCCCCAGCATTTACAGTACCAAAGAATTTTTGTTCAGAGCCATGATAATTTTCACAATACATTGCTAGGAAATCTGTATCAGTTTTCATTGGCTTAGAAGAGAAGAAAGAAACATAGGGACAACAATTTTGGAAAAATTTTGGAAAAAGGAAGAGATTCCATGTAAAATGTAGCTCCATTTCCAACTATCAGCCGAACAGTCCAGAAGACAGGAGTATTTCACCTCTAATGCACATGTGATTCCAAGAGAATTTCACTAATACACTCAGCTACAGATGAAGAAAGAAAAAAAACAAAACAAAACCACATGAAAAGATTTGGAAGCAATTTCAGATACAAACTACAAATTTGGGAAGGGTGAAACACTTGGGAAGGGTGAGGATTTGTATTCAGAAGATATACCCAGAGACCTATTCTCACAGCCTTTCCATTGTCCAGAAAAACACACCTCGGTGTGCATGGAGCATTTGTGCCCAAGCACTGGAGAACAGCCACAGCAGGTATGCATCTCATTTTCCTTTGTTTACCAGTTGACTTCTTTTTTTATAACTTCTCTTGTGTAACCAGAAGAGTATGTACAAACGATTTTCTACACGACAGCAACATTCTCCACAGGGTAGTACCATGAACTATTCCATTTCCTCTTCTCAGGGAGGCTCTTGATAAAGAAACTATGCCCTCCACTGCCAGCCACCAAGTGAAGACCCTGCCAACAGGGCTAATGCAAGGAAAGCTGCTTTTATTGCTTTGTTAAGAATCTTTATTTAAGCAATATGCATAAACTGATGTTTTCAGTTTCAGATAAGTGCTTAGAAACTTCTAGGCTTGCATCTGCCTCCCAAGAGACGAAGAAAGGAGGTTTAAGTGCTGTGATCTGGCCTTGTAAACGCCGTGTGACTAATCATATTTTAATAGCCTTAAAACTAGAAGTGCTTTTTGCTTACACATCAATCAGGCAGAGTTTTCAGGCATACCCTTCCTCCCTACTTAATAACTTTTGCTAGGTGTTTATATCCAAAAGCTCCATATAAATCTTATTTCTTACAAAGGACTGTGACAGAGGCTTCAGAAAGCCTCAGATAAAACTAATAAAAGGTGCTAAACTCCCAGTCATTTTTAGAGGTACATAGCCTCTCACTACTTGTGATAACTTCCTGTTCAGGTGTTTTGATTTGTACTGAAACAACCAAAATATCTGGTAGAGTCCTTTTCATTTCCATTACGATGTCTGTGGTGTCATTCATACTTTGTTATGCAGGCCTTAAACGAAGATGAAAGAAATGAAGTTCCAAAACAGAAACTCAAGGAAGAGTAACTTTCATCTCCAACTAATTATTGCCAAAATACGTGACCAATCCATGAGAATTACTTTGGAAATTGCAGAGAAATGTCTATCCATTAGAAGTAATATCAAACATCTTCATTCCCACACTAACTGTAGTACTGTTCTAAAATTTTAGCATTCAGTGACATATAGATGGGAGGAAGTTGATGAGATGTAAGCATCATAAATACATTTTTAAAAAGTCAAATGCTTGAGAAGTAGAAGATAGGAAAAAATAATGTGCAAAAGGTGAAGTGTGCTGTAAGAAACCAAAATGCGTTCATGTGCTGAACCCAAGAAAATCTGTATAATAATTACTAGTTCCAAGAGTATTCAAAGCCCTCTCAGACCCTAAAGACTTCTCAAAAAACACTTTTGCACCTTGGACTGCAACTTCTCTCCTGGGCTTCTCGATATAACTTGTGACAGAAGACAATGATGAGGCTTTCACACATCCTGTTACCTAGGTCAGTCCAAAAGCAAGAGCAAATCCCTGCAAGGTAAAGGAAGATTAGTGCTTGAACTAGGAGTGTGCTCTTAAGGAGGGGACAGACTTCAAGGACTGCAGGTAATAACACCACTCTGATACTAAAACTCCAGGAAATTGTATTTCTTGTATACGAAAGCGGAGGAGAACAAAATACAGAGCTTTGTGAACGAGATTTCATCATTTGCTCATCGTCACTCTCAGATTTCACAAGCTTAGAATATCCATTTTGCTGCATTTAAGTAAAAATATAAAGTAATATTTTCCAAAATTAGCAAGTATGTATTAAACAAGTATTACAAATTGCTCTAATACAACAGATTAGTGTGAAAAAAATAGGCACCAGATCTTGCATGGCTACCTGCAGAAGACAGATTTCCGTGCTTAACCCTGCCAGCTCCAGGGAAGCTGAGAGAATACTTTACCCTTTGAGGCAAACATATCAGCCACCAAAAGAAGTGCCCAGAACAGTTGTCTACCAGGAAATTTCACTGTGCCACGTTTACTCTAGTGCTCATATAAAGCCAATTGTGGTACGTGGATTTTGTTTGCAGAGATGCTTTTTCTTTTGAGTCAGATGTTCATTACACCAGCGTGTTCTCTTTGCAAATCAAGCCAGAACACTTTCCAACTTCCAAGACATCTCCAGATGTCTGCCTGTAGAGCCACATGGGCATATTCTAAGTGTCTGTATTTTTGGGTCCTTTGCAAAACACAGAGAGAAAAAGGAATCTCTCATGCTTGATTCTCTTGATCAATTTTATCCTGGTTAAACCAACCAGACCCTTGATTTCTTTAAAAGAGGAACAGCAAGTTTCTAAATGCAAGGAAATGGCACCTTCAGAAATCACTTACAAAGAGGATTCTGGCTCTTTGGGTACTCTTTATGGCATAATCATCATTACTTTCCTTAGCTAACTATTTTTACTATTTTTTATTTTAACTATTTTTCAACAATTTTATCTGTAACTCCCTAAATAAGTACTAATTGAGTTGAAAGTTTGAGATAAGATGGGGAAAACCAGGAAAAGCCAAATCTACTAGCCAAAAATCCAACTTCCCACTTAGTTTACAAGCTATGTTATATCCTTTTTTGCTTTCTGATGAAATATTTTGGTTTCTTCAAGAAGCCTTTCATAATCACATAGATATCCCACGCCATGCATCAGTAAATAAAACACCAAACAAATATGAACAAAATAAATATTTAAGAACATGGCATAGATTGCATATTTGCACAACAGGAAAAAAAAAAAAGATTGTTGGCTCAGTGAACAAGTGCTATAAGAACACTGACTTTTACTGCCTACACTGTAAACACTGAGTTATCACTGCCTCCTAGGCAAAGCTTTCAATCTGCAAGCCATAAACAGGGGCACTGTTCCTTTTAAGTGCTGGGAAGCTCTTTGCTTTAAAGAGTTGGCTTGTGTTGCTATTACTTCAATATTGCTTTTCCTTCTGAGTCTTCAGGTTTCTTTGTTTAAAGGTTCACTGCAAATTAATCAGCTAGCAATATTTTAAACATTAAACACAAATATTCCTTTCCTCTCTCCAACAAACTGTTTCATGTTTCCTGCCATTAATTTAGTATGGAACAGAACATCATTTTCTTAGTAACTGGTACAAAAATAAAAGTTCATATTTGAAGATGTCAGTTGTGCTTCAGTAGACTTAGGAAACAATATCTGATTACAGCCAACCAAGAAGCAGCTACAGATCCATCAACCTGACAACCTGAAGGGCAAATCCTAAAACTGGAAAGTCTGCTTACAGCCTCTGTTATGAACAGGAATGGAGAAAAAATCAGCCTTGGAACCCCTTTCATACATGGTTGGTAAACAGCTTTACATTGCAAGGTGTAACAGGATTCTTAAAGAAAAATGGAAGAAATAATGTAAGAACTGTTTACTGAAGTAACACAGGGTAATTTAATTACAGGAAAAAAATTTCCAAGATCTCAAAGTAATGAGGAACCTGTGACACAAATCCTAATCTGGCATATGACAGCTGCAGAATAAATTCAAAAGATTTTTACCAGACTAATTATCTGTTAATGGGCAGGCTCAGCGGGACATAACAAATTCCCAAGGTTTAGTTTCCAAGTCATGTGACCCAATCTTCGGCATGGCAGATGGCAGACAATGACTGGATACCACTCCTTTATTCCAAGAGCTACACATACCATTTCTGTAACCCAGCACTGAAATTATTGTAATCATACATCAACAAAGATGCAACGCTACCACTGGTGACACCACTGCTTCTGCACTGATTGTTTCCCACACTGTGCAGCGTGTCATTTTTATTAAGTGCTGTCAGCTCTTGGTGTGTGCAGACAAAAATTGAAATCCCAGCAGGATTCATCCTCTCCATAGATCCACAGAGACTTCAGCAAGTTGGATGTCACTTTTAACAGGACACACATGCTTGCTGTTAGCCGAAATATCAGCAATTTTTTCAGTTGCCATGCTCTAATTTGCAAGTGCTGACTTCACACCAGGCTAGGATTTGATGTTCATTTTTAGAAATACTCTATTATTTTAACACCACACTTTGCCAACCTGCTAGTCTGATGGCAATGGGCATTGCTGATCCCGTCTCTAAACTGTACCTCGCTGAAGAAGATTAAATTCACCCCCAGTAGACACCAGCTATCACATTCCCAGTAATGTTACACCACAGCCCCACAGCCAGAACTGTGCATCCCTGTGGGAAGGAAAGAGATATGTTCTCTATTCTGTCTGTACTGTACTCTGGGTTATTGATCCCCAGAAAGCAAGAATAAGACACAGGGGTTCCCCTGCTGTGACAAATTCTAAAGACCTTTGTTCCAGAGAGACAAGTTTTCCAGTGCTAGACTGTGGCTGTTTCACATGGCATGACCTTTATTTTTTGCATATGCAACAAAGCTGAAGAGCTCCCTCAGCATTATTGTTCACTTCAAGTTTCACACACTCTTCTGAGATAACTCCCTACACATTCAAGGCTCTGTTTGCTTTTAAACCCTTTTTCTGTAGCACCTTCAGCATCACAATTTTGCTGCTTTGAAACAAAATCCTCACCATTTTTCGTTGTTCCTTCCTTAAAATTATAACTGGACTGGTAAAGTCATTCTCTGGCAACTTTGTAAATACTCTCCAGGCTAAATCATAAGCCCCACATTATCTGCCCGTGTACTTTGCACCACTGCACGTAACGAAAATGCTGCAGAAAGTGTTCCATGACAAATAAGTACCTGGGAAAAGATTTCTGCATTTTCATATTTAGAGTTTTTATCAGATGGCTGCAACTATGAGAGGGCAGGGTTAATTTCAGGTTGGTTTCAGACAAATACTTTCTTCCATATATAACTACGGATGGGAGTATTTCTAGGTCCATGAGCAGAGGCCAAAATTATCTCCTCTGCTCAAGCAGGCTATTTCCTCCTTCCTTCTAGCAATAAATAACCATGGCTCCCAGCTCTGAGCACACCAGCTGGAAGGCTGACCAAAAACACCATGTAAGGGTGTCCATGGATGAATTAATTTCCTGCCATACAGACTTCCTGAAGATTAAAGGCACTTTAATTCTTTTGTTTTCAGTAAGACGTGCAAGGTTTGTATCCCACACTGACTAGACACAGACAGGCATCTGTCCAGAGCTGTTCTCTGAAACAATTCCAGCCTCCCACACAAGCCCACCTTCCCTGAAATCAGGTTCCACATGGAACATAAGAGAGGTTTGCTAGCACTAGGATAAAGCTTACTTTAACTGTAACCCCTGCTGTTTGAATTGAGTGGGTTGCAGGTGTACACAAGCACACTTTAACATTAACAGGCATTCAGATTTGTATTTTAACTCCAGCTTAACAGCTCTTCCAAAGTGGTAGATCACCTTTAGTTACTGAAACACTCAAACCCAATCAGTTTTCAGAAACCTTAAAGACTGTTGGACTCCAGTTATCTGCTGAAAATAATAATAAAGGAACCACCTCTTCATTATGCTTATTTTTACAGTGGCTATCTACCACTGAGTTCCACAGGATCTGACTTTGACTGTAAGCCTATTATTCCTTTTTCTATACATAGGGAAAACACAGAAACAATTTGCTTTTGCTGTTAGTTTTGTTGGGGTTTTTTGTTAAAAAAAACCTTGCTGATTATCTTTCTGTAGTCTCAGCTATCCCATTTCCTTCAACCTTTTTTTACAGAACATGTTTTCTTACATCTTTTTACTCCTTTCTGGATTTTCCATAATAAAGCTGTCTCTAGCTGCCATCATTGCATTGAACGGGGCAGAGCAAAGTGGGCACCTGACACCTACATCAGAAACAAGATGATTGACTGCAACTTCCACAGGGATGTTGGCTTTCCCTTCCTATGCCCCACCAGTGACATCATGAATTCATCTTCACATCTTCAGCTGTGATCCTTTACCACTTCAGCCAGAACTACTTCTCATTTCCTATCTGCATTGTTAATAACCAGTGAGTGTAAGATTGTTCAACCTGCTTTGTCTGCAGTTTGTCAAGTTTCTAATCTTCTGTTGTCCAGGTTTCCTGTAGCTCATCTACATCATTTATTGAGCATATCCTCCATTCCATCTTCCAGGTTATTTCCAGAGACTCGTGCAGACATATTCATTGACCCCTACTCAATATGAAATTCCACTTTGGCAGTGAGTCATCAATAACCACTCAGAACAACAATATTCCAACTGTGCATTTGGTGAGCAGTGCATTTTTTCCTGGGCCATGCTTCCCTAGCTGACTGATGAGAAAAGACAGCATAAAAAAAACTTATTTCAGATACAAAGAAGTAGCCACTATTTTCTTCCCCTTGTCTCTCTCCCCAGTCAAGTCATTGCTTCATAATTATGTATTGTTAAAAACAACCCCAACAAACAACAAAAAGCCCCTAAACCATCCCAAAATCCCACCTTTTGACTCAGTTGAAGCACTCTGTGTTCAGAGCTCAACCCAAACCAGCAGGCTCCCCGAACAGACAGTGCCCTTCTGGTCTGTAACACACATAAAAGTGACTGTACCAAACATGAAAATTTTCAACTTCCAGCTGATACAGGTACTCCACTGCTACATACTTACTCAAACAACGGGAAATAATCCAGCTAACCATCAGAAAGTGATTCACAGTACTGCTCCATCATTTTTTTGCCCTGTATGTCTGAGAGTAACTTTATTTAGCTCAACCTTAGGGACCCACATCTCATCTAATGAACATCAGCTGTAAGATCATTAAGACTCATCCAGGGCTCCTCTAGACTGTTTTTCAGGGTTTCCCTATGCTCTGGAAAGTAATCTTTAGCTCTGCCACAGAGGTTTTGTCTAAGTTGATCCAGTGAACGAGAAGAATGGCTCTTGACATCTAGTATGAGCTTTCCTCCTCTGTACTGTGTGTACATTTCCTGATTTAACTTCCCAGACCACTTAGTTCCTACTCTCTTGGAAGATCTCTCTTTTGGAAGTTCTATTCTTTCTCTTTAAAGACAATCTGAATACAACTTCCGGGTTCATCTTCACACCACCTTTTACTGCTTCTCACACATTATTAACCTGTGGACTCATGTCAGCTACAAAAACTCCAAACCAAAGAAAAAACTCCAAGCTAACAATATAAATGCCTCCTTCCAGCTGCTATGTCACTCTCACGTTGCAGTGCTATCCCAGTGCTGCATCAAGAGGCCTCTGCTCATCCTGCTCCCATTCTCTCACACGATGCTGCACACTCCCTGCTGAGCTTTCACAAGCCAGTGTAAAAACTGTATGTCCCCCTCTGTCCCAGAATATGCGTAGCTACCACTTGTGTAACTTCCCACACAATAGGCAGGTTCATATGCTTTGTCTTGTGGATATGAACCATGAATTCTGAAAAGCCTTTCTATCCAACACATCTACTCTTTGCATAGCTCTACTGGCCATCATATGCCCAGTGTCAAAACCCCAACCACTCTGCTGCAGTTTGTAAGTCACTTTCTAAGACTCGACTCTACCTCTTGTGACCCTCAGCCTTTAAGATGAATTCAGGGACTATCATTGCTATTCAAAATCCTGAATTTAGCTGAGGAAAGACTCCTTGCCCACAAATTCTTTCTGTGGGATCTGCAATGCAGAGAATTGCTCTCTCTGCAGCTGCCACTGACACTCCTCTGTAACAATATATAAACCTTTAAATGACTTGTGAGCTGTGCGAGGGCTTAAGGATTTCTTCCCCTCATACTTGCAGATCAATGCAACATTTCAGCTTAAAATGGTATTCTAAATTTCAGCAGAACCAGAACAGCAAAAGAAAAAAAAAAAGCTGGAGATTTCTGTTCTTGGAAAAATTGCTTGTAGCAGAAATTCAAACCCGTGCCATTTCCAATACATTTGTACAGCATCTGTACTACATTAAAGCCTGAGATGCAAGATAAAAACTTGATTTACTTGGGTAGCTTTTAACTACAAATCGTGCCTGCTAACATGAAACAAGTTTCTATCACAGTTGTTTCTCACCCTGTAATGAGATCTCAGTGATGTAACAGTACAATTAAGTGTCACATACAAAAAAGTACACTTCTAGAGGCCAGGCTCTAGACTCAAGGAACCTCCTCCTAAAGTAGGAGAGAACTGAACTAAAGGGAAAATTTCCCAAAAACTACTTAACTTCAATAAAACTATTTAAAAAAAAAATCATCTCATACAAGTACGCTTTGCCAACAAAACGGAAAAACTGAGAAAAATGAAATTCCCATGTTCTAAAACTTCTCTCAGGACTTAACAGTCAGATGTCTAGTCAGATTAAGATTGTAGCAAAAATACTGTATTAATGGAAACTTTTGAGATCTGAATGACAAAAGCCTATGTGCCAAAAGAATCAAGAATATAAGGAAAATCTTTTACACTGATAAACAAAAACTCTCCTGCTCATCCCTAATTTTGGTTACTGCCCTCTGTGATGGGTATGTAACCAGCAATCAGTTACAGAATTCAGTTTCCAAAAGCTGTCTTCTCTACTAAGAGTTTTTGAATCTGTCACTAGAGAATAAAAACATCACTGAGAAGAGAGCACGATGAGTGTAAATACATCCACGTGTAGTAACTGTTTTCTTCAGTTACCTATTTACTTTTAATGAGCACTTTATTAACAAACTTCATTAACAGAAAATTGGGGAACTTCTGGTTTCAGGGATAGCCACCTGTGGCCCATCAGAAAGGACCTTCAAGTAAAGGCTAATTTTTGGTGCATTCTCACTATTTTGGGAACCAAGTATAGAAAAGGTGGCTCATCCACCTTTTCAATCCTGTTATGGATATTAACCCATGAAACTGCCACACGCTGCAAGCTTAAAAAGTGTGAAGATTTAATTTTCTTTTGCGTGTCAAGTAACACAAGCCTTAGAGTTCTGTATGGTTTTTTGTGAGCTTCTCACAGGAAATTTCTCCCCCCAACTTACCACGCAGTTGCCACCCCACACTTCACAGTGACTGAAGCTGGAAGCTTGTTTAGGGAGAAAGAAACCCTCCATTCTCTTCAGAGATAACAAAGGGTTAACTTCCCAACTGGAGAAGTTTCAGTCTCACTGTCCTTGCTTCACAGTAGGATAGTGACAGTTTCCAGGAAAATGCAGCCAAGTAAGGAAAACACTTTGGTCAAACAAATGTATTAGGCAAACCTCAATGTCAGAAGCACAAAGCCTGGAATACCAGAAGCCTGAACTGCAGCGCTAAGGCCTAGTTACTTTTACAGAAATATTTTTCCTCGCCTAAAAATCATCTCAACAGTCTTGGCAATTAAAAAAAGTTGGTTGCTCAATAGCTTAAAAGTTAGAAGTAAGCCCAGCATAAACACAGTTAAAAATAAATCTGTTCTTCAGGCTACAAAGCATGAACATGTTAAGTGACAGCATTCATATTGAAACTGAAGATAAAAGGAAACCTTGCAAACATTATAAAATCCCACAGTTAAAAACCAGATACTTGTCTTTCTTCACACACAATAATCAAGGAAAATACCCAGCTCAGCTGTTGTTCTCTGTATTACTATTATCAAGATGTTGCTACAAACAAGATTAATGAAGTCAGGAGAGTAAATAAAAACTCTTTTGAGGGCATCCTTTCTGTTCTACTGGTCAGAAAGATCAGTGGTTTTATCACCATTTCTTCCTACACATTAAATGGTTCTACTGGAATAAAAAAAACCACCACAAATTAACAGAACAATACAATCCCTAATCAAAGGATACAAACTTTATACATGGATGTTTTAAACATCTGAATTTCAGCCCCAAATTCATATTAAACAGAAAATACAACCTAAGCCTGTTCACTCAGGAAAAAAAAAAAATCAAAAAATATGTATTTCCACTGAGATAAAAAAATAAAGGAAAAAGGAAAAAAAATTAGAACCATGAGAAACACAAGAGCTACATTTATAGGAACATACCCATTTACAAAATGCCTTTTTTTAATGGTTGCCTTTCAAGCTGTGCCAACACTACAATGAACATAAAAGATCTGCCTCCCTAGCAGATTTAGAAGAATAAGCAATTACTACATTAGAGAAAATAGGCTCAGAAATTTCCACCAATTGGTAGTTGGCAGCAAAGCAACTCTTTATGTGCCAAACCCCAAAAAGCCCTTCGGCACCAACCTCTACATATACTAGCAATGAACAAACAAATTAAAAAAAAACCCTACTGCTTCAAACTGGGGTCAGCCTGAGAAATAAACAAAAACCAAAACACAACAAGAAATCTCCATCCTCCTAGATAAGCAACAGAAGGCTTTTCTTTTTGTCGGGGTGTTTAAAGTGATAGGTCTTCTCTTTGGGGCACTCCCATCTCACAACCTCTTAAAATACAGTAACACAGTGGTTGTGCAACAAAGGCTCCTTCCCAAAGGCTGTGGAAAAGCACAAAGCCTTTCCTCCCAGTGGAAGGGAAGCCTCCACATTTATGCACTACTACTGCTGGAACAGGTTACAGAGAGAGGCAGCTGCATGGAGCAACTCCCTGCAGACTGTTCACAGTTAGAATCAGGGATTTCTCAATCCTGCCTGAGAACACTCCCACAGCTGCAGTCCAAGTTTGATGACTGCCTTTACCACAGAAGGGGAGGAGGAGGTACTGCAGCAAATAAAAATTGTATATTGGAGCATTACCAGTGACTGGTCATCCTCATCATGGACTGAAGACAAGTCATCATCCACCGTGGGTGATGGCAACATGCAAGCAACATAAGTGATATTTAACATTAACCATTTTTATTGATCCCTGGTGCACTACTGCATCTTCCATATCAATGCAGATTAGCAGGTTTCTGCTATTTTAACAATGCAAGAAGAGCTGAATGTGAACTGACAATCCCAGCTTTTGCAGCTTCCCTTACCAACTCTCTATTTGCTTGAGAAGCCTAAAATCATCTGAGACAGTGACAGAACACGTCACGGGCAGAAGAGACTAATTACTGCATAATAAATATCCTCAAAGCTACTTTTTTATGATTTAAATTAAACATGGCAAACACATTTTGGCTGTTCCTAGGAAGGATTCTCTGTTAAGGAGTAGCATTAACCAATCTCATTTAAAAATCAAACCTATTAGAAGAACCAAAGAGCACATCATCATGCTGCCACCAAACACTGAAAATCAAGAGTTTCAGCAATGCCTTTGCCTTGCTATATTTTCATCAAAACACAGAAGTTGTTCTTTTCACATATTTCCCTATAAGAAATGTATCCAATCACACAGAACATAACCAGAGACAGATCTCATATCGAGGCAATTTAAGTGCATTTTATCTGCAGAACATTTGTTAGCAGCTTGCACCACAAAAAAGTGGTCTCTTAGGCATTAAACATTATAAAAAGCTTGACAATAAAAATGCCCACATCTCTGAACACAAATGAAACTTTTACAAGTAGTTCATGCAGATGTATAGGTACGCAGGTATACAGAAATACCTGTTGAATGAGCAAGGATACAAATGTTTAGTCAACAGTACAAGAGTCCAGGTACCTGATACCAACGTGATCTACTGTGCAGCCTCTGTTGCTCTGTTACTGAAGTCACAATGCTGTCGGAGTTCCACAGCAGTATCAAATAAAAGTATCAGGTATCAAAGTCCTGTTCTATGAAGGGCTGAGTCATTAATGTGACTGATCAACAGCAAGTGTATTACTGGCACCTTAAACTGATGCAGCAGAACATCCTGCTGCAGATACACTCCTTTGTATTTCTGTGCAAGAACCATCATTAACCCTGGCTGTGTTCTTGCAGAGGTGAAAACTAAAAGCAAATAAAATCAAGTCGCAGAGATGTGAACACCCTCCCAAAATTATTCATTTCAGATAGAATTCTTGACCTCAGCTCATGTCGGCTACTACCTCCGGAAAGAAAATTAGCAATCTGTTGAGGTGCAATGGAAGAAGACATCAATATTTTTCTTATACCACTCAACACTAAGCAGAAGTCTGAAAACAGGACACTGCTTCTGAAAACACACAGATATGCTAACAAGTTCAAATGTTCCAAATAAACTGTATTCCTTCATCACTTGTCACTTTTTTGGTCACTGCAAAAAAGGTGGCATAGTAATATTTTGTTTTACTTGAATGTAAAGATCCACTTACATGATATACAATTTTAATTTTGTTGTGTGTATTAATATTTTAATAAAGTTTTTAAAAGTTGGTGTTTAACTGTCATTATTCAGAAGCAGATTAAAGCATATACAGCAATGAGAATTCAACTTACGAAAACAGAGCATCTTAGATTATTAGATGGCCACAGCAGTTTATTCTCCTACCTGCTTCCCATCCAGTGTACAAAGTCTCTTGACTACCCCCGAGTCTAACTTAATGGCTTCGGTGATGTCGTTCAAGACCTGTTCGAAGGAGTGAGCAGTCTTCTTGTTCAGCAGGATTCTCACAGCTTTCCGTGGCTTCACTCCACTCCTAATAACAGTCACTAACTTGGGTTTAATGAAATCTTTACTCTCCTTCACTTCACTCCTCGTGGATGTCAGAGAGGTCAGGGACCGGCTGGACCCAGTCCTTATGTTCACACACCAGTTTGGGTTGACGTTCTTGGTGTAGTCGACTTTGCGGTACGGCTCGTTGGACGCACACACATAGCTTTCACCTGAAAGGAACAGGACATGGTCACAGCTTGAGGGGGTTTGCAGCTACCTCGTCAATTTAAAAACTAAACTAAACAAAAAGGACAAATATTTTTGGAGTGATTTCCCTGTAGCTCAGCGAGGAGGACTGTAAATCATCAGAGCTTTCCACCCAAACAGTACTCTCATACAGTGCTTTCAAAAGGTTTCAAAAGATTCAAAAGGTTTAGAAACAAAATGAAAAATAGTAGGGGGTGATGAGGAGGTTCAAGATACTTTACATGTCTTTTGGATTTTGAGTCATTTTGCAAGTGCTTAAATTACCTGAGCTCACAACACATGACATTAGCAGCATCCTCCTACAGCAAATAACCAGGTCCTCCTCCACACATCCCTCAACCATATACATCAACATATGTACACCCATGTCTGTGCTTAATTATTTTGCAACAGCAAGTTTTAACAAAATAAATTTAAGCACCTCAAGATCCTTACCCTAAAAGGCACATTAATCTCACAGGAGTTACTGACATTCTACCAACAACACACATTTGAAATGCATTCACTTCAATATTTTTTGGACCAATGAACACCTGTTGAGACCACAAACGAGTCTTTGAGAGTATGGGAGTACAACAAGACATCTACACTTCCCCATTTTTCTTTCATAATTCAAAGCTAATTTGTAGGCGTTTTTTTGTTTGGTTTTGTTTTGGTTTTCCTTTAAGAAAAAAAAGATAAGGACTGCTTGCTGCTTATGACAGCTCTTTTGACACCTGACAGCAATATTCGAGACGTAAACCATGACCAAGGCCATCTTTAACTCTGGGTTATTTGTGTAACCCACATCCTAGGGGTGTCACGAGATGACATCCCAAGACATTCTTGGAAGGGCAGAGTATTGCCAGTGGAATGAAAGGTAAGCATTCCAAACTGACAGAATACACCATTGCTCCAGACAGAAGAGCCACCTATATCTTAAAAAGATTAACCTGTTCTAAGATTAAAGCTATGCAGTCAAAGCCACCGGTGGAACACACCAAAGTCACCTCTTACAAGCACAGCAAGATGAGTGAAGAGTAAACATACACCCAGGGGACAGAATTAGAGGAGATACAAAATGTATGCCTACATTTAGATACATACCAGAAAACTTTTAAACAACACTTTAACTTTCCAAACTCTGGATTGGAGAGCTGATTTATCTTAGAAGTTGCAGAGCTTGTTCTAAAAGCAAGATACTAAACTACTTTCAAAGCCCTGAAGAATTACTGTGAGCTGAAAGACTTTCTTGTTTCTTTTCCAATACCAATTACACCGCTTTGTAATTTATCTTGTATTTAGACCTTCTTGAAAGTCTACTTGCTGTATTTGAAAGAACACAGATTATAATTAAGCCAAGTTAACAATGATTTTGTTTGGGAAATTCTGGCAGCCAGTTCTGCCTCCACAAACATCACTGAGACTGTATTCCACTCAGACACTAGCAAACTGGGGTGAGGTTCTGTGGATGCCACTGCCTTGCCTGTACTCTTCACTCATCCCCCTCATCCCTCCTCATATTCACAGACCAAGTGGTGCACAAAACAAACTGATACAGACAAAACTAAATGACTCCTCTTTCTCAAAAAAAATTAGCTAAGAGAAAGGAGGTGTTTTCAGCCCATGAAGTCCTCGAAAAAGAGCTGCATGCTGCACACTAGCACTAATTTACAGGCAGGAGAAAAAGAACCCCAAATTCCACACAGCTTTGTAAGGAGTGTGGTGGTCGAGAAACTTGTGCTGCCCCAGTACCACATGCTAAATTAAATTGTAACAAATCTCCAACCAAGCTGGTTTTATTAAACCCCAGCAAGATGTTCAATGAGATATCTTCAGGAAGTCCCTTTCAAACCAAGATACCCTATGATTCTAAAGATGTGCACATCACTTTCAGCAGCTGTTTTCCTCATCTATCTTGTTACTGCAAAATAGAATGAGATATTCAGGCTTTGCTGCAGCAGCTCAGCTACAATTGAAAGCAAACGCTTGCCCTCTACATCCTCCAGCACTAGATTCAAAGCACTGTGCTTGTTTTCTGAACAATTTCCAGTAAGCCTGTCTCTAAACTCAGGGCTGCCAAATGAGAAGCACCTCAAGAAGCTGGTAGGTCTAATTAATTCCAGTAGGCTTACTAATTACATCTGCTGATCATTTTGTTATTCTCCCATCTCCAACTCCCTTCCTGCATGATGCAGAACCCCAGCATGGTGTAACTCCAGACGAAGCACCCCAGAGCCACCTGATCACTCCACTCGGTGGGACAGAAGAGGCAAAATCAGAAGGGTAAAATAAAACTCATGGACTGAGATAGCGACAGTATAATAGGGAAAGCAACAGCCACAGGTGCAAGCAAAGCCAAACAGGGAATTCATTCACCACTCCCCAAAGACAGGCAGGTGATCAGCCACCTCCAGGAAAGCCAGGCTCCATCACGGTAATGGTGACTTGGGAAGCCACATGCTGTAACTCTGAACATTCCCCCTCTTCCTCCTTCTTCCCCCAGATTTATAAGCTGAGTATGATGTCATATGGTCTGGAACATCACTGGGGCCAGTTGGGGTCAGCTGTCCCAGCTGTGTCCCCTCCCAGGTTCATTTTCCCCCAGCCCACTCATCACTGGTGGGATAGTGTGAGAAGCCAAAAAGGCCTTGGCTCTGTGGGAGCCCTGCTCAGCAGTAACAAAAACATCCCCCTGTTATCAACACTGTTTCAAAAACAAACACAAAAAATAGCCCATACCAGCTACTATGAATAAAATCAACTCTATCCCAGCCAAAACCAGCACAAACTCTTAGGAGCTAGCTGTGTGCAAAAGAGTTTTAAATAAATTTTGCAAAGTACCTCAAAATTCACCATCATAGAACATGTTCAGAATTATCCTTTCCAACTCAAAACCCATGCACTTGCTAGGCCATTTAAAAAACCCCAAAAATGCACACAAGGGAATTAAAAGTTAAATCTCAGGGCTGAAATTTAAATTAGCAAAGTTTAAAAAAATAAATAAATGAAAATTAAAGCTACTCAGAAACAGTCTCAAACTTGAAGTAAATTAATTGCTTTACATAAAGTAAAGGTAGAGGACAAAAGGTCCCTTTGCTCAAGGATTTATCACAGAAGAGTTTGAACAGGCATGATGGCTTTGTCTTTTACAGACTCATATTCATAAATAGAGCATCTTCTTTGTACTATCACAGAATGTGACCTATTATCTGTCACAGCTGTGCTACAGCACCCTGTAGGACAGCAAAAACTGTACTTTTATAAAATGTTCAGTCAATATTAATCCAAAAGGACCTATATTTCTTTAAAGTAGCAGTGTAAAACTTTGTCTCCTACTGGTTCCCTTGCTTGATGCGTGAATAAAGTACTTTTTTTATTATCTCAAAGGGTTGCAAGGCAGATTTCTTCTTGTTAATTCTTTTCCTTTAAGCAGAGGCCATAGCAACAAAACCCAGGAAGTGCTTTCAAGTTAAAACAATGTAATAACTTAAAAGAAAGAATTTCAAATTATTTGTTTCAGCTGCATTTAGCCAAGACTTAAATTGAAGCACAAACTAGTCTAGCTTAAAAAAAAAAAAAGGATAAATTCTGCCAAAATGAATGGAAAATTTCCTACAGTTGGCAGATACAGGGAAGTCTAATTACTTGAGAATGTAGTATATTACAGATTGTTTACTAAGTGTTTTAGAGTCCATGCCTGCTTTCATATACCAGACATATAAATAAAGTTAAGTAACACAAGTTTCACATGGAAAACAGATTTTACTACTACACCTGCAAGGGAGGCACATATGGCAAGACGAGAGCAAGGGCTGTGAGTGAGAAAACACATTCACTGAGTGAGTGGCTTGTTTCATGACTTAAAGACAAAGGATGAAGGTTTGAAATTATTGCCGAAATGTTTAATTGTTTTACCATAGACAGGACTTCACCCACAGTTCCTAAGTTCTATTTAAAAACTTGCAAAACATGAAAAAACCCCAGAAACAGTATAATGAGGAAGCCAATTGCTACTCTCTGGATAAAGAATAGTTTTCTAGGAATGAGTTAAACATTTATTTGCTTAACGGTATATACAATTGACTACTTAACAGAAAAAAATATGCAAGGAAAAAAAATCACAAGAGTAACTAAAATCACTCCTATAAAGATACAGAATGGTGTATTTTAAAAGCATGCCTGAAAAAACACCATCCCTTGATAAGAAAGCATTAATAAAGGTGTGCTATTGTTTTAATTATTTTAGCCATCCTCCAAAGTAGAAAATGCACTTGTGTATGTCTATTTGGAAGAAACATCAAGTCAGTTGTAGTAGTATTATCTCTTTTTTACATTATTTTTTTGTAGGTAAGAACCTGAAAATGTAATATTATATACCATATTTGTTCACAGCTTTCATGTATGACCTGATTTTAAATCTTCTTGGGATTAATTCATATATAACTACACACTTCTGATAATCTCCACAATCTTCCAGAAAAACTAATATTTGAAAAATATAACACACAAGGGGGGTCTAGAGGGGTTGAATCATTCAAATTGACTTCAAATGTTGTTCACAAAGTAACAGATACTTTTGTAGTTAAAAATCACAAACATAAATAAATTTGACTGTTTCACTAACTGCCTTGAATGAGATTTTTCACGTGTCTAACCTAAATACATATCATCCCAAATACAAAGGAAATCCATTCTGAGACTTTAGTGGCGTTTTGATCAGGCTGTAGCTTTTTTAATCTTTTTGCATTTGTACATCTACCAGCCCTAGAAAGTTGACACAACTCCAGAAAGAGGCATAAACAGTAATTCAAATATTTACACAGCTAACTTCAATATGGTCAATTTTATGGTTTGAAGGCCCACTTTCTATTTATCATCTTGAAAGATTTTAAAGTTAATGCATACTAGCTTTACTTGCACAGTTACATTACAGAAAGTAAATACCACGTCTTCAGCTTACAGCATCAACATGAATCAGGTCCCCAGGTTTCAGACCAGAGCATGAATTAAGTCACTAATATTACACTGAGATTTGCAGGTAAAGAAGCACATGATAGGTTAATGAAGTAGAAAGATCTATTAAACCATGTTTTCTTCTTTTTATTTAAAAGCAGAAAAAAAAAAATGCAAGAATTCCAGGCGTAGGTGACGTGGGACTCTTGAGCCCAGCCAAACTATTCTACAGCAGAAAGCTCAACCAGGCTGCAGAGCAGTTTTGGCAGAAGTTTGAAACCTCCTTATAAGTTGACAGCATAATTTCAACAGAGCGTATGTGCCATCCATCCCATGATTCATTACAGCACCCAGAGCAAGCTCCAAGTGCCAGTTCTTCCATGAAGAAATCCTGCTCCCACCAAAAACTCCTCAAATGGGGCATATGCTTGCTTAAAAAGAGAAACACCTGCTGATATTTTGGGTCACAATATAATCAACAAATGCCATAAGTCTACTTCTGATTTTCCAAGTCTTATTAACAGTAGAAAGTCGGCTAGAAGACATGAAACACTGCCTGTTGACAAGGAAACATTACCTGCCCCTAAATAATTTAGTTGCACTGAATTAATAACCAGATGCACTACCCATGGAGTAAGAACTGCATGTGTGATGTTTATATGGCTAAAGTACAATGTAAAAGAATTCCAGTTCCAGCCAACAGTCTAAACACAACACTTGCCATTCCCTCAGAAGAGGAAAATACAGATAATGAACACAGAGAATGGATAAAAGAGAAAACAAGACTACACTGGTCAATCTGACTGAAAAATAGCCACAGGTCATCAGGTGCCTAAATACTGGTTTGCTTACTTAGAAACTCTTCCACAAAGTTTTTCTTTTGCCATCTATTTCTTCAACACCAACTCTCAGGAAATGTGCCTTTCAAGATTAAAATGCATGAATAAGGAGAGTAGGGTGTACACTTAGTAGATGAGGGGAAGGCTGTGGATGTGTCTATCTAGGATCTATTGAGACTTCAGTAAAGTGTTTGACACCATCCAGTAAAGTGTTTGTCACAGCATCCTCCTCAAAAAACTGGCAGTTTGCAGCTTGGGTGGGTGGACCCTCCAGTGGGTAAGAAGGGGGCTGGATGGCTGGGCCCAGAGAGATGTGGGGAACGGAGACAAATCCAGCTGGCAGCTGTCACTAAGGGAGCTCCCCAGGGCTCAGCTCTGGCCCGTCCTGTTTAACATCTTTATGGATGATCTGGACATGGGGATCGAGTGCAGCCTCAGTAACTGTGCAGAAGACACTGAGTTGGTGGAAGTGTTGATGTGCTCAAGGGATGGAAGGCTCTGCTGGAGACCTGGACAGACTCAATCTGGGCTGAGGACACAGCGGCAGGAGGCTCAGTAAGGTGAAGTGTGGGGTTCTGTGCCTGAGATATGCAACAATACAGGCTGGGTGAGGAGTGGCCTGGGACAGAAAGGGACACCTGGGGGTGCTGGTTGACAGCAGCTGAGCATGAGCCAGAGTGTGCCCATGTGGGCAAGAAGGCCAATGGCATCCTGACCTGGATCAGCCAGCAGGACCAGGGCAGTGGTTGTTCCCCTGTACTCAGCACTGGTGAGGCCACGCCTCCAGTGCCGTGTCCAGTTCTGGGCCCCCACTTTAAAAAGGACAGTGAGGAGCTGCAGCACGTCAAGAGAAGGAAAACAAGGCTCATGAAAGGTCTAGGAAACATGTCTTATGAGGAAGGGCTGAGGGAGCTGGGTTTGTTTAGTCTGGAGAAGAGTAGGCTCAGGGGGGACTTCATGGCTCTCTACAACTCCCTGAAAGCAGGTTGGAAGCAAGTGGGGTTGGTCTCTTCTGCCATGCCTGTAGTAAGAGGAATAGAGGAATGGCCTTAAGCTGAGACAGGGGACATTCAGATGAGGTATTAGAAAAACTCTTTTCGCTGTTAGGGTGGTCAGGCACTGGAAGAGGTTCCTCAGGGAGGTGGTGGCATCACCATCCTGCAGGTGGTTCAGAGGTCTCTGGATCTGGTGATGCGGTGAAATGGCTTAGGGGTTACAGTGGCAGTACTGGGAAGGTGGCTGGACTGGATGATCTCAAAGGCCTCTTTCAACCCTGATTATTTTATACCTCTACATGAACTATTCTAAATTCAGCCATGCAATATTAGGTGCTAATAAAAAAAGCAGGATGCATCCTTGCCCTTTTGTATCATAAGTGTGATACTTGCAGTTTTGAGGGAACACAGCTGCCTGACTATTTGGGGTTCTTCACAGCACAAGTTTTGTGAGCCAAACCTCCCTGCTAGGCATTTAAGAAATAGCCTAAAAATATTCAGACCTTTTGTCCTTTAAAAATAGAGACTCCCAACAAAATACTTATAGATATTTAGTTTTCCCTAGCATTAGGTTACAAACCAACTGTGGCTATGCCACATAGTGAGCAACAAAAGGAATTAATTAAGAGTACAACACTCAAAAATCCTCACAAATAATATTTCCTTATTTGAAATAAAAGTATCTGAGTAAGGTTTTCTGGCTTGCTTTTTTGAAAGGTTAATAACCACTATCTCCTGAAAGTCACATAAAGGATCACTTTTTAAATGGCACTCTGCATAACAGAGAATGATACAGCTGACAAGTGAAAACATCCCTAGAGAAGGAAAACAGTTTCCATATTTTTAAGCGTGTGTTTCCCTGTGAATCCCATAGGACAGGGTAGGTATCTAGATAGATTTCACCTATTCACCTTATGTTCCTCAGCTTCTTTGGGTGCAACTCCTTAGCTTCAAAGGTATACCAAAAGCTGATTATTTAGTACAGCAAGGTAGTCATTAGGGCTACTGACCTTCTTTTTAACTTCAGGAAACACAGCAGAGTACCCTTTCCATGTTCTGTACACACAAAGCCAAGCAGATTTCCGGAACAGCACATTTACAGCACATATATATATATAGACTGATCTAAAAATAAAACTACGCCTTTTATGAAGCATTGGGTTATTTCAATTTCTCTTTCCTTCCTTACTTTGAGCAACTTCCCTCCTCATTAGTTTCTTGCAATTCACTTTCATAACACCTTTAATAACCCTGTATAAGTCACGATCATGCTATCATCTACAGCACTTAGAGTTCCCCATGCACTTTTTAAAACCTGAGATGACAACCAGGATTTTAGCAGATGACTAACTGCTACTAGTTCTCTTTTGACTTTATTTCAACAAGAAGAGGTGCAGATAACAGCTTCCTACAAGCTTTCACAGAAACACAGAACACCTGGGGTTGGAAGAGACCTCTGGAAGTTCAGCCCCCTGCTCAGGCAGGGTAAAAGCTCTCAGAAAACAGTTGATGCCACCTGGTATCAAACACACCTAACATCATGTGTCTTCTCCACAGGAAGTAAATAACCCTTTTAAGGTAAACTCTAATTCCCCCATCCCTGAAACTAGGAGATGGATAGTGGTGGAACTATTTTATTTCACTTGGATGGCAAGTTAACTAAGAATTACATCCACATTTCATATCCACACCCCCTCACTCCAGAACTGTGTTACTACAGTGATTTGAACACACATTTGGAAGAATATGCTTCCAGTGTTTTTTAATCCTTCTTTCATCCTCCTTTTCTACCCTTCTTTGTTCAACTTGCTACGTTTGCCTCTTTTTTTTTTTTAAAGCATTACAGCTTCTGGCTTTAGCACAGGAGGGTAAATCATAGCTTTTGGAACAAGCAAAAATACAAACTGCCTACTTGGTGTTACCATCTGCTTGCCCTGACAAGAGCAGAGATATTCTTGACCTAACACAACAGTGCACATCAACTAAAATCACAGGTACTTTATGCAGGATTAAAATGTAATATGCAGTAAAAACAATGGTCTAAGGCAGAAAAAACTTGTATTGTTCAACATCTTGTTTCAAAACACATTCTCTTACTCTGTATTAATGAGGCAAAGCTCATTCCTGTAAAACAGATATTGCCCTGTGCTGTGTGTCCTGGCCATGCATGAGGACTGCCCTGCCCCAAACCTTCCCACCTCCCACCCAGGGACTTCCCTACAGATGCCTGTTGCTTGTAGGCACAACCATGCAGACAAAACCACTGACATTTTATAAAAGGACTGTATTAATTAAGCATTGTTGTTGAAAGAACAAAGACACTCAGCCATTTTTTTAGGGACCTAGAAGGATTCTCATTAGATGCAAAATCAGTGTAACTTCTCTTTCCAGGAATAAAGTCTACATTTGGTTTACTCTCCCAAAATCCAACAATAACTCCCAACTTCACAGCAGACTTTTACAATCAGGATTCTCCATGTCCTTCATTAACAAGACAATGAAAGCAAAGGATACTGAGACAGAGCATGACCAACATCCACATGAAACACACAGCTCAGGACTAAAGAGCTGCACAGTCCACTACCATGGTGTCATGCTTTAGGCAACCTACATTTGTAAGCGACACTGAAGGAAACAGACAAACACTTAAATAGATAACTCTGGTAGAAAATAAAAATTAATTTCCTATTCTCTTTTTGATATTGAAGGGCAAGTATAAAATAACACATGGAATCTCCTGTTCTAAAGTAATAAGTAGTGTTATGTCAGAGTAAAGCTGGAAAAAAGAAAACCATAAGAAAGTCATAATAGTCCCAGCCCCCACCTCCTCTCTGGATCTGCCTGCTCAAACAGATCAGGAGCAGACAATGAAATTCTTCCCTCCTTCCATTCTAAGAAAACAGTGAAAACTGTCAAACTCATGAGCCATATTGTTTCCTAATCTACAGGGGCTGAGAATATAAATTATATTTGCCTCAGGCTGGTCCAGCAGAGCATGCTTTTTTGATTGTCACATCCAGTTAAGAAAAGCAATATGCTTAAAATGGAGCTTCTATTTCTGACTAATAAACATGATCTGGTGCAATTTTCAACTGGCTCAACCCATAACAGCAATATTTGATGTCCTCAGTATGTCTATGCACTAGCTCTTTTTCTCTTAAAATGACAAACAGTTAAACAGATTGCCAAATACAGCCAAACTCGTAAAAATCTCTAAAAAACGTTTATCAGTGACTCAATTCAGCTTGTCACAATACAGATATTGCCAGCTTTTATATCCCAGACAGATACTAACCTGATAAATGGCAAATAAGCTTTAAAGAGCTTGCCTGCACTGGGACACGTCACTGTCCAAGAGCTACATGCACATGGAGGTGAGGAAGGCTTAATGCAGATCTTGTTGGTTTGGCAAGGTTTGCTGAGCACTCACCTTCTGCTCACTGCAGAGATCTGCCACTACTGAACCTGAACTGCTGTGACTCCATGTCCCAGTTCAGGAACACTGGGAACGTGCCAAGAGACCAGTGAGCTCGGTATTGCATCACACAGCCATGGCCCGTCTGGTGCTCGGCCTGTGGCTGGCACGCACTACAGCACTTGGGTTTTATTTTCCTTTCTGAAAATATTAAAAAGCAATACAGCAAAATACCATGAAAAACTACTTCTGGTGCTTCTGCAGTTCAAGCTTCAGGTCCAACCAATGTTGGAGCATTTACTTGAGAGCAGAAATTCAAGCTTGCTGTGCTGTAACCACAAGAAATAAAGAAAACTAACCCAAACCAAATTTATTCCAGCCCCTCAAGAATAAAGCAACTGGCAAAAAACTCAAATTATTTCAAGGAATGATCGATTCACTACTTGTTTGCTGTCCTTTCCTTCCTGTATATACTTTCCTTTCTCTATGTGGTGATTAGTCTTACACTGGTGAAGTTTTTAGCATGCTAACTGGAGAACATACTAATCCAATTATGATGCTATAGGATTTTCTTAAGATTCTTGAGAGTTGTGCTGGTTATGGAGATATGACTACATAATTGGGACTCTTTTTTACCCCCTGTTATTTCATAGAGAAAACATGGAAGTGGCATTTCGATTGTGACATTTATTTTGCTTTATTCCTCCAGTGAACAGCCACAACAAAGGTTGCACTTCTAAAGAGTATTTGAAGAGACAAAGAGTAAATTCTGCTTTCTGTTATTAATTGTTCTAAGAGTATAAACTGCTGTTCAGCAAGTAATTCTGTCTTTAAGTCATAAAAGCTTAGTATCATTCCTGCTGCAACATTTCGAATCGAAAGTCACCCCATGTTATTGCTAGATTCACCTCCTTTCCCTTCTGTCATCACTTCAGCATGCTGTATTTTTTAAGGTATCTCTAAATTAACCACCATGAAAGAGTTTTTTACTTACTTCATTTCTTTTATCACCACAGGGTCAGCATTTCACTCTATAATGATTTTTTATTTCCTCTGTTTTCACTGTAGAACAGCCTTACAGTAGATCACGTAAGTCCTCAGCACTGTTACCACCAGGAAGGTGCCCTTCCATGCACACCTTTTTTGAGGGAGACCCACTTGGCACAGCAAATGCTGTAGCTCCCCCATTTCTCTTCCACACTGTGGAGCATCTGGTCCCTAACTCCCAGTGTCCTTACTGGTGGATTAGATAAATGTTTTCAGGTTCCCTTTCTCATCAAATTCTCCAGGTGTGATTCAGCACTGCTTTGAAAAGGAAAGCTTCCAAGCCAAAGCTCAAAGGACAGGCAGCTGAAAGCTGAGGAGGCACTGGAAGGCCTACAAATCTTTCTTCATTTATGCAAACCAGCTACACCTGGCACACAAAGTCACAGGGTTGAAGACTGCAGTGGCTGATGTATTAAATACCTGAGGACAACCATCAAGTGCAAATTCATTACAAACCTCTGAGTGTGCACAACATAACCTGTGCAGTTGGAAAACAGGCAATGCTGAGCTTAAACAGTGTTTTAAGGCATCACATGAAAAGACTGGGGAATTCTGCTCCTCATCCCGATAATTATCACTTCCCACAAACAACGGGCATATATTTCATTCACAAAACAGTACTTCTGGCCCCATTTTGAGACAGTCAAGTGCTGCTCTGTTCAGATTTGCAAGGTCTACATAACCTTAGCAGCTAAGTCCCATTATGAAAAGCTACTTAGGAACAGCTCTGAAATACATCTGATTCTATAACATGCTTTAGAAAGTCAGACAAGGTAGATATTTCCCTCTTTTAACATGGACTCTGATCACAATTGAAATTAGGACTTCACACCTGTTAGTTTTAGTGAGTGGTAGGAGAGAGATAGCATTTTTTCACAGCACGAGGGCTTCCTCTCTGAAAGGTGAAGCCACTGTGAGTCAACAATGACACTTAGAGAACTACATTACAGCATTTCCCTCTCTAACAAATAGAAGGTAACCAATAACTTTACAGTTCTTGCAGATGAAAAGAGCACCTGCTGCTTAACTACCATTGGAGTCAAGCCCAGCGCATACAGATGGCAGCACTCGAGCTGACGGGAGAAGTGGATGGTCCACACTGGGGGAACGAGGTCCTACCGCCCCTCACAGCAGCGGGCAACCCGGGCCACTTGCCCTCGCGGGCTCTGTGGCCGCCAGTTTTCAGCAAGGCGACCTCTCCGCTTTCATCCGGGCAGCGACCGGGATGCTCACCCCAGGGAGCGCCCGCAACCCACCACCAGGTCCCATGGCCACCTCCAGCCGGACGCGGACATCCCCCCTCACCTTCCACCAGCTCGTCCAGGCTAGTGAGCTTCTTGCTGCCATCGATGGTGTAGATGGTGCGGACCCCCTGGGGCAGGTTCACGTTGTCCGACAGGGACCGGGTGAGCTCCACCAGGAGGGCGTCGAAGGAACGGAAGCGGTCGGGGGAGATGGCGTACACCAAGCCCTTGAAGTACCTGTCCCCGTTGCGGTAGAAGCGGGCTTTGCGCGCCTTCTTCTCGGAGCTGAGCGCCTGCAGGGTGCGGGTGCGGTAGAGGCTGCAGTGGGCGCTGTGCGCCGGGCTGGGCACCAGTCCATTGCCCCGCGGCCCCGCGCCGCCGCCGGACCCGGAGCCTCCGCGCCGCGGCCCGGAGCGCTGCTGTCGCTTGTCCCGCTCCTCGAAGTGCTCCAGCTCGATGCTCCGGCTGCTCGCCATGGGGAGCCGCCTGCCTGCCCTCCCAGCTCCGCTACGGGTTACTGCCTGCCCGCCGCGCTCGCAAGGGCTCGGGCCGCCTAATTGAGCATCGCGCCCGGCAGCTCTCTCCGGGAGGGCTGC